>CM067370.1:66151187-66584811 GCA_034401795.1 Chaetoderma sp. LZ-2023a | reverse complement strand
GTTAAGGATTTTTGTCTCACATTTTCATTAAGTTGAAAAAAGAGATTTTGGGAGAGGGTGGAAAAATGTCGGCATTGGCTAAGGATTTTTAAAATGACATTTGCACCCCAAAGGGTTCATCCGATTTTTTAAAAACCCTTCGCAGATGTGTTCTATATGATGCTTAGGACTAGTTTACATCACTTTATAACTATAAACTATATAAATTTTTGTCATTTTTCTTTATTTTTTTCAGGTTTTAACTTTGCCTAATTTTTGTGTCCAGCTTAATGTTAATCCTATGGTTAAGTTTTAAAAAATGACATTTGCAGTTTTTCACCCACTTCTTGCAAAATCTTGCAACTTCGTGAGGGGTCATCCAATTTAATAAAAAGACTTCACAGATGAGTTCTATACGATGCTTAGGACTAGTTTACATCAAAACTATATCGATTTTAGAAATTTTTCTTTATTTCTTTCAAGTTTTAACTTTGAATAATTTTTGTGTCCAGTTAATCCTATGGTTACGGTTTTTTTAATGACATTCGCTGCATTGCACCCACAAGGGGCCATCAGATTTTTAAAGAACCTTCACAGATGTGTTCTATACCATGCTTAGGTCTTGTCCATATGAAAAAGAAATTGAATTTCAAATTAAAAAATTTTTTTTTTTTATCTTTGCACTTTAATTGTTTTAGGCCTGTTTTGTATCCAATTTATACTCATAATTTCTTGGTTAAGCTTTTTTTAAATGATATTTGCACCCACAAGAGGTCATCCGATTTGAATAAAACTTCACAGATGTGTTCTATACGATGCTTAGGACTTGTCCACATAAAAAATATATTGATTTTCAAAATCTTTCCATACTTTTTCGGCATTTGAACTTTGATAATTGTATGGCTGATTTGCATCCAGGTTATATGTATTATGCTGTCGTTAAGGATTTTTCAAATGACAATTTAATCAGCAAAGACTTGCTTTTGAAACTTGAAACCTTGGGGATGATTATACATATAGGCAAGGATGGGCATGGCACTTGGAATTTTGTTCTGAGATTTTCAAGCCAGTGATAATTAGTCTACAGTACAAGGAATTATTTTTATCTTGGGTCAGCCTGAGAGTAGGGGGTGGGGTCAAAAGTGGTCACCAATCGATTGTAATAAACTACTCCTAGACCATTTCAGATAGAAACTTGAAACTTTGGGGATGATTGCACATGTGTTCAGCGATGTGCATGATGCTTTGGAATTTTGGTATGACCCCAGGGGTATGGTCCTGGGGGTGAGGAATGTGGGGTAAAAAATAAAAAAATTTCCAAAGGTTTTCATGTTGCTTATCATTTTCAAGACAAAGATGAGTAGACTACAGTACAAAAGGTCAAAAGTGGGCACCAATCCATTGTAATGCAACTCATTCTAGACCATTTCAGATAGAAACTTGAAACTTTGGTGATGATTGGACATATGGCCAGGGATGTGCATGACCCTTTTGGAATTTTGGTATGACCCCAGGGGTACGGCCCTGGGGGTGGGGACTGTGGGTAAAAAATTAAATTTATCGAAAGGTGGTCATGTCACATATCATTTTCAAGCCAATGATGAGTAGACTGCAGTACAAGGAATTATTTTGATCTTGGGTCAAACTGAGGGTAGGAGGCGGGGTCAAAAGTGGGCACCAATCGATTGTAACGTAGCTCTTCCTAGACCATTTCACGTCCAAATATGTATTATGCTGATTGTTTTTGAAAATGTTTCTTCTTTTTCAGACTGAACTTTTCTTATGTTTGGACCATTTGCCTTTTCATTAGTCCTTTGGGGCCAGTTGTCATTACAATGAGTAATGACTTGAGGTTACTCCTTGGCAGAAAGGCTTTATGGTTCAGTCTCCAAGCTATGCTTGCCCGAAGCTATGCTTGCCCAATGGGTAGTGCCATGGGTATTTTGAATCGGCATGTTGATTGTCAAATTTCAAAATGAGACTGGTGGTACATCATATCCTGTGATGTACAATTACAATACAGTACAGGTAAGCTATTTGCTATCTTCTGATGGCTCTTGTGGAATTTTGGTATGATCCCAGGGGTATGGGCCCTGGGGGTGGGAAATGTGGGCTAAAAAATATAATTTTTCCAAAGGTGGTCATGGCACATCGTTTTGAAGCCAATGATGAGTAGACTACAGTACAAGGAATTATTTTGAACTTGAGTCAAACTGAGGGTAGGTGGGTGGGGTCGAAGGTGGGCACCAATCGATTGTAACGCAACTCCTAGACCATTTCACATAGAAACTTGTCACATATCATTTTGAAGCTTGTGGTTAGTAGACTACAGTTCAACAAATTATTTTGTTCTTGAGTCAATCTGAGGGCAGTGGCCAGGGGTCAAAGGGGCAATCTAATTCTATGTATGTACATGGCTTGGACATTATTTTTTCGCAGAATATTTAGTCCTGGGCAGACCGGGTCCTGCGGCAGCCAGATCCTGCGGTAACTTAAAAATGCAAGATATTTGTATCTTCTGATACCTCTTGTTAAGGTTGCAACATGATTCCTACTGAATATTTTGAAATTTGTGTGATTGAATATAGACCCTGTCTCTGGAAACAACGGCTTTCAGTCAAATTGTTTTAAAACTAGACAGAATTTTACCTGTAGGACGTAATGGCGAATCAGCTTACCGGGAATATAACTGAGCTTTTATGACCAGCTATAGTGTGTATTATTTATTCACTATGCGTACACCAGAGCTCATATGTCCCGCTGCTTCACTAGTTGGTTCCCGCCAGAATGACATGAATCGTATTTAGCTGCTTTCTAATTATTTTGATTTATATCTGTTTTTCACTGGTGGCTATAGGTTGATTATTATATAAAGCTGTCATTCAAGAGCATATGTTAGTTCCCTGATCCTTTCCTTTAAATAGTAAAGACATACAATTTGTACAACCGAGAGACTATTACAGGTTCATCATGCAATATTTCTCTCAATTATGATTACAATGTCAGCCTACTTGTGACGTAACTGATGGCGCCATATACTTGACTGACAGATCGGATTCATCCATTGAGTATTAGTTTAAACTGTTTGTACTTTAGACAGCAACAGCTTATGGCAACAGCATTAAGAAAATTATCCTCTGTTTTTGTCTCGTCTGCGAAGCAGAAAGCGAGACATATGTGTTGCGGCGACGATGTCGTCAACAATGTTAAGTTTCTGCGTTTAGCAAAACTTCTCAGCTTATATTTCAGTATCAGTTAATCTTATTGCAACTAAACGTGGCTATGTGGTTGCCTATACTATTAGGAAGCAGCATTATGATACTGAGGTCACAAGGTCAAAGGTCATGGTCACTGTGACCTTGATACAAAACTGGTTTTTTTAATTTGAAGTTTTTTTGTTTAGCAAAACCTCACGGCTTATCTTTCAGGATTGGTTAATCGTATTGGAACTAAACTTGGATATATTATTACCTATAACGTAGGAAGTAGCATGCTGACACTGAAGTCACAACGTCAAAGGTCAAGGTCATTCTTACCTGTACACAACTTTTTTATTTTTTAATGTTTTTAATGAGGTCACAAGGTCAAAGGTCATGGTCACTGTGACCTTGATACAAAACTGTTTTTTTTAATTTGAGGTTTTTTTGTTTAGCAAAACTTCACGGCTTATCTTTCAGGATTGGTTAATCCTATTGGAACTAAACTTGGATATATTATTACCTATAACATAGGAAGTAGCATGCTGACACTGAAGTCACAATGTCAAAGGTCAAGGTCATTCTTACCTGTACACAACTTTGTTATTTTTTAATGTTAATTTTTTAGGCTTAACAAATCTTGTTATATTTCGGGATTGCTTAAGCCTAATGGAACACAACTTGGGTACATGGTTGCTTATACCAAGTGGATACAGGATGGTTGCATGGCGGTCACCAGGTCAATGGTCTCTAATATTGCTATTTTACCTCTGCTTTTTCAACCTTAATTTTTTCCACTCAGTAAATCATTTATATTTCTGAGTTGGTTAATCCTATTGGAACTAATCTTAAATACATGGTTACCTATAATGTTTCGAAGCAGCATGATAACACGGTGGTCACAAGGTCAAAGGTCAATGCCACTGTGACAAATAGGAGACAGGCGAGACATTTAAATCTGCGGAATTCTTGTTTCTTCCATCAGTTCTCTACATGTGCTCAATTTTTTCATAATATAGCAGGGTTATATTCATTAATGTTCATTTGTAGGTATTCTTGGACACCCCAGGAATCATCACAGCAAGAAAAGGTCGACAGTGAGTTTATTTAGCGTATACACTAAAATGCATCGTTAAGTAACCAGTGAGTTTTGCCTCAAATAGTGATCATGAAGGACAGGTAGTCTCTTACTATTTATCATGGAGATTATTTGTACTTGTTTGGTTTGGATGGGCTGGGATAATGCTTCTTAAAATGGTTGAACGTTCGTGTTTGGCTATGATACCTTATCTGAGTGTATATTATGTGCCTAATAGTTAGTATATAGGCAAAAATGTGAAAAAAATCTGCACAGGAAGTCTTATTCAGGTGTATAGCATACATTCACAGTCTGAAAAAATTCATAAGATGTTATTTTTTTAACCGTCAAAACAGGTAACAATAAATAAATAATATTTGCCTACCACACATGAAATTTGACAAGGAGCTGGAAGCAATAAAAAGACATCTCGTGAAACTATTTGGGATACCTTGTGAAAATAGTATCAGTTTGTGAATTAATTTTACACTAACCAGGCCATAGTGAATGTGTTTTTCAGCACTCAACATGTTAAAACTATAAAATATTAGTCCACAAAATGATAGAGTCTATCCAGTTTGTTCGAAATAAGGTTGATTATTTCTTTGTGAAAAGTTGCTCGAAATATTACCCATTTGCATACATATAAAACCTCTACTTCGAATAATACTTACCAGATGTACTATTATGATAATGTCTATTATCTAGTCTAGCTCAAAATAAACAATTAAAACTCCGCACTCTCCTGGTCCTGCCCAGGGAATTACCATAGCCCCAGGTACCGAGTCAATTCCAAATCACAGTCAGATTCGTCTATTTTGCTGACTTTCAAAGTCGCGTGTGTTTTTAGCTCAAATTTAGTGCACTTTTAGCGGTTTAAGGATTACTTTTGGTTAATCATCACTGGCTTCATGGAAGGAAAGGGAACGTCATCACAGGGGCAGGTTGTATCAATCTAGAATTTATATATTCGTGCCGTAATGACTGATTTAAAATTTATTAAATTGGCACATTTTTCTAAAATGGTAGCCATTGTTGGGGTCGCTCCAGTACTCGTTAACTGTTTAATCTTATCCGGGTACCCGGTTAATTTTTCTTGCGACTCGGTTCCTTCCAAGATGGATGCGCCCTTAGCCAAGATAGCGGCGCCTATGATTAACGTTTTGTTTTGGCTTGGCGTGTCTATGCATTCTGTTTTATGCCGATCTTTAGCTCTCGCTTCATTGACGAGGGTGTTTGTAGCGATCGGTGTTTATTTCTTGGCTATTTTAACGTTAGTTAATTACCAATAAAATTTTCACTCAAAAAAGTTTCAAATATTTCCTGCCTGAAGATTTGATTATCATTAATCTAGAGAAAGTTAATGTTTCTAAGTAATTCTAAGTTACAATCAAGTCAATTATGCGTGTTGCTCATCATTGTATGTCATGTGCAGCATTTTAATTCTTACTCTGTGTTCGTAGAAAGCCAAAAACCAGGACACGCTGTGTCAGAAGTGTAATCGGTTCATGAAGCACAAGTACTCGGGTCATCAATGTGTGGCTTGCGCGAAGTGCAAGGGTGTAAGTCCTTGTGATGTGTGTGCGAAGTGGTCATCGGAGTTGGTGGCAGAGTTCAATCGTGATCGATGTGCGCGTTTGGAGAGGATTGCGAGGGATAAGGCGGCCACGCTGGATCAGGCGTCAGTAAAAGGTCTTGAAGAGCGTCTGAACGAGCGTATGGACTCAGCATTGGGTGTATGGGCGGCCCAGTTCAAGGCGATGTTTGAGTCTTTTCAGTCCACGGTTCCGGCGATGCATGCTGGTGCAGGGCAACCTATTGGTGGTCCGGCCAGTTCTGTGGAGGGACAAGCACCTGTCCTTCCTCCGGTCTGGGCTCAAGAGCCGACGGCGGAGGAGGAAGATCTGCTTATGGAAGATTCTGGCATGCTGAATCCTTCATTAGTGGTAGAACCGAGTACGTCCCAAGGGTCTCCCTCGGGTTTTGTATGGGTCTGCCAGCCGGGTGGTGATGTCGACGTTCCGTCGGGCATATTTCACCCGGACTTCGCTCAATCCGCGTTGTCGGTGGAGCCGTGTTATTCGGTTCCTGTCAGCATCCCGGCGGCGGTAGGTGCGGCTCCTCTTGGAGTTCCGTTGTCTGCCGTGGTAAAAGCGGCTGTAGTCCCGGCTCCCGTGCTGGAGTCAATGGACTGTGGTGAATCCATGTCCAGCGATTCGCTGGGTTCTGGTGCCGCAAGTAGTCGGGCTATGGACTCACTTCATGTTGGAAGGAGTGGGGTCCATGTAGGCTTGCACGATATTGTTTTAGGAGGTGTCGCGATGTATCGTGGTGAGAAAATCACGATATATCGTATAGCTTATTTTATGGCATGAATTCACGGTGCGAATTGGTCTTCGGTTGAGTTGGACTGCATGGTGTGGCTTATGTAGACATGTCGGCTTCCCTATGAGAGTTCATATCAGTTTTAACCGAGTATGACTTCTAATTGGTAAATTTCAACAAAAACATTAAATACCGTCGCCAAGATGCTTAAAGAATGATCGTTAATAACACGAAAATAGGAAATTTCCTGGTGTAAATCTTTGATGCCTTACACCGTGGCTTAATGTATACCTTGTCCATCATTGCGGGAGTGAAATTATTACATTGGACAACCCAAATATTGCGTACTCTGTTATAACCATCGTTTATTAGATCAAAATTAATCAAAAAATTTGACATTTCATATCGTCTGTGAAAATTAACAAATCACGTGATATTAGAGTCATAGATATCTAATGTTTAGATCTGATCCGCATTTACCGAGTACCCGTTTACTAATAATACTTAGCCTTCAGAAACATCTCGGATAATTCACCTTGCAGGCTAAGGCGTGTATACCATCTCATTTAGCTATCACATTTGTGAACGCACCACCTCTCGCCTCCAAAAGCAAGAGAGCGAACAAAATCGCGTGATTTATATATTTTACGAATAATAGTTAGCCTTCAGAAACATCTCGGATAGTTCACCTTGCTGGCTAAAGCGTGTATACCATTTCACTTAGCTGTCACATTTGTGAACGCACCACCTCTCGCCTCCAAAAACAGGAGAGCACGCAATATCACATGATTTATATATTTTCGCGACGCCATTTATTGTCAAATTTAGGATTAATATAGATTTTATAAACCATTCTTATTAAGAAATATATAATATTTATGCTGTCCCAGGTAATAATTTCACTCAGGCGATCATGGTTTTGAGGTATACAGTACTGCGGCAAGGAATTGTACCGGTAAATTGCGTTCAATTTTCGTATTATTAGTCTATCTTTTAAAATAATTTTAAAGAAAGAACTTCAACTTTTTCTTGACCTATTCCTAATATAAGCCCACCCCTCTCGCAAAGATGTTGGTTTGGGAATAAATTGAACAGCTTGCGGTAATAGACGGCTACGCTACAAATACATGACAAATAGGCAGAATATGGCGTGACAGTAAGTTTTCGCGATATTTCGATTTTTTCCAAATCACATCGTAAAAAAACGTGGCTGAAAAAAAAACCCCATTTTCCATATCGGACAATCGTGCAAGTTTAGGTCCATGGTTCTCAGCATGGGTCGTCGGTGACCTACTCATCTAATGGTGAGAAGGAAGATGAGAATGGTAGTCCATTGATGGACAAATCCTCGTTCTGCACCGAAGCTGAATGGGTGCAGGTCCTTGGCTGGATGTCCGACCGTCTTGGGTTGGCATCGGATCAAGGATCTCAGCGCGATCCGGCGATGTAGTGGATGTCAGAGCGAGCGGCTAGCACTGTCAAGTGGCTCTTCGGCCATGCCGACGCTCCCCTTGGACACGCAGACTTCTGACATGTTGGAAGTTGCGCCGTATCGTCTGGTTCAGCCAGATTATTCATTGCCCAAGGCCCCAAAGGGGATAAGGAGTAGGGTCCGCTTTCCAGAGCAGGCCTATCATCAATATGCCCGGGTTCCACGGCTTTCCATCATGGAGAGAGAGGCATTGAATAGGCCATTGGCTGGTAAATCGAAGGGTCATTCTCGTCCCTTAGTTTCCCGGGCCAATAATGATCCGTTTAATGAGTTAACGCTCATTGACGATGCAGCTATGGCTGCACTCTCGCACGGCTGTACCATCCTGCAGGGTATGCTGACCTGTGTGGGGGGAGTGCCAGAGGCTGCTCCCGGAGTTGCCCGGGACACCATGCGCTTGTCCCAAGATTGCCTGGCCAGGGTGATCACCAGATCATTGGTGGAGCAGATTAGAATGGTTCTCGATTGTGTAGAACCAGGACCTGAGATGAGGGCTGCGTTATCTTCTGTGCCTTTCATTGGCCCAGGCTTGTTCGGCAGCTTGGCACGACAAGCCTTATCCAAGGTCACGTCAATGGTCGCAGAGCAGGAAGTAGTCGGCAAGTCATGGAAGTCGACGAAGAGGACTCGGCAGCAGCAGTCCTATAAGCAGCATCGGCAAGAGCAACAGAGGCAGCGCCAGAGATCGCCCTTCCATCCATCTGGCCGTAATGCCCATCGGGCATCCGGATCACAGGGACCTGGCCTTTCATCCTCATACAAGTCCTCTAATAAGAGGCCGTATGAGGAGGATCGGAAGGGTGGCGGTTCGGGTCGCAGCGGTTGTCGTAAGGATAGACATGGCAGCGGTCGCGGACCGTCATATTCCAAGAAACCGCGGGGCGGCCGTGGATGACGGTCCTGGCGGGTTTCCGGTGGGATCCGTTCCAGTGACGTCAGGAATGAAGGGGGTTGAGAATCTTCACCCAAGCGAATTGTGCAATATCGACCGCCAGCTGTGTGCAGATTCCTACCGTCGGAGGCAGACTTCAACTGTTCTCAAGCCAATGGGAGCTGGTCGTGCAAGATTGTTTAGTCTGTCAGTGGTTAAGAAACGGCTACGAACTGGACTGGCTCATCCATCAATCGTTAGTTCCGTTAACATCGACTCCAGTTTGGACTCCCGTTCCAAGGGAAACCGATCGTCTAAATGCCATTTGCTCAGAAATCAAAGATCTTCAGCAGAAGAACGCGATTCATCTAGTCCGCAATCAGTCCTCCCTAGGCTTCTATTCGATCTATCCGAAACGTACCGGAGGATGGAGACCAATTCTCAATCTCAAACCGTTGAACAAATTTATTCTTTCTCCAAAGTTTCAGATGGAGACTGTAGCAGCGGTGATGGCGGGGATGAGAAAAGGCATCTGGGCACTATCGATAGATCTGAAGGATGCATATTTTCATATTCAAATGTCAATTCCTTTTCAGAAATACCTTCGCTTTGCATTTCAAGACAATGTTTGGGAATTCAATGTGCTTCAGTTCGGTCTGACCACAGCCCCGAGGGTCTTCACCAAAGTGGTTCTCGCCATGACTTCTTATCTTCGCAGGAGAAACATAGCTGTTCACAGTTACATAGACAACTGGCTGCTGAAGGCGGGGAATCCATCACTCTGCGCGACAATCTTCAGGTAGTCCTAGCCTTACTAAAGGACCTAGGACAGATTGTGAATCTAGAGAAATCAGAATTGACTCCATCCCAGGAGTTTGTTTATCTGGGAATTTTTTTCAATCTCGGGGACAGCGTAGCTTTTCCGGTGGAGAGCAGAGTCAAGAGTTTGATTGTGGTACTGGAGTAAGTTTCTCTAGGAGCCTTTCTGATGGCGCGCCAATTTCTCAGAATACTGGGTTTATTAGTATCTCTAGAGAAAGTGGTTCCTTATGCGGCACTCAGGCGCAGGCCGATTCAGATGTATCTAATGTCATTCTGGTCTCAGAAAACGGATCAGTTATCTCTGAGAATTCCAGTAAAAGAACCATTGATATTCCACCTTCAGTGGTGGTTATCAGAACAGTATCTGTCCTAGGCTAATTTGTTCTTGAGTCTGAACATTTGCTTTCTTTCATATTGTCATACAAAAATATGCCTGAAATTCTGCTTGTCTACATTTATGGTTTACGTAAATATGCTTGAAATTCTGCTTGGCTACATTTACAGCACCTTGACTGAAACCTATTAAGGGTTTGGGGCCCTTAAGCTCTTGTAAATTCTGGAAACAAAAGCCTTGATCATTGAACATTTATTCATTAGCGATAACTTATAATAACTTATGTTTGTCTGCCAATTGATAGCAATTGTGTTTGTTTCAATGAGTCTCATTGCTGTCTTTATATTTCAGGCATAATTTGGAGAAGAGTCTGCTTAGAGACCCCTTAGAAAGCATCTCTGAAGCTGATATTGGTGAGTAGGAATACATATTCTGCTATTAATCAATGAATTAATCCTAAACTTGGTAAGAATACAGAGTTATGGCCTTTAATTTAGGAATTGGTGCTAAACTTGGTGTAGCAGTACATTTGTACCCACATTACCACCTATACAAAGTAAGTTAGTTTAACTTAGTTTCCCGAAAATGTATGGTAGGTCAAATATTAATTTTCCCATTATAACCAATAATAAAATATTCAGTGTATTTGTTTTCCATAAGATACTGCTCATATCCTTTGATTGATTTAAAAAAACAATTATCAACTTTTAATGCTAGAGAAATTAAGTACACGTACCGGTATCAGGGTTTGATCGTGTCCTGGATGCTAGTGCTTTTGTGGCCGCTTGCTTATATGTAGCCTCCCTGGGCAGTTAGTTTGTTTACAAATTATCCTGAAATACTTGCTTTGAGGTTGGCTTGTTACCTGTCGGCCAGTTAGGACCCTGTAACTAATGCCTTTCCCTGCCAGGTTGCTTCTCTCACTCTGATGGGGTTGATGTCCTCGGTAAAATTCATTCTGACAGAACAAGAGGAGACTGCTAATGGAAGGGCCTAATGTTGCCAAGTGTTTGGATACACATGCTCGGTGGCCGATAGTAGCACCAATGGATGTCCAGTCCAGCTATTGTGGTAGTCAGTCCAGCACATGGACTCTTTATGATGGATATTATGGCTGTTCCAAAAATAATTGGACATCTCACAGTGCTATATAGTTATCCGCACCTAGCACTGGAAACAATAGGCATACAACCTGTGTAGCAGATCAGACCAATTCTTCGCTGTGACTACCTGGAAGGGCAGGAGGAGCCGTGCCTCATTTTCCACCTCAACAGTACTGCCGACGGGTTCCTGGGAAGCTGATAGGCCAGGTAGATCACTACTATGTGGATATGGCACTGTTGACGCCAAGCCGCTTAGAGTAGGCATGATTTCATTGTCCGTTTCGACATACCAACCATTGCAGATTTCCTCTCTAAGAGAAGCAACTTATATCAATACTACCTACCCACCAAATTCTCTTGCAAATTTTCCATATATTAAAGGGTAGTCCACATGATAAGTATTCTCCTGAAGTAAGATAAAGAAAACCTCAAAATTCTGCTTGGGAAGCCATATGTCGATCAAAGACAGCTGGATAGTACTGCTTAATGCGGGCAAGTTTTTGTGAATTCTAATATCATTGAGCCAGCTTGATCTAAAATGATATATTATAGAGTTGCTCACACAGTAATTATCATCTTCCTTGTAAAAAAGATAAATCTGAGATTTTCTTTACTTCACAGATCTTGTTCTGCATGCAAAGTTCTATATATATCAACATGAACCTGCTTTGAGTTTCCATAAAATAACTGTATACCTGTGGTACATTCTGTTTGGAAATCTATTGGTATGATTGGTATGGAAAGTCTCCCGTGGATATTGTTACTTGCTGTTTCAGAGGGGTGTTGTGGCTGTGGTTAATTCATCTACACTCATTGTTATTTCAGTGGGTGTCGTGGTTGATGCATCTAATCATTGGACAAGGAATGAGTTGAATCATGAAGTGGTTAAAGCTCTTCACCTCTACAGACATGTTCCATCATTTCTCATTCTAAATAAGGTATATTTGTGGTAACAATAGAGGAATCCAGTTTCTACTTCGAATAATACTTACCAGATGTACCATTATGATAATGTCTATTATCTAGTCTAGCTCAAAATAAACAATTAAAACTCCGCACTCTCCTGGTCCTGCCCCTACTGTGTCCGGGAATACCATAGCCGCAGGTACCGAGTCAATTCCCAATCACAGTCAGATTCGTCTATTTTGCGCTTTTGTCAAGTCGCAATTTTAGTGTGCTCAAATTTTCGTTAATTTAAGCAGTTATCGGTTGTTGAAAGGAATTATATCGGTGGCTTCATGGAGGAACTAGGAAAATCATCACAGGGGCAGGTTGTATCAATCTAGAATTTATACATTCGTGCCATAATGACTGTTTGAAATTTCCTTAAATTGGCACATTGTTTTAAAATGTTAGCCATTGTTGGAGTCGCTTCTGTACCCATTAACTTTTAGTTTAATTTGGGTACTCGGTTAATTTTCTCTTGCGACTCGGTTCCTCTAAAGATGGATGCGCCCTTAGCCAAGATGGCGGCGCCCATGAATTATGTCGTTCTTGGCTTGGTGTGTCTATGCACTCTGTTTATCGCCGATATTAGCTTTCGCTTCATTGTCGAGGGTGTTTGTAGCGATCGGCGATGTAGCCTTGGTTATTTAACGTTAGTTGAAGGCTGAGTTGTATGTTTTTAAAAAATTTTCACTCAAAAAAGTTTCAAATATTTCCTGCCTAAGAACTTGATTATCATTAATTTAAGAGAAAGTTAATGTGTTTAAGAAATCCTAACTATCAAGTCGATTGTGCGTATTGCTCGTCATCATTTGTCATGTGCAGCGTTTTAATTTTTCTCTGTGTTCGCAGAAACCTAAGAATCCGGACACGTTGTGCCAGAAGTGCAACAGGTTCATGAAGCGGAAGTACTTGGGACATCACTGTGTGGCGTGCGCTCAGTGTAAGGTCGGCAGCCCTTGTGATGTGTGTGTGAAGTGGTCGTCGGCAATGGTGGCAGAGTTTGACAGGGATCGACGTGTGAGGCTGGAGAGGATCGCGAAGGACAAGGCAGCGAAGTTGCAGCAGGCGTCTCTTATGGGACTTGAAGGTCGTCTGAATGAATGAATGGATTCAGCGCTGGGCGTATGGGCGGCCCAGTTCAAGGCGATGTTTGACTCGTTGCAGTCCACGGTCCCGGTGAGGCAAGCTGGTGCAGGACAACCATTAGGTGGTCCGGCTAGTTCTGCTGAGGGTCATGCACCTGCCCCTTCTCTGTCCTTGGCTCAAGAGCCGACGATAGAGGAGGAAGATCTGCTGCTAATGGAAGATTCCGGCATGCCGGATATTTCGATGACGGCAAGACCTAGTACGTCCCAGGGGTCGCCCTCAGGATTTGTACGGGTTTGCCAGGCGGATGGTGATGTCGACGTTCCGTCGGGCATATTCCATCCGCTGTTTGTGCAACCGGAGATGCCGGCGGAGCCGTGTTTTGCGGTTCCTGCTGGTATCCCAGCGGCGTTAGGTGCGGCTCCTATTGGAGTGACGGTACCAGCCGTAGTTAAGGCGGTCGTAGTCCCGGATCCCGTGCGGGAGCCGATGGACTGCGGGGAATCCGGGTCTGGCGATTCGTTAGACACCGGTGCCGCTGGTAGTCGCGTTATGGATGCGCTCTGTCCTGGCAGAGACGCGTATCATAGCGCTCAGCATGGATCGTCGGTGGCCCTCTCATCTAAGGGAGAGAGGGAGGATGAAAACGGCAGTTCTTTGATGGACGAGTCCGTTTTCTGCACCGAAGCTGAATGGGTGCAGGTCCTTGGATGGATGACCAATCGTCTCGGGTTGGCATCTGATCTAGGATCTCAGCGCGATCCGGCGATGGAACGGATGTCAGAGCGTGTGGCTAGCGCTCTGTCAAGTGGCTCTTCTGCCATGCCGACACTCCCGTTGGATACGCAGACTTCTGACATGTTGGAAGTTGCGGCATACCGTCTGGTTCAGCCAGACTATGCATTACCAAAGGCCCCGAAGGGGATAAGGAGTAGGGTCCGTTTTCCGGAGCTGGCTTATCATCAGTACGCCCGGGTTCCACGGCTTTCCGTTGCGGAACGAGAGGCGCTGAATAGGCCGTTGGCTGGGAAGGCTAAGGGGCGGTCACGTCCTTTGGTTTCGCAGACCAGCAAAGACCCGTTCAATGAGTTCACGCTCATTGAGGATGCGGCGAGGGCAGCCATGGCTGCGCTGTCGCACGGGTGTACCGTCTTGCAGGGTATGCTGGACTGCACGGTGGAAGGCGGACAGGTGCCAGAGGCTGCTCCCGGAATTGTTCGGGACACCATGCGCCTGTCTCAGGATTGCCTGGCCAGGGTAATCATTAGAACGTTGGCAGAGCGACGGAGAATGGTTCTCGATTGTGTAGAACCAGGACCGGAAATGAGGGCTGCATTATCTTCTGCGCCCTTCATAGGTCCAGGCTTGTTCGGCGGCTCGGCACGGCAAGCGCTCTCCAAGGTTGCGTCAATGGTGGCGGAGCAAGAAGTGGTCGGCAAGTCGTGGAAGTCGACTAAGAGGACTCAGCCGCAACAGTGTCCTACCGTCAACATAGACAGGAGCAGCAGAGGCAGCGTCCTAGATCGCCCTTCTGGCCGTGATGCCCATAGGCCATCCGGATCACAGGGACCTGGCCGTTCATCCTCATACAAGCCCTCTAGTAAGAGGCCGTATGAGGAGGACAGGAAGGGTGGCGGTTCGGGCCGAGGCGGCTACCGTAAGGATAGCCGTGGCGGCGGTTCCGGACCGTCGTACCACAAGAAGCCGCGGGGCGGCCGTGGGGCTCGTTCCTGACAGGTTTCCGGCGGAACCACTACCGATGGCTTTAGAGACAGATGGAGTCGAGAATCTTCACCCAAGCGATTTAGCGTCTTATCGGCTAATCTTGACCGACAATTGTGTGCAGATTCCTTCCGTCGGAGGCAGACTTCAGCTATTCCTAAACCAATGGGAACAGGTCCTGCGCGACTGTTTAGTTTGTCAGTGGATAAGAAACGGCTACGATCCGGACTGGCTCATCCATCAATTGTTAGTTCCGTTAACCTCGACTCCAATATGGACTCCTGTTCCAAGGGAATCAGATCGTCTAGACGCCATTCGGTCAGAAATACAATCTCTTCATCAGAAGAAGGCCATTCATTTAGTCAACGATCAGTCTTCTCTGGGCTTCTATTCGATCATGTTCCTCGTTCCGAAGCGTACCGGAGGATGGAGACCAATTCTCAATCTCAAACCGTTGAACAAGTTTATTCTTTCTCCCAAATTTCAGATGGAGACGGTTGCAGCAGTAATGACAGGGCTGAGGAAAGGCATGTGGGGAGTGTCGATAGATCTGAAGGATGCATATTTTCATATTCCAATGTCAATTCCTTTTCAGAAGTACCTTCGCTTTGCATTCCAAGACAATGTTTGGGAATTCAATGCTCTCCCGTTCGGCCTGACCACAGCTCCGAAGGTCTTCACCAAGGTGGTTCTCGCCATGACTTCTTTACTTCGCAGGAGAAACATAGCTGTTCACACGTACATAGACGACTGGCTGCTGAAGGCGGGGAATCCAGTCACTCTGCGCAGCAATCTGCAGCTAGTCCTATCCTTATTAAAGGATCTAGGGTGGATTGGAAATCTAGAGAAATCAGAACTGACTCCATCCCAGGAGTTTGTCTATCTGGGAATCTTTTTCAATCTCAGGGACGGCGTAGCTTTTCCGGCGGAGAGCAGAGTCAAAAGCCTGATTGCACTTTTGGAGGCGGTTTCTCTAGGAGCCTATCTGACGGCGCGCCAGTTTCTCAGGATACTGGGGTTACTAGTATCTCTGGAGAAGGTGGTTCCATATGCGGCACTCAGGCGCAGGCCAATTCAGATGTATCTAATGTCATTCTGGTCTCAGAAAACGGATCCGTTATCTCTGAGGATTCCAGTCAAAGAACCATTGATATTCCACCTTCAGTGGTGGTTATCCGAACAGAATCTCCTGCGAGGTGTTCCTCTACAACCTCCTCAACCTCAGATGTCCATCTTTACGGATGCATCGTTGACGGGTTTGGGAGCGGTATTGGACAATCAGTCAGTGTCAGGGGAATGGGATCGGACCAATGCGCAGAAACATATCAATGTGCTCGAACTAGTAGCGTTGGTATTTGCACTTCGAAAGTTCGAGAGCCTAATTCAAGGCAAAGTTGTCCTAATAAGGACAGACAACTCGACAGTGGTGTCTTATTTGAACCGCCAGGGCGGGACGAGATCACCAGAGTTGTGTATGATGATTTGGAACCTTCTGCTGTGGTGCCAAGAGAAGAATACTATTCTTCGGGCAGCACACATTCCAGGAAGATTGAACATCCTAGCGGATGCTCTCAGTCGAAGGACGGTTTGTCGTCCGACGGAATGGCAGCTCAACCAATCTGTAGCGGAGGTTCTATTCAAACAATGGGGCAAGCCAAATGTCGACCTGTTTGCGATGAATCAAAGCGCAAAGATGGTCACTTACGTGTCACCGATCCGGACCCGCTAGCCTTAGCAGTAGACGCACTGGCAATAAGTTGGGAGGGAATGTACGCGTATGCGTACCCTCCAACAATTCTCATCCCGAAAGTTCTGGCAAAAATAAGAGAGGGGGAGTGCCAGGTACTACTGATCGCCCCGTATTGGCCAGGCCGATCATGGTTTACGGATCTGCTGGACCTTCTGGTCTGCAATCCAGTCTCTCTTCCAGACGCAAGAGATCTACTCTCTCAGAACAAGGGTCTGTACCTCCACGACAGACCGGAAATGTTCAAATTGACTGCATGGATGTTGTCAAGCAGCGTGCAATTGAGGGTGGCTTTTCTGAGCAAGCAGCGAAGTTTGTTGCTTCAGCCAGAAGAGTTTCAACCACAAAGACATAATTATAGAATCAACAAATTTGCACAGTGGTGTGAGAGAGGAGATATTAATCCCTTTTCTGCATCTGTTCAACACGTAGCAGATTTTATCTGTCATTTATACGAAGTTGACAAACTTGTACCTTCTACCCTAGCAGCATATAAGTCTGCATTAGCTTCAGTCATTCCCAGTCTCACTGTTGAAGGAGTGGAGAATGACACCTTGAATGAAGTTATCAAAGGAATGAGCAATCTGCGACCTAGACAGCCAATTCCTATCCCATCATGGAATCTATATCTTGTTCTACAGGTTTTAGGACAGGCTCCTTTTGAACCGATTAGATCTATTGATATTAAACTGTTAGCTATTAAATCAGTTTTCTTGGTTGCAGCAGCGTCGGCGAGAAGGAGAAGCGAAATTCATGCGCTTTCTACCGAACAAGACCGTTTTGTCGTCACGGGTGAAGGTTTACGACTACTTCCACGTCTTTGTTTCCTGTCAAAGAATCAGTCACTTAAATATCCAGGACAGCCGATCAATTTGCCAAGTTTAACTAGACATGACCCAAACTCTTCTGTTTGGTGTCCTGTCAGATGTCTTAAAATGTATAAGAAACGTACTAATGAGTGGAGAGACGACCCGAAATCTCTGTGGTTATGTCTCAAAGCTCCCCATTTACGTGCCTCGAAAGATACTATTTCTCGTTGGATAGTTGACGCTATTAAGATGTCACACAAAATCGCTGCAGGAAAGCAAATTGATCATGGGAATGCCCATCAGGTCCGAGCACTAGCAGCATCATCGGCCCTTTATAAGGGTGTCTCATTAGAGGAGGTGATGTCTGTAGCACAATGGCATGCCGAGTCGTCATTCACTGATTTCTACCTTCGCGACATCTCGAGCTCACTTAATCCGGTAGCCGTCGCCGATCTGTCAAACCTAAACTAAGCCACGTCCGACCACTACTTCGCACACATCACTAAAGTCTTCCGCCTACACTGAACAAACGCTATGCACATGACTGAGTACGACCGTGGATTGGGCCGAGCTCCTGTGATGATCAAGAAAAGATCAAGCACTCAAAATGGTGAGTGTTTACATTAATTAAGTGACTATAAATAGGTTTACTTACAGTCGAAATACAAGACTGCTTAGGTAAATAGTCTGGTTCAAGAGTATTCTTATCCTATCAACCAGACATTAGACTCATTCCAATTTGAAAATCTAGTCGATATACTGATATTTTTTCAAACTTAGAAGTTGTAGTAGCTTCTTTGCACTCTACTGGACTGCCCTAGCTGAGACTTCGGGCTGACAGGGGTCTGGTGGGTGTTGTATCCCCAGTGACAGCCCTCTGAATTTTGTGCGGACAAAAGAGGGGGGGGAGCGCGGTCTAGACCATGGAAGTTTAGCACTCTATGAGTCAGATAGCAGAACCCAAGCGTATGCCAGGGTTCTAGTCTCTTCACAACCTTCTCTGTTGGATGGTAGTTGAGTGCTGGTTCGAGCCTCACCTCCTCCCACCGGCATTTTCTGGCTGTCGAAATCCGGAGTTTATCATAATAGTACATCTGGTAAGTATTATTCGAAATACACCTTTCCCACATTGACGTCATTACGCCAGGATTCCCCTAAATCAACGCTCAGAGCAAAACCTGGTAATGCCGCCAACAAGCAGCTGACCCTCATTGTGTTACTATGGCACTAAAATACACCGCAATTTAAACCGTTCCTATGATAGACTAAAATCACTATGTTTTTGAAGTCATACATCATTGGAAAGTGCATTCAATTGCCTAATCATTAATGCATTATTTTTTTTGTAAATATTTCACTGGGTTATGTGCATATATAAAATACATCATTATACCTAGATTCATTAAAATAAAGTGTACAATAGGGGCTTTTTATACCCCACCAAAAAATTTGGCGGGTTATGTAATGGCGCCGTCCAGGTGGGCGTGCAGGCGGCAGAGTTGTTTCCGGATGATAACTCTGTTACCTTTTGTCGGATCGTATTGAAACTTCATAGGGTGGTTGGACTAGGTCTTGGGAAGAAACCTATCGAAATCGAAGCTGATTTGAAGTCCAAGATGGCCGCCAGCCAACGGCGGCCATCTTGAAAATTGGTTTCCGGATGATAACTCCGTTACCGTTTGACGGATCGCATTGAAACTTCATAGGGTGGTTGGACTATGTCTGGGGAGGAAACCTATTGAAATGGACGATGATCCGAAATCCAAGATGGCCGCCAGCCATCGGCGTCCATCCTGAAAATTGGTTTCTGGATGATAACTCCGTTACCGTTTATCGGATCGCTTTGAAAGTTTGTGGAGTTGTTAGACTAGGTCTGGGGAAGAAACCTATTGAAATTGACAATGATCCGAAATCCAAGATGGCTGTCAGCCACCAGTGGTCATCTTGAAAATTGGTTTCCGGATGATAACTCTGTTACCGTTTATCGCATTGCTTTGAAACTTCATGCAGTGGTTGGACTAGGTCTGGGGAAGAAACCTATCCAAATCGATGGTGATCCGAAATCCAAGATCGTCCCCAGCCACAGGCTGCCATCTTGAAAATTGGTTTCCAGATTATAACTCCGTTACCGTTCATCAGATCACTTTGAAACTTTATAGAGTGGTTGGTCTAGGTCTGAGGAAAAAAGTTCTTGAAATCGACAATGATCCGAAATCCAAAATGGCCGCCAGCCATTGGTGGCCATCTTGAAAATTGGTTTCCAGATGATAACTCTGTTATCGTTTATCGGATCGCTATGAAACTTCATAGGGTGGTTCGACTACCTCTGGTGAAGAAACCTATTTAGATTGACAATGATCCAAAATCCAAGATGGCTGCCAGCCACGGGTGGCCATCTTGAAAATTGGTTTCCAGATGATAACTCCGTTACCGTTTATCGGATCGCTTTGAAACTTCATAGTGGTTGGACTAGGTGTGAGGAAGAAACGTATCGAAATCGACACTGATCCGAAATCCAAGATGGCTACAGGCTGCCATCTTGAAAGTTGGTTTCTGGATGATATCTCTGTTACCATTTATCCATATTCCTAGGGTCGTTAGAACATGTCTGGTGAAGAAACCAATCAAAATTTACGATAATCCGAAATCCAATATGGCTGCCAGTCAGCGGCAGCCATCTTGAAAAATTGTTTTCCGGACGATACCTCCTTGACCGTTTAGCAGATCGCTTTGACACTCCATAAGGATTACTGGTCTGATGGGTCTGAGGAAGAAATAAATATTTTCTGAAAGCTGTCATTCATTAGTTTGTCATCATGGCGGGGTATTATGCGCCATTTGCGGAGCTCTTGGTAAAAATTATAATCACCTGTATCAAATTTTAGAAAACTAAAAATGAATACAGAAACGTATAGAAAATGGACTTGGCTTTCCAATAATGTATGACTTCAATAATATTATGAAAATTAGTTCTTCATATAAATTCCTTAATGTGCAATGTATCTGGTTCCAATAGTAAAGTAATGGTGTTTGTGCATCGGCTATCGCACATAACCAGCCAGAAGTTGTATGCGCGATGCATCCTGGGAAGGTATTTTCCCAAAATACGCTAATGTGGGAAAGGTCTATTGACGACGATCCGAAATCTAAGGTGGCCATCTTGAAAATTGGTTTCCGAATGATGGTTCTGTTGGTGTGTATTGGATTGTTTTGAAACTGTAGGATGGTTGGACTATATCCAGATAAGAAACATATCAAAATTAATGATGATCCGAAATCCAAGATGGCCAGCAGCCACTGGCAGCCATCTTGAAAATTGCTTTCCGAATGATAAGATCCTTCACCGTTTAATGGATTTCTTTGCAACTTCATAGGTTTGTTGGACTATGTATGGCAAAGAAAGCTATCGAAATGATGATAATTCAAAATCCAAGATGGCCATCCTACATCTTAAAAACTGATTTCCAGATGATAACTCCATTACCGTTTATCAGATCGCTTTGAAGCTTCATATGCTGACTGAACCATGTCTGAGGAAGAAACTTCTTGAAATTGACGATGATCCAATATCCAAGATGGCCACCAACCGCTGGCAGACATCTTGAAAATTGGTTTTGGTATGATAACTCCATGACCGTTTAGCTGATCTCTTCATCAGAATCATCAATAAAATGTCACGTTATCTTTTGAAAGTAATTTTACCGCAATATTATGATCTTAAACTGACTTGAAGATTTTGCAATTTTAGCACAACCACAAATTTTCTAAATTCCTATAAGCAATAAAAACAATATGTATTGCGATCGAGAGTGAAAAAGCTTGTCTGAATGACTGACACAATTATTAAGAATAAAATAGATTTTAGTGACATTCTAATATTCTCTTATAGATGAGATCGGTCAAGAAAATATTACAGGAAATCACTTGGGACACACGGTCACAAATACAAACTATGTATAGTATTCAAGTCTGTCTGCCTACATGTAACTCACATTATGCCTTGCTATGAGCACTTTCCTTAGGAAACTTAACCAACCATTTAGCCATTTAATGACTAAATTTGGTCATTTAAATTTTCAATTTCCTCTTAGAAAATGTCCATTTGCAGACCAAGAGATTATTTTTGAGAATTTACTACTGTTACTAGTTTGGGCTGGCTTAGGCATCAAAGGAGTAATGACTAAGTTGACCAAACCCCGCCTTTGCAGTGATCTTGCAATGTCCATGTGCAGGCCAAGAGAAGCCACTTTTTGTCTTGTCTGCTAAGTAGATGAGAGACATAGGTGTCACTTACTTTCCATCATTCTCAACATTAAGTTTTGTGTTTAACAAATCTGTTTGTCATATGTTTCAGGCTTGGTTAAACTTATCTAACTAATCTTGAAAACATGGTTGCCTATGGTGTTGGGAATCTGCACGGTGACATCGCAGTCACAAGGTCAAAGATCTCTTTAACCTTGGTACAAAACACGTTAGAAACACTTCAGAGTTAATATTTCAGGATTGGTTCAGTCTATTGCAACTAAACTTGGTGACTTGGTTGTCTCTGCCATTAGGAATCAGCATGATGACATTGCGGTCACAAGGTCAAGGTTACAGTGACCTCGGTACAAAACTCTCCCATTTTTATAGTGTTATGTTTTTGCATCTAACAAAACTACTCGGCTTTTATTTCAGTATTGGTTGACCATATTGGAAGTCACTAAACCTGGATACATAATTGGAAGATACATAAGGAGATAGATGTGACAATGTAGTGGTCACTGCGACTTTGATGTGAAACTCAAGTTTTTTTAATGTTAATTTTTTGCATTTAACACATGCATTTAGCAAAACAGTTTATATTCCAGGATTCCTTGGCCCTATTGGAATTAAACTCCGATACCAGGTTGCCTGTGCTACTAGGAATCAACATGATGATATTGATGTCACAAGGTAAAAAATCAAGGTCAATGACCGCTAATGCCTATAGGCAATGAGGTGAACAATTCTGTGGAATTCTTGTTTAAAATTTACCAATAGAATAACAGGAGTGATAACTGAACCGGTCATTCCAGTAGTTTATTGTTACAATTGGACATTTCTCATTGATTTTCTTGACTAATTTCGATCATTAACTCTTTCAACGATAACAAGAACAATCAGAGATTTTTGTCACATTGTAAAATGTTTTCAGATTTTTAAGATTTTCTTTGATTGTGCCAAAGATTATGAGGATCACGGCCAAAGATTGGCGACATTATTGCACAGCAAGTTCCTTCGTTGTGTTAAGATTTGAGCCAAATTAGATCAATCAGCAGTGATTTTTAGCTCACCTGGCCAGAATGAAATCTTCTCCGAAACCATTTCAGGAATCGATTCAAAACTCATGCAACATCATCTAGGGCAAGAGTTCGGCGACCAACTTAGATGACCTAGTTTTTTGGGAAACGACTTCTCTAGAACCGCTTAAGGAATCGGGATGAAATTAGGGCGATGTGATTAGGGACTAAACGCCATTAACTTTGTTCTGGTAATTAGACTGGAGGCACTTCTAAGTGGTCTGATCAGAGATACCTATTTTTGGTCTTTTAGCATTATCATGTTAGAAATTCTCGTTCGAAGTAAGGCTTGTAGGTCTTTTCGGATATTACCAACACTAGCGGTCGAACGTGTCGAAATATTCCCTGTTGCATAGTTATTTGTGTTGAAGAAACTGTTTTCAAGTTCCCCAGCCTAACCCACAATGACCTGTACTATATAATCGAAAACCACGATTATCTATTCAAAATAATTGCGATTATGAAAACTAAATAATCGTGCAAGCTAAATTGTGGGAGTGGGTTGAGGGCGTGGGGTGTGTTTCATCGGTGAAATGGTTAAAGGATCAAGTAACTAACATTTACATTTTTCTCACCAAACTAGGGGAAACTACTCACTAGAAATCTGGTTTTGGGTTCCCTGCTGCCAAATTACGTCCCTTATCACAATTTCATTCCTGAGTTACCTCACCTTTTCCTATGCCATGGTAACTGACAATCTACTACTGCATTGGTCCTTCCTTCTAGAGACACATGGTTGTGAATGTGATGAAATAATTTAATTCCGTTACTTTATTTCTTTACAGGTTGATGTGGTCAAAGATAAAAGTTATTTATTGACTGTGACGAAAAGTTTAACGATGGGTTATGTCGGTAATGAGCGAATCTATTCGACAACATATAAGAAAAAGAAGAGGCCATCTGTGAATGATTATCTTGCAAAGATAGACATGAGGGAAAAGCGGGAAGAGGCATCCTATTATGCAAGAGAAAAACATAAGATATCACATGTGGATGAGGATTCAGCAAGGATGAATATTGTGGAAACCCAGAGGAACAATAGCTTGAATGTGGCAATGGCTGCAAATGAGAATTTGAACAGAATAACTCAAAACAAGCAGTTAGAAGCTAATTCATATGTTTGTGAAGAATTGCAAGAAAATCACATTGATCTAGATACGTGCAATAGTACACATGTTGTAGATACATTAGACTTAAGCGATATTAATTCTAAGAATCTATCAGTATCTAACTCTACTAGTGTACCAAAAGTAAAGTTTAAGCATTCTATGCAAGAGAGTGTTTCTAAACCTGCCTCTTATCATGAACAAATACCTGAGGATGGAAGACATCAATTTCACTATGACAACATGCTCAAGTTAAGCAATTCCAAACCTGAATACTCAGTTGTGGAAGTCTGTGAGCATGACTTATCTGATTCTTGTAATACAAGTCGTCATAATATCGAAAAATCTGTTGATCCAGTCAAGGTACGAGCAGCAGCACATCATGCACATGGTCAGCCTGGCTGGGAAAACTTTGCTAGAGTCTTCATGGTGTCCGCTTTGAATGGAGATGGGATAGATCTTGTCCGGGTAAGAGAGAAAGATGATGCTTACTGTTATAGTACTGTATTTGGCAGATGATGCATTGTTGAGCATTTATATTGTTGTAGATAGTTATTGTATAATGTCAGTATATTGAGTATTATAACTAAAGAAAATTCTCTCACCTTATAGCGACCAACACAAAATAAGCCAACTCCAGAAAATGACTGATAAAAGCCTTTGTTGTGTAAAAATATGGGCCAAATCGAATCAGTAGTTTTTGTCGAGCTTTACGTGAAGCAGAGGATGGCCCAAGTGATCCAAATTCTGTCCATCCTGCACCGACAATTGGGAGAATGTTGCAGTTTTTCAATGCACATTTAATTCCTCATGTGTGTGTGTTCAACTGTGTTGTAATCTTTAAAGCATTTATTTGCTGGTTCCCAATGCTAGGGTCTAGACTCACGCCTGGCCTTTGTGGTTTCTGATGAATTCTTGTGACGAAAGTTTGTGCATTGGCTTGTGTCTCTGTGTGTGTGTATTGATCGTTGTCTCTCGATTTTGTCTCATGTTGAAGATGGCACGTAGTGTTCTTGTCCGTGGCTGTTCTGTTGCTCCTCATACTGTGGGGGATGGCAAGGACCTAACGGGGGTGGGGAGAGGGTAGGTGCTGGTTGGGGAGTGTGTGGGGGGGGGGGTGTGCATGCGGTCACATGACCTGATGTACTACCCTGTGGGGGGGGGGGAGCCCTGTGGGGGGGGGAGCTTTAGGTCAGAGACCTCTCGGCCCCTTTTGGGGTGCAGGGTGTGTGGGGTCTTTAGGGTCCTGGGACCCATTTGCCATTCTGGCCATCATCCGAGCAGGCACCAGCGAGCACTTTTTGATTTGGATTGTTTGGGCATCCCGTATGATGATTGCGTCCATCGTGCACCAACAATTGGGAGAATGTTGCAGTTTTTCAATGCACATTTAATTCCTCAAGTGCGTGTGTGTGTTGTAATCTTTAAGGCGTCTGGCCTTTGTGGTTTCTGATAAATTCTTGTGACGGAAGTTTGGGCATTGGCTTGTGTGTGTGTGTGTGTGTGTGTGTGTGTGTGTGTGTGTGTGTGTGTGTGTGTGTGTGTGTTGATAGCTGTCTCTCGATTTTGTCTCATGTTGAAGATGGCACATAGTGTTCTTGTCTGTTGCTCCTCATACTTGGGCATGGGGGGGTGGTGAGGGCCTAACGGGGGTGGGGAGGGGGTAGGTGGGTGGGGGGGGGGGGGGGTTGCATGCAGTCACATGACCTGATGTACCCTGGTGGGGGGGGGGGGGGGGGAGCTTTAGGTCAGAGACCTCTCGGCCCCTTTCAGGGAGTGTGGGGTCTTTAGGGTCATCATCCGAGCAGGCACCAGCGAGCACTTTGATTTGGATTGTTTGGGCATCCCGTATGATGATTGCGTCCATCCGAGGATGAACTCAATCAGCCATCCGGGTTGCATCCCTCCCTAGACTCATGGAAAATGTCCGAAAGATTCTAATTCTAACAATTTGGTTTTGATTATGTAATCCGTATGTTTCTTGATTCCGTCCGAGGACGAATCCATTCAGCATCTGGTTTACTTTGACTATGCCAAAATTTCAAGCCTACCTAGCCCTAACTCACATTCATACAGTGATGAGCACTGTATGACGGGACCTCAGTTTAAAGTCCCATCCGAGAAGACTGAGCAAGCGGGGCCAAGTACATTGCTTAAGCGTACTCCAGCAGCTTGCTGTGCCCAGAATTGTCCGTCAGTCTGTTCGTTTGTTGGTCAGTTTGTCAGTCCGTTCGACAGACGAACATACCTACCGACGGTCCACGATTGACATGGACACACATCCATGTCCCTCGCGGCCCGTCGGCTGGCAAACCCGTCTGTTGTTATGTTGGTCAGTTATCCGTCCTGGTCCTCCTTCTGTCTCTCTACCAGCCTGTCATTGTTGGGTTCGTAACCGCATCGGGGCACCGGCACTGGCTCTGAAAGAAAAAGAGAGAAAGAGAAAGAGAGCAAAAGTAAACAAACAAATAAACAGACAGATGTTTTTGGGCCTGCGTTCCCGTACTCTGGGTCATCAATACATGATGCAGGCACGGACTCATATGTTGATTATAATTATAATTGCTATGCTGGTCATTTCTACGGTGTTCGTTTCTTCTCCCGCTTCTTCGCTTTCTTAGCCTTCAGTTTCTCAGGGGTTCATTTTCTCTCATCTGTGTCCTTAGAGGACGAGGGAGATGAGTACTTAGAGTACGATGGTGGTAAGTCCTTAGAGGATGAGGGTGATGAGTTCTTGGAGGGCTTCTTTCATCGTCTCACGTGAGACATCTGCAGATTTCTTTTGATTCCTCAAGGGCTTATCCGATCTAATAAAACATTACACACATCACGGCATCCAGTCTCCATCATAATGAAAATGATTTTCATATTTTTCCCATATTTTATGTGGTTGGGACTTAGTTTATTGTGCAGTAAGAATTAGAAGAATGTTTAACTTTCTCAATGAGCATTTAAGTCATCAAGAGCGTATCCAATCTTAACCATTTCATCGACAAATCCCTGAAAAAGTAGATTCTTTACAATATAAGTTTTATTCTGTTGAATGTTGTGAAATTAACTTGACTTGAAGACATTACTGCCCCAGGCAACAACAGCTTCCAGCCAAAATAATTTCAAAATATTCAAGTTTTCCTGTATGTTTGCTCAAAAATGAGATATGGGCTAATTCAGCGGAAAAAGGGTTTATAAAAGTTTACATGTTTTTTCCATACCATGATTGCATTCAGGCTCTGTGAAAATGAAACGATTAAAACAATGTTATATTGTGTCAACTTGTCATTATAATGGTAACACCATATTTGCAGTAGGCTTGAGGTCTGTCTATTTGCAGGTCAAGAGAAGACTATTTTTGAAAATTTACCACTGGAATGACTAGGTTACCGAGCCAGTCATTCCAGTGGTAAATTCTCAAAAATAAGCCTCTCTTGGCCTGCAAATGGACACTGACTAAGCAAAAATTTAGATTTCATAGCCGATTAACCTTATAATCGCCATGTCGGTAAACTCTTTAAAAAATATTTTCCTAAATTCCAGTGGTAAATTTACAAAAAAGACCAGTTTTCTTGGCCAGCAAATAGTCATTCACTGAGCGAATACTTGAATTTTGTTTTAAAATCTTGACAAATGAAAGGGTTAATTGATAAAAGTAGCATTTTGAGCGCTTGGAGGCGCTGGTGACACAAGAGGGGTTAAACTGAAACTATGTTGTAAATATCATACAATAGTAATACAGAGGAGTATTACACGTCATGCATAATACAGAGAAGATACGAAGAATTCTTACTCTTACTGGAAGTACATTAATGAAACCTCATGTGTATATTTAGCCTGGGTTTAGGAAGAAATCCATTATTTGCATGTGTTCAGAGTTTGTTTTGCATTCTGTAACTATCAATGTGTCATCAAATACATCACATGTTATCTAACCTCACAATCTAAATGACGTAGCTCTGTCATGACAATCAAAAGGTCTGTCATGAAAGTCTACAAATTTTATGTTGTTGGTGAATTAACAATTTATTCAACATTCTGTTGAATATTTTGAAACTAATTTGACTTGGAACTGTTGCTACAACAGCAACTGTCTCCAGTCAAACTAGTTTCAAAATATTTAACAGCTTACCTGTATATTTACCTTGAATTATAGGTTCTGGGATTTAGGTTTCAAAGTTTCAAATTGATTCCAGCACACATAAAAAGTTGACGGAGCTTAGCTAGAAATAGGAGGGGCATAGCTAGAAATTGATGCGTCTATTGTTCGGTTGTTCAAGGATCTGGGAAGAAGTGTATTACTATTGGGGTAAAAAAATGGAACTTTCCATTTGACACATAATAAGCCAATTTCTTCCAAATCTGTTTTAATAATATTATATATATGGCTTGATCTTACAGAGAGGAAGAAGTATTTCATATGGTGGTGAGATAGAGGCTTAAATTGTCAGTGACTTGACTGCAAAAAAGATTTAATTTATAGCTCGACTTTACGAAGTCAAACGAGCTATTGCAATACCCTGCACGTCGTCCAGCGGCGGCGGCAGCAGCAGTGGCGTTGTCCAATTTGCGTTTAGCTTTTACTTTTGTGTTTATATCTCGGGTTTGGTTTAGCATACTGGACCTAAACTTGGACACATGCCTCCTTATAATGACACAGTATCACACAATGATGTTTAGGTCCAAAGGTCCAGGTCACCGATATGCAAGGCGCCCGTCTGTCATCCGCCATCCATCCCTCAACCTTTGTTTAAAAATGTTACGCCTCATTAACCGAGTGGCGGATTTCAACCTAATTTGGCTGGAAGGTCCCTATGGGGTAGCTTCAGAATTTGTATACAGAATTTTGATTGGTCACTGTTGGGTTAAAATCTTAGATTTTATGAAAAATTTACTGGCGTGGCATATTTCAACCTAATTTGTCTGGAAGAACCCTAATGCTTTCGGTTTCAGAACATGTATACAGAATTTTGATTGGTCAATTTATTGTTGTGAAAATCTTTGATTTTATGAAAAATTTACCGGAAATTGTCAAAACTCTACTCATTATTAACCGCTTGACAGATTTCAGCATTGGCTGGAAGGACCTTATGGGAATATGTTTCAGAACTTATACAGACTTGATTGGTCAAGTTTTTTGGTGAAAACATTAGATTTTATGAAAAATTTACCAATTTCTTTGGTGGCCATCTTGCATTTTTTCGAAAATTATCCATTATGTCTACCGGTA
The DNA here is from genome assembly GCA_034401795.1 of Chaetoderma sp. LZ-2023a. Classification (NCBI taxonomy): domain Eukaryota; kingdom Metazoa; phylum Mollusca; class Caudofoveata; order Chaetodermatida; family Chaetodermatidae; genus Chaetoderma; species Chaetoderma sp. LZ-2023a. The sequence goes on along the minus strand of CM067370.1, from coordinate 66,555,650 downwards.
TTTAAATGTAAATGGTTCAAATCCTAATAGGCCAGGTTAGCATTACAGGCCCATGGACCTCTTGGTGATAAGGCCTTCTATATTTATTTCTTATGTCTGAAGTCAAGCTTCATCAAAGTCGTAAAGTCGAGCTTCATGGTTGCACTGCAACCACATTTCTGGTTCTTGTTTCTACACAATAGAGTTTCAATATTGGCTGTCGTGACGGTGGGTTTTGTAATTATATCATCTAGTTACTCTGACATGTGTGCATTTTATGGGCAGGTGTCTATGCATTCATGTGTTTGCATTAAATCCCTAATCTTTGTTAGAATTATTGTTGCTAAATACATTTCAGAATTATTTGTTTGAATGTGCAAAGCCAGGCGATTGGATTTATCACAGTAGCCTTGTAACTGATCAGGAGCCATTAGAAATTGCAAAGCTTTGCATATGGGAAAAGCTGATGGATGTACTGCCTCAGGAGATTCCATATAACATAGATCTGGTTAGTGTCACTTTATTGAATATTCATCTTATTTGCATCTTGAGAATAATAAATTGTGGTGATTACCCCTTTCACCGACAAATCCCTGAAAAAGTATTCTTTGCTATATAAAACTTAATTCTGTTTAATATTTTGAAATCACTTTGACGGCTTACAGTCAAATTAATTTCAATATATTCAACAGTTTACCTGTATGGTAGCGTTGAAAACGAGATGAGGAATTCATCGGTAAAAGGGTTAATAATATTTAACATATCATATGGCGGCGACCTTTTCAGAGGTGAATAGATTCTAGGCAAAACATCTTGTGGATTTATGCAGTCTGAGCACTGTGAGCATGTGCTGTTTTATTTCTTTTTGGATACTGGGTTGAGCACGAAGCCTATAAGTTTGGGGAAAAAAAAGTCACAATCAATTTTGCTAATAATAGTATTTTCATTTCTGAGCAAGGACACAAGTTTTGCCAATGTGATTTTAATAAATCATATACTTGATATATGTTTTCCCACTTATCCACCAATTCTATTAGACGAATGAATTAATAATTGTTTAATTAATTTTTAAATGTCTTTTCTAGAAGTTCTTATGCGCCATTTGATCATACTGCTTTTTCAAAGCATATTCTATCGAACTAACATTTTGATCCATAGAATTAGCAGAAATTAGAAAAAATTATTTGTAAAATTTTAGCTATGCTTGCCAACAACTTAAAAATTGTATTGTTCCCATGCTTCAAACGGAATTACAAACCATGACGCTTTCAAATTATGTTCGGAAATAGGAAGAAATCTTTAAAAGGGTGATGCTGCCTTGTAATACGTGTTGATTACAAAGCCATGCATGATTAGTCAGTATTATTACTGAAGTGATTAGATATTAAATAAATCAGTTAATTTAAATAATTAGGTCAAATAATTTATGCAACTCTGATCAATGTATTCTAGTGTGCTAAGCTGTTCTCTATATAGAAAACTGGGGTTTTTTCTGCCTTGTCTAGGATGTTGTGTACTGGGAAGTCGATGAGACAGGTGTTCTACATATGGTCATTAATATTCTCTGCAGTAACACACGACATCAGGTAACAGAACCTAACACGGCATAGCGGGCTTAATCCTTTGACCGATGAATTCCTAATATCTCATTTTCAAGGCAACCATACAGGAAAACTGTTGAATATTTTGAAATTATTTTAACTAGAAGCCGTTGTTGCCTTAGGCATCAACGCCTTCCAGTCAAATTAATTTCAAAATATTCAGCAGATTACGTTTTAAATCGTAAAGAATATACTTTTTCAGGCTTTTGTTGTTGAAAGGGTCAATCCTGTGTGTTCCATGTGTTTGATTAAATCACCATTAATCCATGGAAGAGAGGGGCCTACCTTGCACGCACACACGCATTCACTACATGTTTCTAAGGGCTTTCAATGTCCTCTTTAAAAATTATTTGTCTTACCATGTGATAACTTTGACGTACTATGTTTATAATTTAGTTACGTTGAAAAGTTAAATTTAAAAGGCCCACAACAAACTCAACCATATTAAGTGGAAGAGGTAACAACATTTGACATAACTCAACTGACACTCCAGTTCGCATCAGGATAACATAGCAAAGCATCAAGTTTTCGGGGGAAAATTTGACATAACCTTTGATATGATCATAATAGACTAGCAGATGACCACAGAGAATGTTTCTTCTAAAGTTATCGTATGTTTTTTCCAAGCAAATCACTTAACTAATTAGGTCATCAGAGATTAAATGCTCACCAACTTTGAATATTTCTTAAAATTCTATTATGATTTTTTTGGAGCTGAATGGGCAATCATTTATTATACCCTTTAGAGATGAATACTGCTTCACTCGCCTCTGATTCTGATTGTAAAGGTTAACGATATCATTTGTATATTTTGAAAAGAAATTTGGTGAAAGTTGTTCCTACCAATTAACCATTTGACTGGTGAATATTAAGGTTTGTGTTAACCTGTCTACTTCAGAATGCAGATTTATTTCTTCACTTTCCTAATAAATTGGCAATGTATATTAACAGTCTTGGAAGTTTAGAATGTTTGTTTACTGATTAACGATTGTACTGCTCACATCTGGTCAATCGTTGAGTAACTTTTGTGCTGCAGGTCCATCAATTCCATCTACAAATTCAATGTCTTCTTTTTCATCTATATATTTATATTTGCTGTGAAATTAAGACACTGATTTCAGGGATGAACTGGTTTCGTCTGGTTTCCACATATATGTCACATTTCTGAAATCACTTTCATGCGCCTGTACGGTCACTCTTTCTCTCCCATCACTCCATTTTTCTCTCCCTCCCTCTCACTTTCCATCCCCTTCCGTACACTAGGCTTGCACGATATTGGCCAAGGATGTATCGCGATATATCGTAGTGAGAAAATCGCAATATTTCGATATATCGTATAACCCATTTTATGGTATATGAATTCACAGTGTGAATTGGTCTTGGATTGAGTTGGACTGCACAGTTTGGCTTGTGTTGACATATCGGCTTCGCTATGAGTTTTCATCAGTTTTAACCGAATATGACTTCTAATTAGTAAAGTTTAACAAAAACTTTAAATCCAGTCACCAAGATGCTAAAGAACTATCGTTAATAACACGAAAATAGGACACAATTTCCTGGTATAAATTTTTGACGCCTTACACCTTGCCTTATTGTATAACCTGTCCATCATTGCGGGAGGGAAATTATTACCGTGGACAACCTAAATAATGCGTACTCTGTAATCATCGTTTATTACATAAAAATTTGACATTTCATATCGTGTTTGTGAAAATGTACAAGTGTCGTGATATTAGGAATGCACTTTAGATCCATAGATATTTAACGTTTAGATCTGATCGGCATTTACCGGGTACCCGTTTACTAATAATAGTTAGCCTTCAGAAACATCTCGGATAGTTCACCTTGCAGGCTAAAGCATGTATACTGTCTCATTTAGCTTTCACATTTGTGAACGCACCACCTCTCGCCTCAAAAAATCAGGAGAACGAGCAATAGCATGTGATTTATATATTTTACTAATAATAGTTGGTCTTCAGAAACATCTCATAGAGTTCACCTTGCTGGCTAAAGCGTGTATACCGTCTCATTTAGCTGTCACATTTGCGAACGCACCACCTCTCGCCTCCAAAAACAGGAGCGCAAGCAATATCACGTGATTTATATATTTTCGCGACGCCATTTATTGTCAAATTTAGGATTAATTTAGATTGTATAAACCATGCTTATTAAGAAATATACAATATTTATACTGTCCCAGGTAATAATTTCACTCACGTGATCATGGTTTTGAGGTATACAGTACGGTGGCAAGAAATTGTACCGTTAAATTGCATTAAATTTTTGTATTATAGTCCATCTTTTTAAACAATTTTAAAGAATAAACGTCCAACCTTTTCATGACCTATTCATAATATAAGCAACCCCTCTCGCAAAGATGTTGTTTTGGAAATAAATTGAACAGCTTGCCGTAATAGAAGGCTACGCTACAAACACATGACAAATAAGCAGAATATGGCGTGGCAGTAAAATTTTTGCGATATTTTGATATTTTTTTTCTAAATCATAACGTAAAAAATCGTGATTTTCGATAATATCAGATAATCGTGCAAGCCTACCCTACACCGCCTCTCCCTCCCTTAGCAGAAACACATTGAATCACATTCTGTAAAATTATTTTCATCTGGTTGACCAGATGTCATCTTCACTGGCGATAACCACAAGTGTTATGTGTTTAGTAAGAAAAGCGTGTGTAGAAAGTTTGTGTTTTCTGTTGTAGAAAATGGTGATTGGTCCCGGTGGTAAGACAGTAGGAAGCATTGCGGAGGAGGCTCGCCAGTCCTTGATGAACACATTCCGCAGTGATGTCAAGCTCAAACTACTAGTCAAGCATCAGTATACGAAACCAAAATGATCACTAGTGTGAAAATACTACCCCCCCCCCCCACCCACCCCACCGCACACCCAATCAGTGTTTGCTAGTACGAATTGGTGTTAATGTTGTCTAAGGAAAATAAGAATATAGGTACATCAAAATCTACAAGATTACATGTTATTTTGTTTGATTGGACTTTATTTTCTAGATGCCATTCATGCTCTATCTTTGTCAATATCAGATCATATTCACTACAGATATTAGAGCCTGCATCCGCACACACGCAAATCTTTCACCAAACCGTACCCCGCATCACTCCAGCAGACATCACATGTTAATTTAATAGTGGCCCATCTATGCAGATTACTTTGTTTTCCTCATAGCACAACTGCCATATGAGACTGGACTAACAGTTAATATCCTCTCTGATTGCCAGTTAAGGTACTTATGCAGTTAGTTTTTACACAGATTCACATGCCCGAGTGAGAATTGATGCCACAGGATTAGGGTTAGTATAAATACCGCGTTTGTCACACCAAAATCGTTCTGACACTGCGATGATCCCCATAATACCCAATTTACACAAAAAACCTTGTAATCTCTCTAACACTACTAACTTTGCCAATCCGGAAACCCTACAGTAAATCTACTGAGTATTTTGAAAATAATTTGACTGGAAGATGTTCCTTTCCGGTCAAAGTAATTTTAAAATTTTCATTAGGATAATTCTTAAATTGTAAAGAAATTTTCCTGTCTGTTTGTCTTGTTGAAAGGTTAATGCGAGCTCTACTGTGGTCATTATGTGTTACTTAGTTCACTGATGATTGTTTTGAAGAAATGTGGCTGTTTATGACAGCAGAATCTTTTTCAAAATGAACATCAGTATGCCTTCCACCATCTCACAAAATGTTTAACTTGATTATTTAACTATGGCTCAGTAGCAAGTCTGTCTGTCTGTCAAATTGTTTGCAAAAAACAAAAGGTGTAGCTTCCGGTATATGACATTCAGCATGTATCACAACAGCATAAACCTCTCATTTGTTCTTTATCATATTGTAATCACTGAAAAAGTTATTAAATTTTCTAATTTAACAGTTTTTTCTGCAGACTGATCATGAAATACATTTTGACATTTTAATTGGCTAATAATTAATGTGGACCAGTTAAGCCTTCCTGTGTCAACTTAACCCTTTAAAGGTCAGTCCGGCCGAAATGGCATCTGCAGTCATCTTGAGGTAATGCTCATTTGCAGGAAAAGAGAAAAATATTTTAGAAAAGTAACCACTGGAATGGTAAATGAGCCAGTCATTCCAGTGGTAAATTTTCTAAAATAATCTCTTGGCCTGCTAATGAATACTGACTAAGCGAAGACCTAAGTTTATTGATCAGTAGTCCATTAATGGTCATGCACTGGTCTTGAGGAATGTCCATTTGCAGGACAACAGAAAACTATAATTGTAAAGTTCAATGGTAAATTAAAAAAAAAAGTTTTGTCTTGACCTGGCTTAGAAAATTGGCCATTAAAGGGTTAAGTCATATGAATAGCATTTTCAGCGCTTTGAGGCGCTGCTGACATAAGAAGGGCTAATGAGTATATACAACAGGTAATAAGAAAGATGTGCAAAGTAATGCTGCAATGACACCTGTGCTAACATCAAGCTTATTACCCCTTTAATGACTAAGTTTGATAAAATGTCCATTTGTGGGCGAAGAGAAGACTATTTTTGAGAATTTACCAGTGGAATGACTGGCTCGGTTATCGAGCCAGTCATTCCTGTGGTAAATTGTCAAAAATAGTCTTATCTTCGCCCACAATTGGACATTCCTCAAGGCCACTGAATAGGTGGGTTTTGGTTGGACTCGTCAAGAAAGGGTTAAATGACATATTGTATTTAATCATTGTTATTGTCATGCCTCTGTAGCAGAAAGTGAAATATAAGAGATCCCTTATTCCAGCAACCGTGGCAGTTATCGTTGTTACCATCAGCGGTCAAAAAACCACCATTTCTCTTAGTCTGTCAGTCAGACAGTCAGTCCAAAGCTTATTCCAGACTGTAGTTTGAAGAAATTTTCATATAGAGTAACTGTGTATGCATGCATTGTAGGTGTAAGTTATGTAGAGTAAGAAAAGTAGGTCAGTGTAACCTACTTTTTCATGTGTCACCTGCTGCTACCGAGATACTACCAACCTTATTTGGTAAGGTTTTTAATTTGCCTTATTAGCTAACCTGCTCTGAAGGGCCAAGTGAGCTTATGCCATGGTGACCAACCGTCTGTCATCCATCCATCCGTCCGTCAAATCGCATCTCCCTTTATGTTTTGACGGATTTCAACCAAATTTGGCTGGAAGGATCCTATGGTGGTAGGCTCCAGAACTTCTATTGAGTTTTTGATTGGTCCATTTTTGTTGAAGCCACCAAAATTTTCCGAAAATCCTTGGAAACACCAATATAAATGGCCCAATTTCAATGAAACGGGTGGACTAAATCTATGCTGCTAGGATTCAACACTTCTAACAAGAATTTTGATTGGAAAAAAATCATACAAAATCGCTTAAAATTATTTAATGAAATTTGGCAGGTGGCTTCTTTATGATGGGTAGATGTTGAAGGATTCACCTTTTATAGGTCCAAGATTTTGTGTGAAAATGGGCTTTTTAATGCAAAAACTCGTGATTTTTGTCAATCTTTTCGTAAGCATCATATCATACAGAATCGCTTAAACTAATTTAATGACACTTGGTATATGCCTCAGTTATTATGCGCAAATGTGCCTTTTGATGGATTCACCTTTATAGGTCCAAGATTTTGGGTGAAAATTGGCTTTTTAATGCAAAAACAAATTTTTGTCAATTTCCTTGTTTTTTTAAAATTTTTATTTATTTTTTATTTTTAATAATATAAATGCTGTGAAAAAAATTGCTACCTACTACATAGGGAAAGGTATTTCCAGTGATTGCAGGGGCCTCTGTGTAAAACGTTTTCTAGTTTTGATTGGGCATTGTGTTGGCAGCCATATTTGATTTTCTGAAAATTTTCTGGAACCATTTAAAAACGGTAATCCTCATTAATCAATGGCCCAATTTCAACAACGGTGGAATGATCCTATGACGTTAAGCTTCAAAATATCAATCGAGAATTTTGATTGGTCAATTTCTTTGGTGCCTATCTTGGATTTTATTTGGAATTTAATCCATCATGTCTATTTAAATGCAAATGGTTCAGATGTTAATGTTCCAGGTGAGTGTCACAGGCCCTTCAATGAAACTTTATGGAGGTGTGCTATCCCATGCATGTATGCAATCTGCAACATCACACGTTTGAAATTCTGGGAATTTCTTATATATCAGTGACATTTTTAGCTATGGGAAGCAGCTCAATAAACCGCATTGCCTCTTAGTCAGTCAGTCAGTCACAAAAGCTTATTCCGAGCTGTATTTTCACAAGTTTTTGGTATACTGTAACCAACAATGGGGACTAGGTTTCACACCGTATATACAGAATTTTGATTGATCGCTTTTTGGTGAAAATCCTAGATTTTATAAAAAATTACTGGAAATTGTCAAAACGCTACCCATCATTTACCGCTTGACAGATTTCAACTTTCTTTAGCTGGAAGGATCCTATTTGGCTAGGCTTCAGAACTTGTATGCAGAATTTAGATTGGTTAATACTTTTGGGTAAAAATCTTAGATTTTATGAAAAATTTACTGGAAATTGTTAAGACACTACACATCATTAGCCGCTTGACAGATTTCAACCCAACTTGGCTGGACAGATGCTATCGCGGTAGGCTCCAGAACATCTGTTCAGAATTTGAATGGGTCAATTTTTTTTTACAATCAAATTTTATGAAAAATGTATCGAATTATCAAAATGTATCTCCTCCATAACCGCTTGGTGGATTTTATCCAAATTTGGTTGAAAGTAAATCATTACTCCTTAATTAGTGGCCCCAGGTCAACGCAACCTGGGTGAATGACCCTATCATGGTAAGCTTTAACATATCAAACGAGAATTTTCATTGGTCAATTTCTTTGTTGACCACATTTAATTTTTCAAACGTTATCCATCATGCCTATCGGTATTTAAATGCAAATGGTTCAAATGCTAATGGTCCAGGTGAGCATTACAGGCCCTTGAATCTCTTGCTGATAAGGGTATTGATGAGCCTTCTATATTTATTGTATGTTTCAAGTCAAGCTTTCATTGCAAAATCGTAGTCTAGCTTCATGGTTCCATTGCAACTACATTTCTGCTTTTATTTTGAAGTTGGTATTATATAGCTTTTTGGGTATGCTGATTTCAATTTTGCCACTGTCTGATAAACGGTTTGGCAGTCATCTTGGATTTTTTCCCCGGACAAACACTCCCATACTAAAGCAATAGGAAGTTTTAAAATGTCTTCAAGAATCACATGGCCAATTCCAATTATATTTAGGAGGAAGCATCCTTAGGGCATTGAGACCCAAGTTTGTTTAGTTGAATACTGGTATGTATGATCAGTCAATTAGCTGGCGGCTGTTTTGGACTTTCACCGATTTTTAGAAGTGTCTTTAAAAATCTCCGAAACCTCTTGGAGGATCAATGCAAAACTCCTAAGACATCATCTAGGGCAATAGCTGAACCAGTTTTGTTCAACGGAACTCGTTTGGCCAAATGTTTCAATGGCCATCTTGGATGACATTAATTTTCACTAAAACAAGGGATCGGACCGAAATTTGGGACGTATCATTAGGGATGAAGGGCCTTCTAATTTGTTCAAGCTAGTACATTAAGAAGCATAGTCACGAACGACCAATCAGATTTCAACATTTTGACATCCATATTGAAATTCTTTATTGATTTTGAATTCAAAATTTGTTTTCTTTAGTCTTTTGGGTATGTTGATTTCAAATTTGCCACTCTAAGCTGTCAGATAAACAGTTTGGTTATCATTTTGGATTATTTTTTCTACCAAAAACTCCCATAGCCAAGGGAACTTTAAAATGTCTTATTGAGAACCTCTGGACCGATTTTAACCAAATTTGGTAGGACGTAATAAAAACATGTATGGTGTCAATCTTACTTTGAAACCTAACGTTATCTACTTTATGTAGAACAAAGTCTGAACAATCTGACATGGTTCCGTCAGTCCTTTTTGTAGCAAATCAGAGAGCAGTCTGGTTATTTTGGGGGCATCTGATTGGTATGGGGAATTTGCTAATGGAGATCTGGATTCTGATTGGTCGAGAGTTCTTGGACAATGTGAACCATTTTTTTAGCCGTTTTTAGAGCTGGTTTTCCATCCTTTCCATACTGTTCCCTATGGTGTCCAAATTTGATAGGACGCAACATCCTTGTTCTTGTTGCAATTCTGGACCTTAGGATTCTACTTATAGGCAATGGCCTTTCACTGTTTTCGATCCTCATCCAGAGTTCTTACCTCCCATAGGTACTTTATGGTTCTCATTATGCTCAGTCTTGCAGTTTTCTGATCAGTATGTAGCACATTCATCAGGTTTGTGCTGTGGTTTCCGGTGCTGGCTTTGTAGGTGTCTGCTCTGATTACAGGAAATTCCACGGCTTTCTGTGCAGGTGTATCTAACGGCATTCATAGAATATGACCAAACATAGACCATTTCCAATAATGCTAGATGTAAAATACCAAGTCCGGTCAAGATTACACATATGTGTGTTCCCTTATCAGTATATCTGTCTATATTTCAATATTTCATTCATGATTTAACAAAAAGATTCATATAAATGACACGCCAAAAAGTGGGGTGCTATTCAATTCATGTAAGGGCCAGAACTCAACAATACATCACACCAAGTGCAGGTTCCAAGATGTGATATACTGAAATTAGGTAATATGGTTTTAAACAATCTCCTTTATGATTTCCTTTAAATTATATCACATTGCCCATTAGCAAAGCTTGACGCATCATATTTGCTGACATACATTAATTATTTGTCATGAGTAATTTAACAGCACCAAAAGGAATACCCGAGTCATCAATCAGAAACAATGGTTCACTCGAACATATGCCTGAGAGAATGCAGATACCACAGACAATGGCAACCATATATGTCCAGTCTGTGACAAACCTTTCAGGGATTATGACCAAGGAGTTGAATGCAACATTTGTGAATACTGGTTCATAAAGATTGCCAGTATATTTAAGACACACTTTATAGTGTAAGGAATACTGAAGAGAATGAGCAGATTAACTGGTTGTGCAATTTCTGTAAGCGAAGCGCAAAACGAATGATGAACCAACTACTGATCCTAAATGAAAGTAAAGACAAGTTAGAGCACCACATAGGGTCACTGAACATGCATGCGCAGCTCAAAGCTGAAGTCAATGAAATCACTACCAGATTATGGGATCTCAAAGACAAAAGTGAATATGCAAAACCTATAGATGCCCTTAATGAAATCTTCCATAAGATTAATATGACAAATCTGATCTGTACGCATAGTGATCTTCAACTTTCCTGAAGGCAGTAAGGTGTCCTGACGTGAGTGAAGAAGCGTAGAAAACAAAGCAGTTATCAAACTATGTGTAGCGTCAAGCTATCTATGCCTGCTTTTGGAGCTGCCCACCTGTTGCAGTTGTACAGAATCAGGGATACGCCATAGAAATATGTTTTTGGCCATAGGAATGCTTGATTTTATATGTAATTGAGAGTCGATGTGAAATATATTCCCACAGAGGAATATGTCTGTGCAGCAGTGACATGCTTACCTACTGATTGAACTGATTTGAACATATTTCACACTGGGTTTCTATAATGTATCTGACACAGGCCTAGCTAATTGTACATATATTTGTTAGCTAACAATATTGAATTCCCAGCACTAATTATTCTGAGAATTTGATACTGTTGTTGCTGCCTAAGTCAAATTCTTTTCAAAATGTTAGCTTTGCATTTTCTGATGATATTTCGCAAACAATTTGATAGGAAAAATGTTGCTGCTACAGCTAGGAAAAATTTTCAGTCAAATTGTTATAAGAATATCTATTCTAATAGGCTTCACTTCTACCATAGGGAATACACAAGTAGAATTGAACTACTGTGCTATCAAGGTAGCGCTGCTCACCGTGAAGGGCAACTGTACAATGACTAGCATTAGCATTACAGGAATGGTTTTATCGTGAGCCTTGGGAAAAAGTGAGAATAGAATACCAATTAATGGCGGCTACATATATCAAACTAAAATGATGGCTCTGAAGAAGACGATCGCCGCTGATTTTTCTCAATATTTTAAAATCTAATTTCTTCAGGATAATATTATTAAATCCACCAGTGAAATAAAACAGGACTATCGACATGTAATTGTAATGTTAGGAAAGGATTTAACCTTGTTGACATCTCATTAGAAAGCTTTTGACATATCATGAGCAAATCAGAAAAATATTTGACAGTGAAATGTTACTGAACATTGCAGAAACATACAATCTTGAGCAATTAGTAACTACCAACATCAAGTCGAACTCTAGATCTCTTCCTTGCCACATACCCAGGTTTAGTTGACAAGTTCAAAGTTAGACCAGGAGTTGGTGATCACGACTCTAACATTCTTGGGCACAAAAGAAATGACTGAGCATCAAGTTATTCAAGAATGCCAAGTGGGAAAAGATCAAGGAACATCTTATAACAACTAAAGATATCTTCTTTTGCACACGCACCCTGCAAGAGAACTCTGTAGAAACCAATGGGAAAACATGCTAGTGTGGATTCCATTGACAAACATGCCCAAACAAGATTATATCTCATCATTACAAACTACCATGAATCACAAGAAAAATTCAATTCCACATATGACGCAAACAATAAGCATTTTTGTGAAGCTAAGAAAACAAAGATCAGCACTGGGCCAAATTCTGCCACATTGACAAGATCGCACATAGCGTCCCACTGGGATTATCTAAATGGATTGCTGGATCCCTCGGAGTGTATATCATCTTACTTAAAGAGTCAATGGCACGAAACATCAGGCATCTTGAAAATAGAGAGGAAATTTGCAATGGACCGTTCAAGTTAAATCACTGAATCTTCAATTCACATCAGTGCAGTGTTCACTAAAAAAACTTAGTGAAAAAGCCTTCTGCAAGGACTAAACATTTCCATCCACGCCTCCAATGACATTCACTATGACTGGACTAAGGACTTTGTTGATGCGACTAAATCCTAAGAAGGCGAAATGAACAGACACTACCTGTATGTTTTCTGCAACCATGTGATCATAAACTATCGGGAATGTTAGCTGTCATCTACCAATGATCACTAGATACAGATTTGGGAATGGTTAACATAGTGCATAAATTTAAAGATGTGTCTGTAGTAGACCAATATCATAAACATCAGTATGCTGTGAAATGCTGGAACATATTATAGACGGCACTCAGCAATGTATTGAAACATATAGAAAAAAATGGCGTCCTCACAGATAACCAACATGTGTTTACATCTGGAAGATCATGTGGGACATAATTAATCATAGCAATGCATGACACTCAACACCTACCAGTCCTTCATTTGGTAGTATCAGTTGGTGTGGCTCGTCCTCTTGTCGCTTCATTTACATATTGGTGCAGGAAGTTATTTCTTAGTCTCTCTATGAACTGGTGCTCATTGCTGTCTGTCACTTCTCCAGTGGTCTTCCATGAATTCCAATCTATGTGGGAATAATTTAAGTCACCAACTATGAGTAGATGGAATATTTTTAGATTTGACACATTATCTGTCATCTATCTCAGCTGCAATACATATTAGTCTTTGGCTTTATCTCTGTGATGGCGATGACATCAAGTTGCCCTTCCATATGCTTCACATGAAACCATAAAACATCTTGTTATGGGTATCAGCACAATTGGTAGTCTAGCATATGAGGCTATAGCTGTCTGTGAGTGTTTTCCTGTGCAGTGTCTATTTCTAGTGACATTGGCTTTAATCTGTTTTGACACATTATATTTACATTTTCTATAGAAAGTGTTGACTGGTATATCCAGTGGCTTTTTCAAGCTATCTCTATGCTCCGTTGAACTATTTACATGTTTTGCATTTACAATAATCTGTAGAGCGGTGAGAATTCCAGTTCCTGGTACTGCTGATAACTTGAATACCATTACTCCTCCATCAGTCCTCTCTGACATGGGTTTAGATGAAAACATTATTGTAAAGCACAGCTTTACTTCACCACAACTGACATAGCGAGAATCCTTGATGAATCAGACCAAGCAGATGCAGCAATCTGATTTCTCCAAAGCGTTTGACAAAGTTACACACCAGAGACTCCTAAATAAGATAAAATGCTAGGGAGTAAGAGGTCACACAGCATAATGTGTCCAGTACTTCCTTGCTCATAGAACCCAAAGAGTTGTAGTCGATGCCGATGGCAAAGAGTCAGAAGCTTTCTGGCACTCCACCGGGTACAGTCCTTGGCCCCCTAACCTTTGTACTTTTATTCAATGGCATTCCTGACATCAACTCAAGTTTAAGACTGCCGACTATTGTTTCATGTACCACCTTGCCAAAACCCAATATGTATGTATGTATGTATTTTTATTTTATTGATGCACTGGCAATGTGGGGCTTCAATTTCCACGTGGTAATCAGCCGACAGTCATGCACCCATTAGTTTAATTTGTTGATCTCCATCTCCCAGTCGGGGGATCGAACCGCCATACTGCAACTCCGCATAGCATCAGCAACCAGACATCTTTCCACTGGACCACCGCGCCAAGACAAAGTCTCGGGTTAGCAGACCAGCTTTCACATGCCTGATATCCTGACACACTGATGATTCATATGGGACTATCTGTGGATGCACCTGCCATGATTCAATCCTTGGCATTTAAGTCTATTGTACTCTGACTCCATCACGGCTCTGGCAGTATATGTATTTTTATTTTATTGACGCACTGGCAACGTGCGGCTTCAATTTCCAAGTGCTAATCAGCCGACAGTCATGCACCCATTAGTTTAATTTGCTGATCTCCATCTCCCGATCGGGGGATCGAACCGCCATACTGCAACTCCGCATCGCATCAGCAACCAGACATCTTTCCACTGGACCACCGCGCCAGGACAAAGTCTCTGGTTAGCAGACCAGCTTTCACATGTCTGTTATACTGACACACTGATGATTCATATGGGACTATCTGTGGATGCACCTGCCACGATTCAATCCTTGGCATACAGTACGTTGACCAACCATTAGATTGGAGCATGACTAGATCGAAGTCACCTAGGTGCTATCCTCCGCTCGATCAGTGATGCTAGATAGGGTGGAGCCAGACCATTTAAACACTTAAATACCAAAAGCGCAATTTTGTAAATAATGTGCTCTCTAACTGGTAACCAATGAAGATTTTTTGGGACAGGTGTTATATGATCATATGGCTTGGTTCTTGTAACTACTCTGGCTGCAATATTCTGGGCCTTCTGTAAACGTTGTAACTGTTCTGATGTATAACCGCTAGCAAAGAATTGCCATAATCCAGTCTCGATGTTATAGTCGCATGTATGAGCGTCTGATTTGCGCTGTTGTCAAGCATCTTTCTTATTTTGTTGATGTTCCTTAAGTTGAAATAGAAATTGAAGATGACAATGAAATCATACAGAGGAATATTAACTTACTAATTAAATGGGCAAATGAGTGGCAGATGTCGTTCACTGTTGACAAGTGTTATGTGTTGCAGTTCAGTAATATCAATAAGCGTACAACTGACTACCAGTACACCATAGGAGTTTTGAAAACCACATCAATTGGTCTATGCATGTAAACCAAACTGCAGCAAGGAGTAGCCAGACCCTTGACTTCATATCGAGAAATCTAAGGTCCTTGCCCAAAGTCATTGAGGGCATGGCATCCTAGATTATTTCTGTCAGGTCTGAAATCGTTAGCGTGCAGACAATGGGAATAAATAACTACATCATTGTCGCAGTGCCCCGGGGGTCGTTGGCTGTGTATCCCCAGCCTCATGCCATGCGTCTATATAAAGTGCTCCAAACCTGCATTATTGATGTCTTGGGGGACCATACAGTTCAATTGATGGAGCCACTGAAGTTCTTTGTCTTCTCCAGCATGTCAGGAAGCATTTCTCCACTGGCGCTAGGCAGCCATAAATTCAGATGGAATTTCTAGTACCCCATATTGCATTGGTCCAGAGGTTCCCTCTTCTGCAGAGCGATCTTCATCATGGCTCACGACGAGTGCAGCATCTCTTCTTGGAAGACCTCAGTGCATGGCCTGCTGTGGACTGTGTGTGATTCTTTTGTGCCCTCTGGCAAATACCCATCAGTGGATGGTACCGCTCTGGGCGATGCAACAGCCTAAGAGTGGGTAGATGTCTGGTGCCCTTCAAGCAGAATCTTCGAGTCCACTGACCTCAGGGACAGCTTTGGAGAGTCAAGGAAGACTGGTTGCTTCTTTCTCTTGATACTGGTTAGCCATAGTGTCAACTTCGTGGATAGGCTTTCGTTAAGAAGGATAAAAACAACATATCTCTTGTGGATGATTATTTGTTTACCTTACACTGAGTATGATTTGAACTCAAAAGTCTAAATGGTTGGAAGTGTTGGCCTCCTTTTGTACTCTCTGGGCCGGGGACCACTCACATTGTTGGTGCCCGCCACCATTGGGGTGGGTGTGTAAGTTAGGGCCATCAGGCACCACACACAAATATGCAGTGCCCTCTAGGGCGGTTCCAGGGAACCTATAAGGGGGCAGTGCGGTGCCCAACTCGCAGGTTCTGTGCTTTTAATTTAGAGGCAAGACCTTTTGCTTTGTGTGGGACTGTACACGTTCACCGTAGATCATGTTGGCAGTACTGAGGCCAACCACGTGAATGGGTGCCTGTGTGTCAGGATGGACGTGTTAGTTGGCATGGTTTACTGTACTGAGAATGACCACACCCGCTAAAAAGTGGCCCACGCAATAGTTTGATTCAGACTTATTAGCGGTTCATTTCAATGTGCCTTGGATACTCATCAGAGGTCGATACTGTGTTTTTTCTGAATTCCCAGATTCTTTGGGATGTGTGACCAGTCATACCCTCGTGTTGGAAGGGATATACATAACAATAAAAAGTTATATTTTCTATCTGATGTACACAGTGTCATGTGACAGTGGAGGTGATTGTTCAGGCAGTAGTGAGCTGAGCAGCGAAAACAGCAATCCTGGGACATACTATACCTCGTTCCACTTGACAGCGAGAAACACTTTGATGTAGTAAATCACACTATCCTTATTAACAAGCCATTCCAGTAATTTATCAATCCCACCTACTGGTCTATAGTAGATAATATGTAACAAGATTTGTTATCAAAAGTTAGTTGGAAAGGTGGGTTTGGAGATTCTTTGCAGGTCAGCCAAGGAGTTTGACAAAGAGGAATATTGTCTACTCACCTCTACAAGCTACACATTAATCTTCTCAGACACCTTTACGAAAACAACCTTGGACTGTACATCGGAACAACATATGCTGGCTGTGCTATGTGTGCCGATGATATATTCTCGATGTCTTAAGATCTAACATAATTACAGATAATGGCAAACATTGCACATAACTATGCAACTCAACTCCACTTTAATAATCATCCAACAAATACATCATCACTCAGCTCAAAATAGACTGCAGAAAACTAACAAATACTTTCTCTTTACAAAGAAATTATCATCTGATATGTATATTAGAATCTTTAAGCCACGCTCTGAACAGACAGCGTCTACACTATTATCCTGACATCTAAATCTCAAATTCCAGGACAGCACTCATGTAGATAAAATATAACAGCCAAATTTGATTCAAGTGAACGAGTTGATGCAGTATATTTAGACTTCTCAAAAGCCTTCGATACCGTACCACACCAACAACTCCAAACAAAACTATAAAATGGATAGGAAACTATATATGTAATAGAAGACAGAGAGTAAGGCCCAATGTGCGTGTGTACGTGCGTGCGTGTATGCGTGTGTTGTAGCGGACAGCACGAACTGATCAATTGGTTGTTGGTTGGCGGGCGCAGTTTGTGAGTGACTGAAGTGTTCACCCGGGGTGTACTACGAGTACCTCCATTCATGATATTCTGACCGTTCTTCCTGTCTTAGCTGCAGCTGTTTTTGTTATAGCACCTGTTCTAGTCTTTTCATTTATCCTGTCATCTGCTTCTGTAACTGTAGTGTGGATCGCTCAGTCAGGTACAAACCGACCCAGATTGCCCGGGTACGGAACGGCCCGATCTGAGATGCTCCAGCCACATCCCTGTTGGTATATAGGTTTGTGCACTCAAATAATTAGAGACCTCATCATCATCATTGTCTCAGGACATAAGCCAGTTGGCTTTTTATTGTCCCGGCAGTATTAAGTTATAAATTACTGCAATTGCTTAAAGAGAGGAGTGGTATCATCGGCAATTATATGTTCATGTCTATGTAATTTACAATTTGTACAAATTCCACTGGCGCGGATTCCACACACAGTCATTTAATTTACACTTCATTTAGCTGCTATGTACAATATGTAGAGACATCCATACCTATATACACATATATACACATACATACATACCCACATATATATGTATATGTACTTATACATACATACATGTATATACCTACATACATATACACATAACACATACATGTACACATATACAACACATATACATATATTCATACATACAAACACCTATACATATATACACCTGTGCAAAAGTTAAGCACCACCCTATTTTTACGCACATGCGAGGGTATATTCATGTGCTATGAAGAAAGCAATAGCATAAACATTTATGTACCCATCCATCTTAGTGCAAGAGGTAATAATGCAACTAGAGGAATGCTGATTATGATGGTGGGGAAACACTGTATGTTTTTGTTTGAACTTGAAAACGAGGCCTGAATATGGTTACGTTGACACAACTGACAACTATTGCCCTACAGTTGACACACGTGGCTAGATTGTCATTAATGGTGTCTGAAAACGAAGTTTAACATCTGTGCACGAGTTTGAGACTGTCATTATTAATACCGGGTATATCCACCTTGTGCCTGGATGACGGCCTGGACACGACGTCTCATGCTGGTCACCAACCGACTGATACGCCATTGTGGTATTCGTTGCCATTCAAGATGGTGTGCGTCTGTTAATTCCTGTAGGTTCTGCACAGGAGGATCCCTCCTTCTCACCATGTTTCCCAGAATGTCCCAGATATGCTCAATAGGGTTCATGTCAGGGCTCCTTGCTGGCCATGGTAGGGTTTCGATGGCATTCTGGCGGAGGTATTCATGCACAGCCCTAGCACGATGTGGTCGGGCGTTGTCATCCATGAATATAGGGTGGGTTCCAGGTGCATGATTTACAAAATGAGGGACCACAACTCTATCCAGTATGGAATCTTGATATCTTTGTCCATTTAGTGTTCCAGGTACAGTCAACAGATCCAGCTTACAATCAAATGAGATGCACCCCCATATCATAACGGAACCTCCACCAAATGGAACTTCTTCCATGATGTTACGTTGGTCGTACGCCGTGCGTCTGGACCTCCATACACGAGTTCGACCATCTGTGGCATGAAGCAGGAACCGACTTTCATCGGACCAGTGTACCCGTCTCCAGGATCTCATGTTCCAGTGTCTTCTTTCGTTGCACCACCTCAGACGCTCCTCTTTGTGGTGTGCAGTGAGGAGAGGACGTCTGACAGGTCTCCTAGCTTTCATGCCAGCAGCATACAGTCTCCTTTTGACGGTAGACATTGACACTCTATTGCGCGTTTCCCATTGCTGGCTGAGTACTCTGCCGTTGGTGAATGGAGATCTCCTAACAAGGCGTACTAGGGCTCGATCATCACGGGCAGTAGTCTTCTTCGGTCTTCCAGATCTAGGCCTGTCCTTCACCTCGTTAGTTTGCCCATGTTTTGCAATCAAACGACTGATTACAGTATGGTTAATGTTCAGCTGTCTGCCAATCTCTCTGCATGACATACCAGTGGTATGCATGCCTATGATTTGCCATTTCACACGATCACTTAACCTTCGTCTTGCCATAGCGGTTCACAATCAAGAGCTAATTCTCTCTGTACAAATAAACCACGGTCATGAACACAAAATTCCTAATCTTGTCGCCTAAATCTGTATGTAATGTTCTACACCTCAAACTGGACTTTTACATAGCTGAACACGTGTGCTGTTTCCCGCCACGCACGGACATCAAGCGGCGTGAAGTCATGCATGCATGTGCATTTCGTACTTGGAATTATGTCAGCTAACGCGGGGACAAAAAGTATGGCAGCCTAGTTGTACCATCATGTTTCTACGTTCTATTGTTTTTGCTGGTGCTTAACTTTTGCACAGGTGTATACATACATACATAATCACATACGTACACATAAACATATATATGGACTGGCGCGGTTACCACACCATGTCAACACTAGTACAATGCAATTGAGACTGGGATTAACTCCTAATATAATTAAAGCATGGGACGGCGCGGATGCCACACAAAGTCCACTGATCAACATTAAACACTTGTGTACATACATACACACACATATATATATATATATATATATATATATATATATATATATATATATATATATATATATATATATATATATATATATATCATACATATACACATATATACACATATAGTCATAAACACATATCAACAATAGACCAATGGGAGCATGACTGTCGGTGTGACAAGCACTCGAAACCGAAGCCGCACACATATGGACTGGCGCGGTTACCACACCATGTCAACACTATTACAATGCATCTGGGATTGGGATTTGACCATATATTAATTAATGCATGGGACGGCGCAGATACCACACCAAGTCCATTGACCAACATCAAACTATTTGCCTATGTACTGTACATGTTATTTTTATACAATGGCAGTTAACCCCTACCACTCTGGTGTCCGTAATCCAACTTATACTGTGGGAATAGCAAAGAACCGGTGTACATTCTTCAACAACCCAGGTTGAAGATGTTACTGTCTGTGACAGCACCATCTCCTCCCCCCCCCCCCGAGTTTGCTGAAGAGTGAACACTGTTTCATCCTTTAATTTAGTTTGGAAATTGAAAGCTTTGACCCCCAGGGTGGCAAGGGTTAACAGTGAGCGCTTTTGTGCGTCTTTGCATATGTGGTATTCTCACGCAGGGTTATCGTCTTACAATACCTACATGTTACATAATGTGCTAGACGTGTAACAACACATGCATGCCTGTAAAATGTCATGGAACGGCGCGGATGCCACACCAAATCCAATGACAAACATCAAACCAACGATTAATATGTACGAGTCCTATCTACTAATATTATTAAATTGTTATATTCCTTATTTAAATTCAATATTATATAATTTGTACATATGGCAGTCTGGCGCAGATTCCACACCTAGAGCCAATGCAACCTTATCTTGTAAATATATGTGATACATGTGTCTTAGGTTAGTCAAAGTTGTACTTAAATTCCGCGCAGATGTCGGTGTAGTTTTGATTTGAAATCAGAGATGTTTATTGCTTCAACCACGTGTTCTGGTAGTGCATTCCACTGTGGCGCGATTCTTTTGGTGAAGAAGAATTTCCGTATGTTCTTGCTACAGTGGTCTACTCTTATTCTGTAATTGTGTCCCTGTGTTATGTTGGAGCTAGGTTCTCTAAAGAAAATGGATTGGTCTAGGTTGTACATGTTATTCTTCAGTTTGTATACTTCGATTAAGTCCCCACGAGTTCTTTAAGGTATTTAAGAGAAAATAACCCTAGTTCTCGTAGTCTGTCCTCATACTGCAGACCTTTCATCGTAGGGATTAGTCGGGTAGCTCGGCGCTGTACTGCTTCTATAGTTCTTGACTCTCATGAGGTGTGGTGACCAGACCGAGTTCCAGTATTCTATAATGGGCCTCACTAGTGTCTTGTATAGAAGAAGAAAGGTGGTCTTGTCCATGCGGCTAAAGGTTCTTTTCATGATTCCTAATATACAGTTAGCTTTTGTTGTGATGGTGTTAATATGAGTGTCGAAAGTAAGTTTGTCATCGATATAGATGCCTAGATCCTTTTCACAGTGTGTAGGGGTTATAGGTGGGTGCGTTTCAGTATCTGTCATAATGTATTGGATTTCAGGATTGTTGTTTCCTAACTGCAGAACGTGTATTTTGGCTGAATTAAATCTCAACTGCCAATCCAATGACCATTTGCATGCCATGTCAACATTTCTCTGGATATCAGAGTTTTCCGGATTACCAATTAGTTTAGTATCGTCTGCAAATATTTTGCAAATACATTCTATGTTATCAGGTAGATCGTTTATAAATAGTATAAAAAGAGTCGGCCCTAGTACACTGCCTTGTGGCACTCCACTTGTGACATTCTTGTATTCTGACTGAGGTATTTACTTGTACTCGTTGTTGTCTATTAGTTAGGAAGCTTTCAATCCACTTCGCTAGTTTCTCACTTATTCCATAGGCTCGTATTCTTTTCAGTAGTCTTACATGTGGTACCGTATCAAAAGCTTTGCTGAAGTCTAAATAAATTACATCAATTGGCTCACTTGTGTCTAAGAGTTGAGTTACTACTTCGAGATATTCTAGCAGCTGGTTTTACCTTTTTGACCTAAATCCATGCTGACAATCAGTTATGAGATCGCTTTGTTCTAAATGATCCATGATACTGTCTCGTACATATGATTCAAGTACTTTACATAAAATGCATGTTAGACTGACATGTCTGTAATTACCAGGATCACATTTTGGTCCTTTCTTGTAGATACATGTTACATCAGCAGATTTCCATATATCCGGAACTACCCCTTCGTCTAGTGATTTATTGAATAGTATGCTCACTGGAATACTCAATTCTTTGGTCATCTCTGACAGGATTCTTGTGTGTATGCCATCTGGTCCTTTACTTTTGCCTACTTTCAATTGTTTGAGTTTCTTTTCTACTGACATAGGTGTAATCATAATATCAGCCAAGAATTTCCCATCATTTCTTGATTGAAATTCTGGGATTATATTCAGTTCCTCTTTTGTAAAAACACTTGAGAAAAAGTCATTGAGTATATTTGCTTTATCCATGTCAGTTGTGGCAGTCTCATTGCTTTCTGGGCATTTTAGATTTCCGATATTTTCCTTTATTGTTGACTTACTCTTTACATAGTTCCAGAAAGCCTTCGGGTTTGTGGTACTTTCAGTAGCTATTTTCTTTTCAAATTGATGCCTGGTTTCTCTTATCTGTGCTATAGCTATATTTCTTGCCTGTTGGTATTTCATGTAATCTCTGTTATCTTTAGTCTTGTATTTCCTATACGCTTTACGCTTTTCTCTAACTGTGTCATGAACATGTTTGTTTATCCATATGTTTTTCTTCATCCTGGGTTTAGCACAAGGTTTTGACATTGGAGTGTTTTGAGATATTGTGTCAGATAATTTCTGATACAGGAACTTAGCAGCATCTTCTGTCTTAAGGTCGACCATTATGCTCCAGTCAATTTGGCTAAGGGCTTGTCTCATGTCGTAGTTTCCTTTATTGAGCAGAAGCCTTGGGGTTTCCGGTGTTTCGCTATTGCTGGTGAGCTCTGGGTTTAAGATGATTTTTAGCATGTTGTGGTGGCTTTTGCCAAGTGGTGCTTCATGTGAGATATCAGTGACTGTAGCAGGGCTATTTGTAATTACCAAGTCTAGTGTGTTTGCTTTCTGATTTCCCCTATGTTTGGTCAGCTGCTGTTCCTGTTGGCCAGTCAATGCTAGGCATGTTAAAATCCCCTGTTATTAGGACATGTGTTGCATTTATACTGTCTATGTTGTTGATTAGTGTGGTTAGCTTGCTATTGTTTCCATCATTAGAGTTTGGACTACGATATATACACCCTACTAGCACCTTAGCATTACTATCATTCATCCAACTCATCAATTTTAATCGGTCGCGGTCTGCCATTCCTTTTCCCTAGTCTATGAAATGTTTTTAATTTGCTTCTGTCAATTTGAGTCATATCCTCTAATGTTTCTTCTATTTTAGTTTTGTCATCCATTCTCCTCGCCTCATCACTGTCTTTTGTGCTTTCTTCAATATTGATAATAATTGCATTTTTTTTCCTTTTATGCTGTTCCATCATTTCCTCAAATCGCTCATTTATTTTCATTTCTACTGTCCTTTCTATTTTTTCATCTATTTGTTTGAGTTGTTCATCTCTAATTGTGATCTGCTTTTCCATTATTGATAAGATTTGATCTATTTTCTTTTCCAAATTTGAGAATCTGTCATCACCTTGCCTTGAGTGGTGCCGTCTCTACAGAGTGTGCATTTCCATACCAAACCTAGAGTTTTCTTTTGCAGAACTTTGTAGTCAGTGTTTGTAATCTCCTGGCACTTGGTGTGATACCACCTATCGCAGCTGTCACATTGCAAAGCTGTGTCATTTTTTCTGACTTCATGCTCACATATACCACATGGGTATTCTTCTCCTGCAGATAGCCTCCTATTGTTACTCTCCATCCCTGAACTTGTCAATTCTTTCCGTGTGGATCCCATTGCTAATTGGTTTAATTATGGATGCTATTTCCCGTATGTTGATTAGTCAATATTCAATAGATAAAATATAGCATTTACAGTATGAGGCAGCTTTGTAATTGAAATAGGTGTAGATGCGTATGCCTGTATTTGGTCCAGATTACAATAGAACTGGCATGGGTGCCATACCTTGTTCAACTGACCAAATGTACTGTGATTGACTACAGTTACTTTGACAGGCGTGGATACCACACCTGTGACCCAACCAACTACTTATTTGGTGTACTGAATGCTACTAATTATCTTGTGGATAATTTCAACCTAAGAATACAGATTATTCTTGCAGTCCTAGTTTAAAGGAACTGTTATATAGTTTTCGTAACCGTTTAAATGTAATTGTAGCTATTGCTACCTGAGTGTGCTGGTTCTTTACGTAGATTTACAGAATAGTCAATAGGTCATCTTCATTTACAGTAATTTCAATGATATCTTCATCCCTTGTACTGGCGTAACATTCTTTGTGCGTGTCCTTTATAAGATAGGTGAGCCATGCTAAGATTAATTCATGAACTGTATGAACACCATCCTTTAGTAGGTTTAAATTGCTAGAGTACCGGATTTTTGAATTTTGTCCCTTCCGTGTGCGGTCTAGGAATTGGCTGAAATGAAGTGGTCTATGTGGTCGTTCACTATAAGCCAAGAAGTCAGTATTTCTATTTAGTTCTTTCACTTGATCTTGTATATCAGCTTATCAGACTGCTCGAAGGTATCAGGGTATTTATGACCCTTTGTTATGTTCCACCGTGAAACCGAAATTGGTGGGAGGTCGATAAGTTTGACGGAAACTCGATCGCCATAAACACTTGCAAGTTGGAAGGCTCGTTTAAGATGTGGAATAAAGTCTGAAACCGGCAGGTGTCTTGATTTTACATCTAGTTGCCCATGTTACTTAATTTCCTACTATGGGCCCAATTCATTACGTCTTAGTATGAAACAAGACCAGGATTCGTCGGGAAAAGCGAATCCGTTAACAGATTTGATATCGGTTCAGGGACGGCTGAGATATAATATTAAAAATTAATGATAGTATGTGTTTACAACTTGCTAAGATCATCATCACGCATGAGTGAGGTAGCGTGAGGTCATAGTCATAGTTATATAACAGCTTTACACTAGCTCTATGAAGTGTGCGCTGATTGGCTGAGCGCTACAACACCGCTTGCTGATTGGACGTCAAATCCTATAAAAGGGGCTCACTCTGCCATAATCATTAGTCGATGGAAGTGTCAGAGTGGATAGTCATTCAGTAGCCTACTACGTAGAGCGAGTCTGTTGACAATCTACACCAATGTATATTAAGCACAGAACTTGTGCCCCACTCCGGCCCTTCAGCCACACATCGCCGTACTCAATTTTTCACAGCTCTGCACGCAAGGGCTAATAAACTAAATTCTAAAGTCAGGTCGCCCAAACACCAACTATTGGGAACCAGTGAGAGTACGAGAGCGGTTTCGGCCACCCTCAGTATGTAGAACAAGTGGCCTGTCTGGTGTCTCACCGAGGTTTGATTGTTGGTTTGGTTCGCGCAACCCCAGCAAACATAATTATAGTAGGTACGTCCTAGCAGTGGTCCTCATGAGCAATTTACATAACCCTAAATGCAGCTAAACATTAGCTCGATGGAGCGAATCTCATATGGTTCGCTCTTGTCATGCTTGGTGATGACTAAGAACACGGTTTGCAGACTAATCCAGTGGTGACTGGGAGATGCCCAATACGCTCTCCACGGCTTCCAGGAAGGTCGCCAATATCTGTTACCCGCTTTTTCAGCCCTCAAAAGATACGTTGCTTTCTTATGCTTTTGTGTGTTATCTGTCCATGTCTTGTTATATGTGATTGTGCTGACATGTGGAGTGGGAGTCACTCATCGGCTTCCTGGACCCGTCGCCCGGCAACATTGTACACGCCATCGGCCTGAGGGAGGAGTCCAGTGGGTAAACTCTACCCCGACTATTCCGCCAGGAAGACAACCTGTTTCCAGAGTTATTAAGCTGATAGGCCGTTTGAGGCTATGTGTCTGGACCTAATAACTAAAGGTTGACTTAGCTCCTCTGGAATGACTGCCAAAATAATGCGGCGATGACTAAAACGGTATCTAGAATAAGAGGTGATAGGTTCGTATTCTGTTGAAGCCAGCACTCCGCCTCCACGTAATACAGCACGCATCTCTTAAAAACTATATAACACTAGGATAATATAAGATATATAAGGCACTTTCCTCTCGCAAAACCAACTTGTTGGCCCGTGCGAGGCATTAATTTATATTAAATTAATTAGCTGCGTTAGGGTGCCTCCCTTGCAGGGTACCTATTGTATAATTAAGGATAGGATAGTTATCTTCGGCGAGATATAACAACAGTCAGTCCATTACGTCTCATCTTTATATTTAGTTAATGATCCGATATTGTTAGCAATATAGCTTTGTCATAAGTCGGTCCTTGACTCGCCAGCATTATGCTCTTTCATCTCTTTTAGTAAGACACCATGCAGCATCATACCAGCTACACCAAACGCTGAGATAATACGGTGGTGTTCGCTGTAGGTGGCAATGGTCGCCTGGCCCCATGGGAACAATGTCATTCCCCCGACCCTGTGGATCAGATTTTGTGGTCATCTGTGGCACGCACGCCCCTCGCTCAAACCCCGAGGCTAGCTAACCAGCATCGTCGGGCCGGTGGTGAAACACCAGATTCCGAGGAGGAACTTGGCGGGCGCCGGAGCTACATAACTCTACCACGAGCGCAAGATTGCTAAGTGTTAGCAATGGTGCCTCTAAATCAACTATGTCCACTGTTGACGCAGCGGCCGTGTGTAGGTCCCTTTGATTGTTTTGTATCTTGGGTACCTTTTGGGGCCAGAAGCCACATGTGGGAGTATGAAGACTGCATGGGTTTTACCCAACTGTTAGCGTAATGAACCAGCGCAGATGCATTTGCTGGTAACAAAACTGTACCTACAAATATTTATGAAGTTGCTCACAGATCCATCTGCGCTTTCTATGCCAGGGAAAGACGAAGTGGCACCGGTGAACCTTTCGATCCTGACATCATCATCTGTACGCGTGACAAAATTGTCTAAGCTCCTATCAGTGAATTCTGTTAGTGTAATGTGTGCGTCAAGTGTAAATGCAGAGAGGGTTTTGTCGTTGGGTGACACCGTTGGAACAATGGGTGTCAGTAGCCTGTTTGCTCTGGCCATTCCTGAGACCTAGTGTAGTGTATGCAGATGGTATGTGTGTGCAATTAAGTGTGAAGCGCAGTTATAGCTTTGACGCTTGTGGTGTATGTGGATAGTGATGGTGCATGTTTGACTTGTGTATTCTGTGCTGTAAATATATGAAAACTAACTCACTATACACACATTAACCTTCCCAGTGTGTTTCCTGGCATCATTAAGTATATGAATAGGTGATATTGGTCATCGTGATGAGGCCCTGTAGCCCAGCTGGCCCAAACCAGGAAGAAAACGGCAACACTGACAGGCTAGTGGTATGTTCTGCATACAGTACGTTTCACAGAATGCAGCCAGGGCTAGGTGCCTTTCATGCATGTGTGAGATTGAGAACCGTGGCCCATGTGACAATAACTTAGTTGACATCTGACTGAGTAGACACAGTGCTGGTTGTCATGGCTAGGGCTCGTAGCCCTGCTGGGCCATACCAGAAAGGTTACCAAGCTTCCAGAGTACTGGTATCACTGACTGCACTATCTCAGGTTCAGTAAGTAACACGTTACGCCCTCAAACACACCCTCCTGCTTTCCAAAGCATGACTTTTCCTGAAGTCTGATCACGGGAGGCATGACTCACAATATGAACGCTTGCCATAGCCTGACTGTACATTGGGGAGCTGGTTGAGTACTGTCATGATTAAGATAACCGGCCAGCGACCCAGACGATAGCGACCACCACCTGGGCTCATGCCCAGGGGCAACTGATAGTCTGATCCACATCCTTCTTTGCTAAAAGTGTGCAAACTTTGACCGTTTTCCGCAACCTGGCCTGCAGGCCACACGTCCACTTTCTGAGATTGTATTGCTGTAATTTCAGTAGCCTGAACATGCGCCGACTAGATGGTATCACAGTAGAATGTTAATTCAGCCTTCGTTAGACACCTATACCTTCAGTCCTTCCTCTGCACTATACACACATTCATCGAGACGTCACCTAGATCTACGCCAGTGCCGCCATTGGCTAATGACGTAATAGCCCGCCATTACACAAGTGAAAAACCGCTTAAGACGCATACATGTGCTTATCGGCATTATAGCGTTATCGTTATTATAAGCATAAGAACCTGCAGAGATCTGAAACTCGGGGACAATGGATATCGACGTAACATAGAGAAAATGTGGTGGAATATTCAAGTGCGGCCAATTGGTGCACAAATAATGGCAGAAAACTAAATATATGTAAGACGGGCTTGAGCCTTTTAATCCCGTAAAAATCCACGTTATGCCATCAGATGAACCGAGCAAACTAGCGTGGACTAAAGCTATTAATAGACAAGTCTTACCAAAACAGTTATATGTGTGTACAGAACATTTTTTGGATGGCAAACCATCCGAGAGAAACCAATATCCGAAATTAAAATAAGGTTACGAAAGATATATAACACCAGGTCGATGTAAAGTGGTGAGGAAAAACCTTAAATGTCTTTAAAAAAACTCAACACCTCTGACTGATCCGCTACCACTAATGACAGCGCTGAAATAAACTCTGATGATATAACTGATTTGCCAGAGACAGACTTTAATCATGGCGTATATACTAATGAGGCAGGCACAGCAAAAACAATGAATCCATCCAGTATGATGACATAGGTACACCATGGCAGGAATCTTGACTTTTGTACAAATGACCATGACTACGGAAAACTATGGATAGGTTGTAAAAGTACATTCATTTACTTAAACCCTGAAAATACCAAAAGCAGAAAAAGGATGTCAATGTGAATTTGATGGAGGAACAATGTCGGCTCAGAAAAACCCTCGCTACTAATAGCGATGCATTATTGTATACAGGTGTGAAAAAACAGGTATTTTTCACTCGAGTCTGTCATCACACCATTTAATACATTCACATATCAAAACAGCACAGAAGATCAATTTTTGCTGGTATTAATGCGCCTGAAACTTCATTTAATATTTGATGATCTGGCTCGTCGTTTTGGAATGTCTAAAAGCTTAGCTAGCAAAATATTCATATCAGAGCTTCCCGTTTTTGTAGAGCAATTAAAGGGGTTAATAACCTGACTTCCCAGAGAAGCAATTAGTGCATTTCGAGAGAACTATCCACATACAACCTGTATCATTGATTGTGCGGAAACATTCATTCAGAGATCGACAAACTTAAGAAGCAGAAATCAGACATTCGGCAATTATAAGGCCACACAATACAGCAGAGAATCTCACCTGGAAAACGGCGGGTTTCTGGATTACTTGCTTGCCGGAGAGAGGGAGGGAGGGAGGGCAATTCGGAAGTTGAAAATCTAATATCTGATGTGCTTGCTGATTGACTATAGACACGGATGAAATAACTATATGCGGGTGTACGAAATACTTAGAAACATTCGTACGCACGCATACACGCAAGCACCCATACATGTATACACTATGTCATCATCATCATCATCATCATCATCATCACCATTTTATGAGGCATAAGTCATTGGCTTGTTATTGCCTCGGTGTTTTTGTTGTTGTATGGCTTGTTCAATCCAGTTCATAAGTTCATTCCTTGAAGTCGACTTCCAATTTGTTCTTGAACGATCGGACTGTTGTTGCGTAATTAAGTCTCCTCAAAACCATTTGGTTTAAGACTTTGACCATTACCACTCTGCTGTCAATATTCCATCTTTTGCTGTGTCAATAACAAAGAAACTTGTGTACATTTTGCAACAATTTTGTTGATGATGTTGCTATCTACGACAGCAACATCCTCCAGCAAATTTGCCGGAAAATGAACACAGATCATCTTTTAATTTAATTTGAAATGTAAAATTCTGAACTCAGATTGGCAAGGGTTAACACTGATTTGTGGAAATGCTATGGTGCTGATGGGTGTTCCCTGCGTTAGCTGCGGTATGCCGCCTACACTCATGGTTACACCCTGCTGCATCTAGCATTTGTTTGCATGCTGACTTGTGGAGGCAGTGGTTTGTCTTATTGCTGTTGTTTTCATTTTCTGCGTTCATTGATATCCGGGTCTCCTCCTCTACGCTTGCCTTGTGTCTCTGCATGCAACCACAACGTGTGGATGTGGAAGCAAACTAGTAATTGGAATCGCTACCGAGCATGTTCATGTCTATACACAGGCTACTCCTAGCTCAGTCATCTTTATTTGCGGAATTGCATTATGACTTCGTGATGGGCTGGTATATGTATCGCCTGTCCAGTCAGATTCGAATGTTCTTTCTTTGAAGTAGATATCTAGTTTGTTCTTGAATGATTCGACTGTTGTTGCTTCGGCTATTGTAGCTGGCGGTGAATTCCACTGTGGTTCCACTCTATTTGTGAAAAGGTGCTTGCGAATATCTTTATTGCTGCGTGTTATGTTGAGCTTGAACCTATGACCTCTGAAAGGTTCGAAGAAGTAGGCCTTATCAATGTTATATAGATCCCTGATGAGCTTGAATGTTTCAATTAGATCTCCTCGAAAGAGTCTATATTTCAGTGACATTAAATTTAGGCCTTCAAGTCTTTCCGTGTAACTATACTTTCGGATTTGCGGGACGAGTTTTGTCGCTCGTCGTTGAACTCTTTCTAATAGCTGTGATTGCCTTTTCAATTTTGGCGACCATGCAGAGTTGCAGTATTCGAGAATATGTCACACGAGAGACTTGTACAAGAGCGTGAAAGTAGATGGGTCAATGTTGATCAAGATTCTCTTAATTAGTCCTATTGTGCTGTTAGCCTTGGAGATAATCTTACCTATATGTATGTCAAAAGAGTGGTTTCTGTCAATATGCACTCCCAGGTCTTTTTGTACATCTGATGTTGATATAGAATGCATATCGGGTGTATCTGTCATATATTATTTAGTTTGGGGGTTAGTTCTAACGAAATGTAGGGCATGCGTTTTATCTGTGTTGAAGGATAGTTGCCATGTCTGCGACCATTTACATACTATGTCTTTGTTGTCCTGGATCTTACTGGTAGCTGGGTTTCCATATATCTTTGTGTCGTCTGCAAATATTTTGCAGTGGCAGGTCAGACTGTCTGGTAGGTCATTTATGTATATCAGAAAAAGTATAGGTTCCAGGACACTTCCTTTCCTTGTGGCACGCCACTTGTCACCTCTATCCAGTCTGATGTCGAGTCATTGATTCTTACTCTCTGTCTTCTGTTACATAGGTAGCTTCCTATCCATCTTACTAAATTGTCACCAATACTATAGCTTCTAAGTTTTGTTTGGAGTCTTTGGTGTGGTACAGTATCAAATGCTTTTGAGAAATCTAAATATACTACATCGATAGGGTCATTTGAAACAAGTTTGACTGTTATATCTTCGAGGTACTCTAGCAGTTGAGTTTTACAGGATCTGTTGTGTCTGAAACCATGCTGGCACTTGGTAAATAGATTGGCTGTTTCCAGAAAATGTACAATGCTATCCTTTATAAATGACTCTAGGACCTTACACACGTAGAGGCAAGACTGATTGGTCTGTAGTTGCTCAGGTCGTTTTGGAGCCTTTTTTGTGTATACAACATACATTTGCCATTTTCCAGATGTCGGATAGTACACCTTCTTCTAGAGACTTGTTGAAAATTATGCATAACGGTGCACTAATTTCTTTAGCAGCTTCCTTTAATATTCTCACTGTGCCTCTATCTATATATCTATCTGCCGGCCTGTCTGCATGTCTCTACTTACCTACCTACCTACCTACCTATCTATCTGTATGTATGTTGATTAATATGCGGGTGGATGAAGGGAAATGCATATGGATGGACACGCTGATACATCCAGGCGAAACTATTATACGACTGATAAATCCCATGTATGAACAGATGATGTTACCTTCGGCCGTAAGAGGACGAGGATATTGCGATCGGTACTGTGCCTAAAAAAACACTGATCCGATTTGGCTTAAATTCTAACACAATGAAGGAATAGCAATAGGATTCCCAAACGTTGGCTGTGATAAAAGAACCCAGGCCCGGATCAGATCAAATTCTGGATCTATGGATATCACGGAAACTACTGGTATGATTTTGCTCAAATTTTAACACAAGAAAAGGTGCGACCATCCACTAAGATTCCATAACTTTCTAGCGTGATCTGAAGAAATCCGGAAAATTAAAAAAATCTGAAGACTGCTATGTGACAAAAGCAGGATTGGGAGGGGCCGCGGGGCATGTGCGCGTGCGTGCGTGCGTGCGTGCGTGCGTGATGTCTGCAATCTCTGATTGCTCTTGTATTATAACATAGAGGTGTTCCATATATAGATGCTCAAAAGACTGGCCATCAGGGTGTGTTAGACAGATGCTTGTGCGTGACCTACGCTGTGGACTCTGACTTAATGTGTAAAAAATACCCCGTTACTGCATCTTGGTTCAATTCCTAAGGACAAACTATAGAATTATAATTATATTATCAGGATTGTAAAACATTAACCGATATTCCGATGCACCTGTAGCAAATGATATTGTTGGATATCAGCTAATACCGTATATTGTTGTCACCCGCCATCCTCTCATGTCATCTTTCCATGTGTTTATTTTGCGTACTTTTGGAATATTGATATTCAGCATAGGCATCGCCATTGTAACAGTCTCTACGTACGCCATACTGAGTAGGCTACTATACACAACGCTATGCGAGGTGTGAAAGCACTACGCTTCGCTTCATTTTCACGCGTATAATGGTGGCGTGGTTATAACTGCCACCTAACGGCAGTAAGCGAAGCTAAGGGGGATAAATGAAAAAACCCGTGTGTATACTGAATCAGAATTGGTACTCACTGTTGTCTGAGAATTTAGAAATGCTAGTAATCTTTTATCACTTTTAGCTGGCGTTCAATATGCGGTATATGTATTCATGTACACCGCAAATATTTTCTATGTCCTAACGATCTACTTTTCAAATTGTAAGAGGATTTAATTTGTAAGACAGAACTGCTCTGGTGCAGTAAGTGTATTCACGCAGGCGTTAGTATGACTAAGTTGGCCAAGCAAGACTTAGAATTCTTATCAGCTATTTGCTGCTAGAATTTCGAAGTGCCAAGCATAACATCCAAAACAGCTTGGCATATTTGTGTCCAAGTTGACTATGTCCCACAATACATGTTTCTGGCGCTTGTAAGCGTAACATGTGTATAGATTTTCTAGGTCCTGCAAGGCGTTGCTTGCACTTGCAGGGTAACTTTGTTTCGAACAACTATTGAACGAATTACTACGAAAAGTTTCTAAGTTTTAATGGGCGTTTTGCATGCACTGATAAAACAAAGTATGTAATAACGATAATTTGAAATTGTCTAAGGCCTAACAAGCATTAGGGATGTGCCAGTGGAATGGCCAAGGAGTTAGCGAAAATGACTTGTACAGTTCCAAACAACTAAACATACAGAAATCAATAACTCTGATGAGGGTTTGGATTTTGTACTATTGAGCAGATTAGTGCAAAATTTTACAGAGCCAATTATCAAAGCCTACGTCTTGACGTATGTAGAATATTTGTGGAAAGGTAAGGTATTTGGTCACTGCGTTGTTGGGAAGGCACAACGCACGATGATGGCACAATGGTGTTGTAATTTCTAATTTATGGAATTTTGAGATCTAAAATTAGCCCTTTGTTTTATAATAAAACACAAATGCGGTCTCAGACAATTCACCACATTAGCATTGCTGGCGTAGTGCGGAAACTTCGCCTATGAATGCAGCTATTTGTACCCACGCTCTACTACTGTACAATTTAATTTGACAGTCTGTTACAGACGTGTGGAAAACAGTCTAAATCTGTTAGATGACGCAAGGAATACCAGTGCGCCACGGAAAGTAGTCTATGTCCATACGAATGATGGCTGGCGTCAGTAACTCCTGGAATGCCACAGAAATGAGTTTGAACAGAAATGCATAAGACAGTACTAGCACTAGCCCTGATGGCGCCAGCCACCGAAAGTGTGATAGTCGACGTCATGTAGTAACAGTCCTGCACTTGGCCTATATGTCGTTCTTGGCACACTATTGGGCCTATCCTAACAGAATGGGAGAGTGTGTTGTGAGTTGTGTGCTCTGTGAAAGCTGTATGAACGAACTGGAGATTTTACCAGCTACAGCTCCATATAAATGGCTGCTGACATCATGGATGGTTGCACATGTGTGCTAGTCTCTGAGAAAACAGCTTTCTAAATTGTTTATTGGTGAAAATAAATGGCACATGGTTCACTGGTTGATTCCAGGGCCATCCTGTATCTGGGAACTGAGTCCGTAGTTCGGCCTAACGAGGCCGGACATGATTGAGAAACGTGTTTACAAAACAATGCACCATTTTTTTTAATTATAAAAAGCTGATCATTTGGGGAAAGTTTATGCCCAGTAATGCTTCATTTTGATGTAGGATTACTTTAACTTGTATCCCTGACTATCCGAATTTATACACATATTAATGGGTTACATAAATTCAACATAATCACTTCATAAAAAATGTACTTTTTAGGAGCCTTTGGCGTAGTTTGTCATGATTGCGGTTATTACCAGAGTCTGCTAGACTAACTACTATAGGAATCGAAGTGATTATTTGGATACTCGAGGTTTTTAGTGGCTTATAGGTTAATGTATTTAATATTCATACAACATCTCTGGTTAATTCTAAGGTTTATGGTAACATCCACGATCGATGACTACTGGAATGTTAGACTTCGGGATGTGTGTAGCAAAGAAAGTATTCTGGAGTGTCTTAATTTCGCCAGACTGGCTATCGGCAAAGGCCATATATTGACCGAGACAGTAGTAAACTACATTAGAGATGCCAAGAGATGCTGTATTAAATCACGTCTTTTAACTGGCACGTACTTAGTCCAAATGACTCTCCATAGATTTAACAACCTC
This sequence comes from Chaetoderma sp. LZ-2023a, assembly GCA_034401795.1. Classification (NCBI taxonomy): domain Eukaryota; kingdom Metazoa; phylum Mollusca; class Caudofoveata; order Chaetodermatida; family Chaetodermatidae; genus Chaetoderma; species Chaetoderma sp. LZ-2023a. Next base: position 66,520,630 of record CM067370.1, on the reverse strand, counting down.
AACGTTAACACAATCTGTCAACTCTGTCAGAGTGCCCTTGAGGACTACATGCATATGATTATCTCATATCCCACTCTGCTTAGATATAGGACAGACAGTGTGAACCAAATCAAACAGCTTATTATTTCCTCATTAAATATATCAATTCGGAATTTAATAACCTCCAATTTAAACCTTCTAACTCAACTTATCATTGACTGTACTACACTAGTAGACTCTGGTCTCTTTCATAATGACAACACCTTGCTCTGCAATATTGAAAATCACAGCACAAGATTATGCTACAATCATCCTTATCTATATTCTCTATCTCTGATTCATGATTGTAATGCATCTGTGTATATGCGTACATAATCATCCTAATCGATGTGTTGTGTATTTTAATTGTCTGATTATTTAAGTTTGTATGTTACTTTATTTTATTTTAATCTCTGTATTGTCCGCTAATCATCTCCCCTATTAGTAGTTTTTCGTTAAAAGGCCAAACCATTTACTAATGCTGGATGCGCCAAATTATTGGAGGATTATCCTCACTCTACAACAACAACAACAACAACAACAACAACAACAACAGCAACAACAACAACAACAACAGCTTTTGGTTCCATCTTGTGAGGTGTCTGTTCTGTGGGGTTGGGTTAGGTGTGTAAAGAACTCACTTTGAGTGGCAGGCCCTGTATCTGTAGCTCAGTTGTGAATACGTTCTGATAGTGTAAATAGTGAACTATGTGACAGTTGTCAGCTCTGCAATCAGTGTATCCGTGATTCCCATAACTAAGAAACAAAAGTGTATGAATACCTTCAGTTGTCGGTGCAAGAGCATACAAAACGTGATAAAATTGTGTGCAGTTAAAAACGTATCTACAGTGCAGGTTAAAAACGTTAAGGATACAGTTGATTTCAACTGGACGAGCTGCACCTGCTGCTTGAAACAGTCTAGTGAGGTACAGCCTATGATCGGAGGTGGTAGGCAGTTCCACAGTCTGATACTGTCTGGGAAGAAAGAAGCTCTGGTAGCCCTGTGTTTTTGCATCTGGAATGATGAATTTCTGCAAGTGCCAACATGTTAATACAGCCACAGGGATTAGTTGCTCTCTCGAGGTCTCCATTTACAATTCGATACATCATAATTGTTTTGGCCTGTGCTCTTCTTTGTTGGAGAGAAGGCCATTGTAGGTGGTTAACCAATTGTGTGATGCTACTGGTCTTATAATAGTCGCTCATAACAAATCTGGCTGCTCAGCTTTGAACCATCTCCAGCTGCCTGATGTTGTTGGCTGTAGCTGGGTCCCATATTACACTTGCATACTCCGCGATAGGTCATACTTGAGTTTTATAGCAAAGTATCATTGTAGAAATGCCCCATGTCATTGGCCTTCTTGGTGATCGATGTTATATTATGGTTCCATTTTAAGTTTTTATATAGATTTATTCCCAGATATTTAGCTGTATCTAGTTTATCAAGTAGGTGGCCATGGATTGTATAGGATCTTGAGATGGGGATCCTCTTGTTGGTGATATGAAGCACTTGGCAGTTTTTAGGATGATATTCCATCAGCCAGTCACTCTCCAACTGTTGCAGGCTATCAAGGTAATTTTGGAGTTTTATTGCATCTTCACTTGATCTGATGTTGTGATTGAGCATAGGATCATCGGCTAACAATCTGGTTGTTGATTCTAGCGAGATGCAGTCTGGAAGGGTCCCATATTACACTCCATGATATGGAACCGAGCTACAGCCAATACCATCAGGCAATATCTTGACAGGCTTCAGGAGTGGGAGAGTAAATGGCTTATGGAGTTCCACCATCCAAGTGTCAAGTCCTCCATATCACCAAAAGAGCGATCCAAGGTACCAGCAGTATACTAAATTCACAACCAGACAATGGAAATTGCAAGCCATGCCAAGTACCTCGGAGCAAACATATCATGGGACTATCACATTGACACCACATGTAAGAAGGTGATTGGTACACTTGCATTTCTCCAGCGCAACATCAAACACTGTCCAAAGAACATAGTCACAATGCTTCACAACCCTGATTCGACCAATCCTAGAATATGCATCCAGCATCTGGTTTGCCCATACTCAGAAAAACATAAAAAAACTCGAACGGGTCCAGCGCCACACAGCTCGCTTCACTCATGGTGACTACCAAAGACACAGTAGCGTCTCAAAAATGCACCATGAGTTAGGATGGGACAGCCTATAGGAAAGACGGTACAAAACAAGATCAACAATGACATTCTGTATCATGAATGACCTTGTGGACATCCCTCTCGACATCTACAAATGAGCGCAGAGCAAGACAAGGGATCACAAATATAGGCTGCTAGTAACACACAGCCGCACACTAGCACATCAACACAGCTACAGTCCAGACATTGCCAGGAACAGCTATATTCCAGACAGTGCTAGGATGTGGAATTCACTGCCAGCTGAAGTGGTTAGTCAGCCATCGCTAGACTCCTTCAAGACTGCATTTGAGGGTGTCCACTTGCACTAACACCACTTATTCATTGAATATATCCTGTAAATATTTTTAGCCTGCACAAGATGACCGATACCACACATATGCACCCTGGTGTAATAATACTCTGGAAGAGGTGATTCACCATAATTGGAAGAAGAAGGCCATTTAAATAAACATAAGAAATAAGAGTGCTCCGAGAGCATTGCCCTGTGGTACACCTGACTCAATAGGAGCTGTATGTGATGTCACACCATCTAATACTACCTGTTGTTGGTGGTTTCCAAGGAAGTTTCTAATCCAGTTGTTCACATTCCCTCTTATTCCATAGTATTCGAGTTTGTGGAGCAGTCTGAGATGGGCTACCCGGTCAAGAGCTTTGAAGAAGTCGAGCAGTATCACGTCTGTCTGACACTATCTGTCTATAGCATGTGTGCAGTCTTGGATGCTACAGATTAGCTGTATCTCACAGGAGAGCTGCTTTCGAAATCCATGCTGGCATCGGTCAAGATCGAGAATTTGTCAATATGTCCCGTGATTGAACTGCAAATAATGTGTTCTAGGATTTTTCAGGTGACTGGGGTTAGGGATAATGATCGATTGGTATCTGCTTTGTTCTTCTCTCCTTTCTTGAAAATGGCTACCACGTTTGCGTTTTTCCACTCTTTTGGTATAATGTCTTGATCAATTGAGGTTTGGAAGAACATTGCATACACTGGAGCCAGCTCATTTGCCATTCTTTTAGAAGTCTGGTAGGTATGCATCAGGTCATGTGGCTTTGTGAATCTTTATGTTATCTAATAGGTTTTGGACACCTTCAACAGTCACTGTGATTAGTCCAATGGCCGAGTAAGGACGTGGTCCTTTATTTGGGAATACACAGTCCCATTTAATGCTCTTAATGGTGTGACTCCTGAGCTATCACATTTTTTGCTATTATAAAGTTCCAGAATCGGTTTGGGTTACTGGTCTTTGTCAGTAAACAATGGTGCCAATATATAACTCGCAGATTGGGCATCAATGAGCAGCAAAGCTGTCCGCCCTGGCTAGTTCTCCTGCAAAGGAGGTTAAGATATGCGCTACATAAGCAGCAGTTTTTATCAAAGACATTCGCAAACACTTTTTTTCAAACAGCATAATCACCCCATGGAATTCCCTGCCCGCCAGTATTGTAAATGCCAAGAACATGGAGACTTTCAAACCCAAAATAGACAAACACTTCAAAGACATAATGTACAGCTTCGACTAGAGATGATTACCAACCAACAGCCAACAAATAAATTTGTAGCTTTCACAAAGCTATGTGGCACATGTACACATCACACACTGCACACTCTAGATACAATTGGACAAGAGGAAACAGGGAAGGGTGAAAGCTTCTCTGGGTGTAGGCAGCACACTGTAGCAAACATTCAGAGTAGTGACTGTAGGCTGCACACCACAGCTATCGGTTTTGGACCATGCACTCCACCCCACCCCCCCCCCCCCACCCACCCACCCACCCAACACAACCACCTCGTAAATACAAAATAAAATTTATAATCTACTATTAAAAGTACGTAACCAATATCTGTTAAATGCTATCATTACAGACTACGAAATCACATATACACAACTTGACATAAGGCGCAACTTAGACAAGGAAATACTATTAACCACAGCCAAACTAAATCAAACTGAAAATGACAATGCCTAAATCAGCATCTAACAAATATCTGCGCAATGTGGAGTGCAAACTGTTCTAAGTGTAAGCGGCACACCACAGCTAACGTTTAGATCGGTGGTCCAGTGTTGTAGCAGCACACCGCAGCTAATGGTCTGGATCATGCACTTCTCCACCAAAACTTAGCACAGCTTACACGTCAATCATGACCCAATTAAATAGCAATAAGAACGCTAAAACAGTGCCCGTAACCAAATAGCTAGAGAGATAAAATTGTACACATGTAAATAGATTGCAGGGCCTATCTCTGAATACAAAAATATAGTTTGTGGTGTTCCCCAAGGTTCAGTTCTTGGGCCCCTGCTGTTTCTCCTATATATGAATGACATACCCAAAGTCTGCAAACATCTCTCACTAATACTTTTTGCAGACGACACAAATGCTTTCTGCAGCCACAAGGATATAGGAATTAAATACAAAAATGTTAATAATGAAATGGCGAAATTAATAGACTGGTTTAAAGTAAACAAATTGTCCTTAAATGTATCAAAAACTAATTATATACTATTCACAAAATCTAAGAAACTAAAAGAAATAGCTCTCCCAAACCTCTATATCGACAACCAGATAATTCAAGAAGCACAATATGCTAAGTTTTTAGGAGTATATCTGGACAAAAATTTAACTCGGGAGAAGCATATTGAAATTATTACTACCATGGTAGCAAAAAGCATTGGCATCATTCGCAGACTGAAACCCTATCTAACACCCAATATTATTAAAAACCTGTACTGCACAATGATACTTCTTCACATCACCTACTGTAATGCTATCTGGACTAATACATCTCATGCTAGACTAAAAAAACTAAAATCTCTGTTAAAGCAATCTATTAAACTATTTTCACAAACAGCAGGTGGCCAGGATATCTTTAAATCAGAAAAGGTCTTAAAACTTGAGGACATAGGAGGGCTCCAACTATACACAATCTTAAGGGACTTCCACAATGGCAACTTACCCTCATCCTTATCTAACATTTTTATGCTCAATACATAATTGCATCCTCACAACACAAGAACAAGAAATAACCTCCATTCAACACACCACCAAACAAAAGCAGCACAACAAAAACCCTCATACAAAACAATTCAGTTATGGAATAATACAGACACAAGCACACGCACATACATCATAAAGCTACAGTACTTTAAGCAGAATATCAAAAAGAAGATTATAGAAACCTACTAGACTCTGGAAAACACTCACCATCATGGCATGTTATTCTCATACTTGCACCCAGTCACCAGAACAAATAATAATAATAATAATAATAATAATAATAATAATAATAATAATATTAATAATAATAATAAGAATAAGAATATCTGTCATAATGGCAACTACCAAACAACTACCTCTACCATCACAGCCTAAAAAAAAATTAATACTTTGTCATTGATAATAAGAATATGTAATATAGAATTATTAACTTAAGCAAGATAAGCACACATCCCTCTATCATGTCTTTCCCTGTAAAAATGTAAATTGTCATACGTCTATTAACTGTTGGACTGCTGGAAGCGGACAATAATTCCAATTGGCAACGACTCTGGATTGGCTGAGTATTTTAGAAAAATTTGACTGAAAGTTGCTTGTGGCTTAGCCACCGACAACGTTCGGTCAAATTAATTTTTTTAGAGGTATTCAGCATACCCTGGGTTAGGCTCCATGGAAAATGTAGACTGCAGAGGCTTGGCAGCGAGACAGTTAACTATATGTATATATAGGACTATAACATGTTAACCATATCTATTCAGTATCCTCATGTCCTGTATTGTTGTTTTATGTTATATGTAGGGGTCCACCGCCACATAGGCTCTGCCTTTGATGGACTACCTGTTGTGAAACTCTCGGTCGGGTGGCTTTTCTGAATATTCTGCGAGTGTGCAGCTTCTGTGTTAAATCCTGAGTCAAATTGGACCAGCACTCCTCAGATATACACAGATCCAGAACTTGATCATATCTAAGAGCTCTAAAAACCCAGCCATGACAAACACACTAAGAAATAGACTCGAACACAGATTCACATAGCCGGTTTACTCTCTTTCCTCTAGGGAAAGAAGGTGATAGACAATAATAATAATAAAAATAATAATAGTAGAAACAGGATGAACTCCAGCCCCCACCCCACCCCCTTCATCCCCTAGCCCATTCCAATGAGTGAAATATGTTACCCACAGTATGAAGAACAATAAAAAACAAGTGAACCATGTTGGTCAAATGTCTTGTCTTTTTCTCTTTTTTTTCTCTTCTTTTTCTATGTCAAATCCTATATTATTTGTCTGTAGTTATGTATAATATATTGGCATAATGCCTTATGTCTACTTATGTCAAATCATGTGTAACTTGTATGTTATTCTATGTCAGGGGTCCACAAGCTAATATGCACAGCCTCCAGTGGACTCCCTGTTTTCATATTGTAATTTGTAATATTTACCAAGAGAATAAATCAAATCAAATACCAAATACCAAACTGTAAATGTATATTCTATATCAAAATAAATAATCTTGAACTTGAACTTGAACTTGAGGTACTCATACAACCGGGGAATATACGGAACAAGAAGCAAACAAATATGAAAACAGAATTAAAATATTTATTATTGGAACAGTGCTCGTAAATTAACATAAAAACAACACTGTATGTTTTTGTTCTAATATATGTGTTTACTTATAAATAAAAATATCATCTAATGGATTTAATTTAGAATTAACATAATAGATACCAGTTTTCGTACAATCATTTATTTTGCATATGTTTTTCAGTCGGATCTTCATGTTAGAGTGATTTGAGTAGGCTATCTGCTATGCCATCAGTGATGTCCAATCTAGACAAGCTTCAAAATTATTTATTTTCGTATTTAGTCATAAATGTAGAAAAAAACAACCAGCCCAGGCAGTCCACTGAAGGCAAGCCTACACAGCAGGCACATAACTTAAAAGTTAAAGGTCTTGTGAGGACTTGCGGTCGATAACGAGTTTCAATTAATTTTATGGTCTACTACACTATTTAAACACAATAGCGTCACTTTTGAGTGAGAAAAATATGTTAGGCAGCCCAAATAACGAGATTAAATGACACCTCAATCTGAATCACATCACCATTCGCTGTGACGTCACACCGGGAACGGCGCTGTGAATTGGGTCAATATGTCTCTATCTGTAATACAAAGGTAACATATTTTAAAACGTGCATTTAACGGGATAGACTTCACCTACCATAACATAAATTATGTCAGGTTGAAGCTAAGTCTTCAAGAAATAAAAAATGATTTAAAAAAATCTATTATGACATTTACTAATTTTTAATGGTTTCATGGATAGCTATATTCGCATAATAATAGGCCTATAACTACGGTAAACCATGGGCAATGCTGAAAATCAGCAATATTTCAATGCATGTGACAAATACTATGTAGTCTAGTAGGCCTAATTGCGGATCCATTACCATTCTTGAAAGGACTGGATGTACTATGTAATATTTGGGATGGATGGATGTGAGTGTGATGATCGAGGTGGGTGGGAGAGGTTGACGATGGCTATAATTGTACTATTAGTCATATCTAAATGTATAGGCTTCAGAGTGGAGTTACAACTTTTTCTGAAGATTACGAATGTACAATAAGTGTGGCAGTGTGTCCTATGTGAAATTTCCTGTGATTACTGATTAGAATGTAATTGTTTACCTATAAGCTTTTGGCAATGTGTTTGTATAATAATAATGTAGAGGCATGGCATGTACGGGTCAACACGTACGTTGGTGTGTGTGTGTGTGTTGTCTGTGACAACCATATGAACTATATCATTTGCAAACCAACTTCTTCCATGTATGGAAGTAGAATACACTCATATTTCAATGTTATGAAAAAGCAAAACTGTAGCAGATGAACAAATTTTAAATAGGTAGGTGAACTGACAGATGTTCAGAGGTCGCTAGCATATCATCTTTATTTATAGTGCAGCTCATAAATAAGTTTAAATGCTTCCAAAGCAAAAACACAAATATGTTAGTTAGAACCATATGAACACGATACAAGAAACGTTATGTTGAATATTTTGAATATTTTGAACACAATTTGGGTTGAAATCCAACCCAATTATGTTCAAAATATTCAACAGTATATGTTATTTAAGTTGTACTATAAGCCTGTGGACAGCAGTGAAAGCCTCGCTAAGCACCTCGACCGCTGACTAAATTGTAAACAAACCGTGTACTGTCAATAATACGACTATACGCATATAGATTAGTTTAGCTTAGATTTATATTTACCCGACATTTTTGTTAATTTTAAACACATAACTAAGCCCTACAAGCCCAGAGACTATTGAAGCCAAACTAAAAAAACTAAGCCCAAATAAAAGTCATGGACCAGATGGCATACCCATACAAATTTTGATTGAACTAGCAAAAGAGATCAGTGTACCCCTTTGCATCCTATTTAACAAATCTTTAGAGGAAGCCGTAATACCTGAGATTAGCTGTTAGAGGACATCATGGCTGTTGCACAATGACACTGTGAGTCCTCTTTCATGGATTACTTCTTCTTCTTCTTCTTCTTCTTCTTCTTCTTCTTCTTCTTCTTCTTCTTCTTCTTCTTCTTCTTTTCAATCGCTGGTATCACACTTGGAGAGCCGTTCTCAAGATGAAATCTGTGGTTTTCTGCAGTTCTTCCACAGGCCCATGCAGCTTTTCAAGAAAAGAGGTTGACAAAGGCCAGATCTCTTCTCTCAGCAGCTGCTACGTACTGCAAGATTGAAGTATGTGGTCTGTTCTGCTTCTCCACAAGGACAAGCGGGCGATGTCGTAAGGTGGAACCGCCTGTACATGTGCTGGTTTAGTCTGTTATGTCCTGTTCTGAGACGAAAAATGGTCACTTGCTCTGGCCTCGAGAGATGATGGTAGGCATCTTCTGATTGAGGTGTTCTATAGAGTGACTTGATGATAGTCTTCATCTCTGTATGCGTACCCATGTTTTCTGTCTGATTCTCTTCTGCACCCACCTTTGCCATCTTGGCTGCTTCCTCATTTCCTTGGACTCCACAGTGTGAAGGGATCCACTGCAATGCTATCCGAAAGCATTTGATGGTTTGTAGTGCTTCTTCAAGTTGTGGCAGCTTACCTTTGGTGATAGCCTCAAGGACGGAGCAGGCATCAGATAAAAAGACAATCTGTGCAATAGGGTCTGCTGTTCTGCTGATGGTATTAGCTGCATGGACCAGTGCTTCGACTTCAGCTCTGTAGTTTGTGCAGTGTTTGCATGTCGGTATTGCAGCTGACTCATGTTGTCCGTTTGGATACTGTATGTGCAGTCCGGCACCTCCGCTCCTAATTGCATCTTTGGCTGATCCATCTGTGTAGATCCTTATCCATGTCTCCTGAGGGTACATTTCTTCCAGCATGGCTAGCGTCAGGGCCTTCTTGCTCACATCACTGTGTTCATCTTTGGTTGTGAGATGAGGTACTGTGGTGCGAATAGCTATCCTCTCTAGTTTGTTTTCCCAGGGTGGAGGATCAAGGGTGTGGTTTGGGTCTTCTGTTTGTGCTGGCAACATTTCTTGGTGTTTCCATTTGAAGTGCTTTTGTCTCTTTCACAAAACTTGATCTTTTAAGTCTTTCTGATGACAGCTGTGCTTGCCTGATCTTCATCGGGTGGTTGTTGAACGATTTGAACTTTGCAGCTTGGATCAGTGCTTTGCATTCCCTTCCTTTACTAAGTGGGGGGATGCCTGGTGTCTGCTCCATTTTTTCTATTGGTGTTGATCTCATTCCACCAGTGATGATGCGCAGTGCCTGGTTTTGTACTCTGTCGAGGTTCTGTTGATGAGATTTAGCTGCTGTCATCCATGAGCTGGATCCATACTCAAGGTGTGGTCGTACGACACCTAGGTAGATGGTCTTGAGGATCCTTTCATTGGCACCCCACTTTGTTCCTGCCAGCTTCCTCATGATGTTTAGCTTTCTTCTGGCCTTTGCCTCTGCGTTCTGGATGTGCTCCTTCCATGTTAATCTTCTGTCATAGGTGACTCCCAGGTATGTCCGCTGGTCCTCGTACTCGAGTGGAGTACCGCCCAGTGTCAGATTGCGAACCTTGGTTTTGGTGGACAGTGAGAATAGCATGGCTGATGATTTTTCTTTGTTGATGGTAATACACCAGCGATTGGCCCAAGCTGTAATTCTGTCCACGGCGAGCTGCATTCTGTACGTGGCAGTCGTTGTGTACTCCTCGGTGCACCAGAGTACGAGGTCATCTGCATAGAGGGCTGCTTGGATCCCATTTGGCAGCTCTGCTACAATATGATTAATGAAGAGTATGAACAGAGTTGGTGAAAATACTCTGCCTTGTGGTACGCCTTGTCTCAGCAATACATTATGTCCAGATTGTCCATCCACCAGCACCCTAGCTCTGCGATTGTGTGGGTAGGACTTGGTCCATCGGAACATGTTGCCACCGATGCCTGTGCACCGGAGCTTCACGAGGAGGCCATCCTTCCACACCTTGTCAAATGCCTTCTGCAGATCAATAAAGGCAGCTAGCATCACCTTCTTGGCTTGAAAAGTGTCCTCTATGACCTGTGCAAGATGTGTTGTTTGATCTTCTGTGCTCCTGTATCTTCTGAAGCCAGCCTGCTCTGAAACTATAGTGTTCTCCGACTCCAGGTACCACTGCAACCGCTGGTTGACGATGCGCTCCATGGTCTTGCATATGCAGCTTGTAAGACTGATAGGATGGTAGCTCAGCACTTTCGTCTTGTTCTTCCCTTTGTTCAGAATAGGAGTCATTCTGGCTTCCTTCCAGCACTTAGGAACCTCTCCATTGGTCCAACTGAGATTAAAGATAGCTAGCAACTTGCGGAGAGATGCATTACCAAGGTGTTGGATCATTTCATTCGTAATGCCATCTGGCCCGGGAGATTTCTTCTTCTTCAATTGGTGGATAGACTTCTTCAGTTCTGCTAAACTAATGTCAACTTTCATTGCATCGTGAGTGTTGGTGTCTGTTCTTTCCTTTTGCTCTTTTCTAACCTCTTTGACGCATTCGTGGTATAGAAATGTTGCTTTCTTTTGCATATGCCTTCGCAAAGGCATCTGCAGCCATCTTTCCTGACAGTGTTTGTCCATCTTCTTCAAGAGTAATCTTCTCTCCCCCGACACCCTCATCATTCAGTGCTTTAGTCAGTCTCCATAGCTTTGTTGTGTCTCTCTCTAAATTAAACCCTGCCATCTTTTCCCTCCAGCTTCTTCTCTTGGCCTCAAGCTTGGTCTTTAGATACCTGGCTTTAGTTTGTTGTAGTGTGAAGTGGCTTTCATGACAAGGATTACCCTCTGCATCTTCTCTGGCCTTGTCTAGTTTATCATGTGCTGCTTGCAGTTCTGTTGTCCAGTAGGGGAGGTAGTTTTTCCTGAACCCTCGAGGAATCGCTTCGTTGGCAGCCTTGAGGATACTTGAATTAAATTCCTTGACCGCATTGTTGATGTTTCTCCCTTCTACTGCTATATTTAGGGTAAGCTCATTGGAACGAATGCCGAACAGACTCCAATTTGCCTTTTTGTAGTTCCACCTTGGATGTTGAGGTGAACTTGTTGAAATACTTCCAGAAAGAGAGAGGAGGACTGGGCGGTGGTCACTTTCTCCTAACTGCGATCCGACCACTCTACTGAGGTTTCTGTGAATGTCTTCTGTACAAAATGCCAAATCCAGCGTTGTTGTCGAGTGCCACCGGCGCGAGTAGAAGGTAGGCTGATCTGTGGGATCGTTGACAAGTAAAAGGTGCTTTTCATCTTGCCATGCTTCAAAGTCTTCTCCTCGTTTATCAAGTGTTCTGTATCCCCAGCTCTGAGACTGGCTATTAAAGTCTCCCGCAATGAGGAAGTGGCAGTCCGGGACCTGGATTGTGTCAAGTGAGAGATTCTTGTCATTAGGGCAGTAATAATTGACAATGTCAATCACAGAGTTGCTGGTTGTTATCTTGATCTTGATATATTCTGCCTCTTCCATAAAGGTTTTGATCTGGCTGGCGTTCACGCTGTTTCGGACCAAGGTGATCACCCCGCCTTTCTTTCTTCCTCTTCGATCACACCGGAAAATCTGGTAACCTCTGATCTGAAATGGTTTTCCTTCTTGCAGGTGTGTCTCTTGGATGCGGCAGATATCAATGTTGTTTTTGTACAGGAACTGTTCGAGCTCTGATTTCTTGTTGGTAACCCCTTCTGCGTTCCAGTGCATGATGTTGATACTGGGGTTCTCTTTGGGTTTGGTCTTCTCTTTCGGTTGGCCAGTAGCTCTCCATCCTCATCTCCTGGCTCCACAAGACGAGTTGATGGGACCTCCAGTAGCTGAGGGTGGGCTCCTTTGAGGCGTGGAGCCCAGCGCTGCACCTGCCTGGCGGATCCTCACAGGGCGAGCACCATTTCGTTTGATTCGATCTCCAAGTGTCATTCATTTGCGTTGTGCATAATGCTCTGGTTAGCCCCTCCAAATGTCTGGATTGACACCCAGTGGGTTACACCCCTGCGCCACGTTGAGGCCGAGCATATAGTCTTAAACAGGGGATGGATTACTATATGAGGGATGTGTCAGACTCCGCCAATTCACTCGGTTTAGCTGTTTTGAAACGATAGCTATACGACCACACTGCTCTTCTCCCTTTTTTGGCATTTGTAAGAAAGAATTAAGAAGCAGACATGGTCGAGCAAGAGGATGTCAACCAGATTGTGTCACTAATGGCCGGACAAGTGAATGGTTGGAGGCTCCACGTCTGAAATCCAAATATCATGAGGTAATTCAAGATTGAGAGTTTTTTGTATTATGTCTATATATCATGTTCATTCATCTTATATATTCATGCTCATTCCCATGCTAATATATGCAAAGAGCAGTTAACTTTCTGTATTATTACACATATGGCCAGGGATGTGTATGACACATCAGAATTTTTATATCACCCCCAGGGACAGGGGTGGGGGAAATGGTGGGCAGAATTTTTTTTAGCAAATGTGGTCATGTCACATAGCATTTTGAAACTTGTAGTTAGTAGACTACAGTGCAACACATTTTTTTGTTCTTGAGTCAATCTGAGGGCAGTGGCCAGGGGTCAAACTTATTTTCAACACTGGCTCATCCGATTTCAATGAAACTTTACAGAAGTGATCTATACTACATAACAATAGATTTAATTCAGGGGCATTTTAACAATTTTTTTTACGTTTTTTTGTCAGTGCAGTTTTCATTAACATTTTTTAATCAACTTATTTTTCAACACTGGCTCATCCGATCTCAATGAAATGTTACTGAAGTGATCTATACTATACAGGGATGTGATCTACAAACGATAGATTTAATTTTGGGGCATTTTAGTTATTTTCTTCATGGTTTTGGCATTGGCCATTTTTTCAACAATAGCTCACCAGATATCAACAAAATTGCTTAATGTATACCTTATATCCATCATCGCGGGAGTGAAATTATTAATTGGGACTGCCTAAATATTGCGTACAGTTTAATAAACATTATTTATTTCATCAAAATTTGAGATAAAATGTTGCCGAGAAAAAAATATAAATTACATGATGTATCAGCTTCCGCTTATAGCCTCCCTTTGTAGAACGTGTTTAGGTCATTACCGGAGTAACGCGAAGACGCTAATATTAGTACCCGGAGAGATACTGTGCAATTCACATACATAGGACGGCAGCTTTGAGTAGGTACGAGCGTAACGGCGGGAACTTGTCCTATGTTACAGTTTATAGTTGCTTTCAGAATGTACGATTTAAATTTAAAAGTAATCAACAGAATGCACAGTTCAAAATCAAACAATCTGGAATGCTGTTGCTTTATTTTCTTTAATTTGACATGACAACCGAATCAAAAATGAAAAATTATTACACCGCCTGAAATTGCTAACTCTAGAATTAAAAAGAATTATGTTCACTGATTGCCTAACACTCTGCAACTAAGTATATACTTGGCATTTCACGACAGACTCAGGGTCTGCAGCGAAAGAAAGAAAATTATATTGCGATTCGACGGAGTAACTAGCTGGTTTTCTCAATGACAAAGGTGTTACCTCGCTATTGTTAGCGTGTTTTTTGTAGATCTTTGTGTTGCGATTAGTAATTAATCGACACATGCATGGCGTGGCTTGATATAAACACAATGAACACAGGCGTGAATCAATTATAATTGTACGCATGTACTGATAAAATGCGACGGAAAAGTACACACTTCAGATTCTTAAAAAACATGACATTTTTGACGATTTTCTGATTTTTCCTCAATTACATCGTAAAAATCGCGATTTAAAAAATAAATAGAACTTCATCGCACAAGCCTACTTCAGCGTTCTTGTTTTCACTGGTTGTAGAAGGTTTGAATTGGGGTAGGAGGTGGGGGCCGTAAAATGTTAACCTAGCCAGTCATTCAGTGACAAGTTTTCAGAAATAGTCATCCCTAAGAGGACTATTTTTGAAAATTTACTGGTGTTGAATTTTCAACAAATATTTAGTTAAAAAATTTAAAAAAAATTAATTTGAAGGATAATGGTGTGGGTGGGTCGTGTGTGGGTCGTGTGTGTGGGTGGGTGGGTCATGTGTGTGTGTGTGTGTGGTGATAATTAGACTAATTTTCATTAATTCGTATGTTTTTATGCTTTTATAATTGCCTTATGTGATTACTGAACTATTGAAAGCCTCTGAAAACTACTGAAAAACCATTACTGATTGACATGGTGAAACTACTGAAAATCATAGTTTTCCCAATGGAAAGTACTGATTGAGTTTATAGGGGGTAGGCAGGTCTGGTTTAGGTCATAAAGGAAAGACTCCTATGCCATCCTTGTCTGATGTTGACGCCTTTAAACAAGAATTACTGAGTGAAATGAAGAAGTTGTTGGAGGATTGGATGCCAGCGATGTTGAAAAGCATGTTACCTGCTTCAGAGACTTCTTCTGCACTAGAGCAATTTTTCCTCCGCTTCTGTTTTTGGTCTCTATTAGGGGTACCCTGGTTTTCACACAACACCAGGTGTTCCCCTACCAGTCTGGGTCTGTTTTTTCAGCCTGTTGATCTGTGGACAGGGACTGTAAGCTCAGCCATTCGCTTAGCACTTGGTCTTGAGCCGCCAGCCCTGGGTGCCGTGCCCTCCAGCGGTACTACTCTTGCACAGGCTGAGTTTCCTCCGTTGGATCACTCGGCAACCTTTACAGAGGAAGGCGAAGAGGAAGCCTTGCTAGCTTATGGTCAAACCGAACATCTAACATGGTACAGTGGGGGTGTGTGTGGTTGGTTACTGCTTCTGTGTCACATCAAGTGAGCCCGGTCACAGTCCAGAGAGCCATCACTAGGAGTGGAAGCGCACATTCACGCTAGACAATATGTGCCCGTCACTCGCAGGATCTCTACAATGGGTTGCTGCATATGCCTCTGTTGGGTCCTGGTCTCTTTGGAGGGGAGGGATGTAAACACCTCCAAGAGACTGTCACTCTGGTGAATAATCAGAGGGCGCGACAGGAGCAATTTGAAGTGCTTCGTAGAGAACGTGATCATGCAGCGTTCCATCCGCAGCAGGCCCGTGCTGGCGCATATTAAGTCAGAGGCCAGCCACCAGTGCAGCATAGGTCATGGCTATGCCAGCACAGGGTGTGGAGTGGGGGAGGGGTGGTAGCCCGCAGGCTCCTCCAGTGCGGCCGTCCAGGCAGCAGCCTGCGCACCGAGGTGCGGCGGCGCTGGCTGAGGTGCGCGAGGATCTGGTCGTGGTAACAGACAGTGCCGCTCTTGCATTATTTGTGTCCACCTCTATCCCTAGGTGAACCCATGGGAGATCGCTTGGCATTCCACAGGCAAGAGTTGGAGCTGTTAACTCAGGTCTGCTTGGTCTTGCGATGGCTTTCAGTCTGGTACCAGCCCGACTGTGCAGTAGGCCCACCATCGCAGCTGTCTCTCGACCCAAAATCCAAGAGATCCGGATCAACTTTGTGTATCGAAGAGGAGGTAAATTCCCTCATACGAAAGGGAGCAATTCAGCCAGCACAAGATTTCCCAGGCTTCTACTCAACTGTGTTTCTGGTAACAGCACTGGCGGGTGGAGACCAATTTTCAACCTCAAGCCATTGAACAAGTTCATAGACACACTGAGTTTCAAGACGATGTTGGCAGGGTTTGTGAAGGGAATGTGTACAGCATTAGTAGATCTGAAAGATGCTTATTTCCACATTCCAATTGCGAGGAGTTTTCAATGGTTTCTGAAATTCATGTTTCAGGGCCACCAGTGGGAATTCAAAGTTCTTCCCTTTGGATTTCGACAGCTCCTTGGGTCTTCACCCGGGTGGTTCTTTCTATCACAGCATAGCAGTCCACACTTACATAGACGACTGGCTGTTAAAAGCACACAATCAGGAAAGTTTGTCAGCAAATCTAGAGATAGTTTTGAAAACATTCACAGATTTAGGCTGGTTAATCAACTTTTAAAAGTCAGAGTTGACTCCATCCCAGAAGTTTGTTTACCTGGGCATGTTCTTTGATCTGGAGATCGGGTATGTTTACTCATCTCAGGAGAGAGTAGAAATACTCATCTCTGTCATTCAGACTGTGCACCAGTCACTTTGTGCTGGCATGGGTTTACTTGAGAATGCTGGGATCGATGGTCTGTCTAGAGCCAGTCATTCCACAGGCGGCCTTGCGAAGACAGCCTATCCAGTTACTTCTCATGACACAGTGGACCCAGAGTACAGTATCCTTGGCCTCAAGAGTGTCAGTGTTGGTACCTCTTATTCACTACCTTCAATGGTGGATGATGAAAAGAGAGAGTCTCCTGGCGGGGTTGATGCTCACCCCTCCCCACCCTCAGATAATGATGTATATGGATGCATCAATGGAGGGATGGGGAGCTTGTATGGGGAGTATAGGTACTTTGGAATCTGGATCAGTCACAGGAATATATCAATCTACTGGAATTACAGGCAGTAATCCAGGACCTGGAACATTTCTTAGAGAAAGTCCAGGGCAAGATAGTTCTGGTTCAATCAGACAACTCAACAGTAATGGCTTACACAAACCACCAGGATGGAACGAAGTTGCCCAGTCTCTGTATCATGACATGGAGACTGCTTTGCTGGTGTCTAGATCATATGATCTTGTAAGCAGTTCATATTCCGGGAAGGTTAAAATCTGTTAGCAGACTCATTGAGCCGAAGGATGAGTGTTTTACCTACAGGAATGGCAACTAATTCAATGTGTGGCGGATCGCCTGTTTAACCACTGGGGCAAACCCAACATAGATTTATTCACAATGAAGAAGAATGCGAAGATGACAACGTTTGTCTCTCCGATTGCAGATCTCAGTGCTATCGCAACAGATATGCTAGCTATCAACTGGGAGGGAATGTATGCATACGCATACCCTCCAGCAATCCTGATTCCAAAAATTCTTTGAAACATCCATGTTAACCAATTGTTTTGCCAGCTTTGCAGGGTTGGCAATTTCCCCTAGTATTTCCCAGGAAAATTCTATATTTCCCATGGCAGTGGGAAATACCGGGAAATACTGGGAAATACTCAGATATCAGGTGGCAAGCATATATATTTAATCTCATGGATGTTTACCATGCTTAAGGAGACACTGACAAGCATTAGTAAATATCATCTAGTGACATATACATAAATTGCAAACCTATGCATAAGGAACATAGTCATCTAACTGCTAAAGCAACACTAATTAGATAAAACTGACCATCCAAGAAATACCATTATAATTTTGTGAGGTATGACTGGATATTTGACAGTAAATCACAATCTATAGAACTGCATGGAGGTCAGTAGACCTATACAATTACCTATCCAATAATAAAAGGGCGTTGAACTGTCAGGCTATACAATGTAAACTTACTTCTGAGGTCTGTATCTAATGCTGTGCACTTGTTTTAACCCTTTAGAACTCAGTCGGCGAAAAATGGCTTCTGCAGTACTAGTCTTTGATAAATGTCCATTTGCAGACTGAGAGAAGACTGTTTTTGAAAATTTACCACTGGAATGACTGTCTTGATAACTGAGCCAGTCATTCCAGTAATACATTTTCAAAGATAGCTTTCTTGATCTGATATTTTCTATGAGGTAATTGAAATTTCCTTCAACAAATTTGAGTGTTAAAAGGTTAAATAACTAATTCACTCACTGGGATGCCATTATATATATGCCATTATATATAAGTTAGCGCTATGCTGACTGAATGCATTCATTTCATTCTAAAGTTGCAGAAATGTTAAAATTGTAATTGCTATTTAAACCTGAAATCTACAGAATAGGTTGAAAATAATGTGGAAGTCTGTGTGTGCAATCATATTGTAGTTTGTAATAAATATAAATACTAAATAGTTCATAATATTAGTATATAACAGAATGAATGACATGTGTTGTCTTCTCAATCAGTTGATCCCAATTAGATACCTTGCTGTCTTTCCATTGTGCGACAATATCAAGCATGTATATAAGCTGAGTGTGGCAGACAGCCTAGCTCAGAGCATTGATTTACATAGAAATCTACTGAAGGCTAACTTAATAATCAATACTTGTATTATATACATGTACCAGCAGTTTGGTAATCTAAGCTTAGATCTCGATTTTAAATCTGAGAATTCAAGGCAGTATAATGGATTTGTATAGTATGGCACAATATGTACAGCATGCTAATGCATTGTATATCAGTAAGTAAACCATTCATGACATGAGCTGCTTATTATTTTGAAACTCTTACTGGAAGTTGCTGTTTGCAGCCTCTACTGAAAATGCTTTCTAAAAATTCCACCAACATTGTTTGTGCAATAAATAGTAGGTGTTGTATCTGCTGTGTAGAATAGAAAAAGTTATAGATATGCTATGATGTGCCTATGTTGCCTATTTGATCTCATATGTCAACCTGTATTAGATATGGGCTTCTATATTAGCTCCTCTGATTAATATATCTAAGATATTTAGTTTAAAATTTACCACGTCTGATGAGTATTGGAGTATTTCCCAGTATTTCGCGCCTTTTGCCGTATTTCCTGGGGCAGTATTTACTGCACCGGGAAATTGCTGCCAACCCTGCATCTTTGACTAGATATAATCCTAGTTCAAAGGTATGTATGGTGTCCTGTCCGCGCATTAAACCGGTACAAGCAACGTACCCAGGAATGGCGGACGGATCCTAGTTCGTTATGGTTGTCTTACATTGAACCCCATGGCCGGGCATCAAAAGACAGTCATTACTCTCACACATTGGTTGTAAACCGATGTTCTATCTTTTCTGTTTGTGTTTTTCACACAACTTAGATGTGAGTGCTCAAGTGCAAAAGGAGCTTGGTTCTCTTAGGGAAGAGCAGGTTTTGAAGACCTTGCTTCCCTCCCACCAAATTCTCTTGCGAATTCTGGCAATATCAAAGAGTGATTTCTTTTTTCACGAGAGAGTTGATACTTACCTCCGAAACACAGACGCAGCCTCTCAACACCACATAGGCTCATTCTTTAGGCATGTTATAGTTGCATTATGTCAGCCAATAAATTACAGCATTCAATCTATAACAGTACCTTTGTTATAACCAGAAATAGGAAATACTTAGTGCTTTATATTTGTTCTCAGCATGCAGATATGGGTATTAGCTCACCTGGCTCGATGGGACAAGTGAGCTTATGCCATGGCGGCCGTCCGACGTCTGCCCATTGTCTGTCCGTCCGTGCATCAAATCAAATCTCATTTATGCTTTGACCGATTTCAACCAAATGTGTCTGGAAGGATCCTATGGTGGTAGGCCCCAGAACGTCTATTCAGGATTTTGGTAAATTTTTTTGGCCGGCTATCATGAATTTTCTTGAAATTTTCTTGAAATTTAAAATGCTACTCCAATATAAATGGCCCGACTTCAGCGAAATTCGGGTCCTATGCTGGTAGGTTTCAACATTTCTAACGAGAATTCTGATTGGTCAATATTTCTGCCGTCAATCATGGATTTTATGAAAATTTCTGGAAATAACTTAAAAGCCTACTCCTTATTATTATATTATCAGCCTAGTCGGGTATATAAAGGGAATTTTGACATCACAACTCGATACAAGATTGCATAGCGGCTCTTAGCAGCAGAATCTGAGCATTTTCTGAATGCCTAATCTGGTGGTTTTATCGGCTTACGATAGCTTTAACCACATGACTGATTTTAAGCAAACTTGTTTGGGAGGATCCTAGAAAGGTATGCTTCATAACTTGTATACAAAGTTTTGATTGGTCTATTTTTTCGGCCGCCAACTTGAATTTTCTGAAAAATTGTGGGAAATCGTTTAAAATGCTACTCCTCATTAACTGCTTGGGCAATTTCAACCAGACTTGGCTGGAAGTATATTAGGATGTTAGGTTTCAGAACATATATACAGAATTCTGATTGGTCAATTTTTCTGGTGGCCAGATTGGATTTTCTGAGCATTTCTGGAAATCATCTAAAAGCGATTTAAAGCAAACTCAGTTGGAACAACCAGCCCTCAAAATTTCAAATATTTGCGAGACCCATTTTTGGGTCCCGTGTTTTCAGGTTTGCGTAACCTATTGTTCGGTTGCGCAAAATCAGTTTGCGTAACCAATTGGTTGCGCAAATTGGTTACGCCATTTTTTATCCAAACCTGCTTTATCTGAACATATTTCATCTGTATATTAAGTTAATAATGAATTTAAAGTGCATGTTGCCGACTTATCATTAACATATTGATTACAGCATGGACTTATCCATCAATTACCTAATTTACAGATAAAATATGTTTAGTTACTCAACTATTGACCTCATAATCAATTACATCACATATAGGTTGATGTCACCAGTCACTATTATAATTGACAGACAATACTAACTCTCATAGTAGTCTGTCAGTAAGTATTAATTGTATGTCTTTGCAATTTAATAAACATTCTGTTGATTGTTTTGAGGGGAAGTTTGTTTCAAAGTATTCACCAAGTTAGCTGTTTAGTTACCATGAAATTGAGATTCTGGGATAAAGCTTGGAGCATAGCTTAGCTAGAGGTGGGTGGGGAATAACTAAAAGTGGATTCATCCATTGTGATATAAGTACTGTAATATTTCTCAAGTAAATTTGTCAAAAAGCAGATTGAGTTTTTGTGTTATGTCCATTCATTCGTTCCATTTTCAGACCAAGAAGAATATTTTGGAAAATTTACCCCTGAAATTACAAGCTCGATAACCAAACCAGTCATTCAGTGTTAAGTCTCCAAAAACAATACTCCTTTGGTCTGCAAATGTACATTTTCTCTGCCAAAATATCAGTATTTGTATGACAACACTCATTGGTAACATCTTTCCAGCTTGCAACAATTTCACGGTTCATACACCTTGGGCACAATAAAATTCCATACTTTTTCCAAACATATATTTCAAAATTCCAGACCCACTATAATAATTAGTGACTAATGACCCAATATTTATAAATATCTTAATACCCTCCTCGCACCCCACCCACAAACCCCACTGCAAAAACAAAGAATTGAATGTCTTACTTTGTTGTGGCTTACCTAGTTGAGCAACCCTCTCCAGCCCGCCCACCACCACCTTGAAAGCAATGGCTTCCAGTCATATTCTTTTTTAAATATTTAAAAGAATATGCTTTAATTTGTAAAGAATTCCACCTGTATCAAAGCACTACTGTCTTAATTGACCCAAAAATAACAAGGGTTGAAATGTTTATAA
This sequence comes from Chaetoderma sp. LZ-2023a, assembly GCA_034401795.1. Taxonomy (NCBI): domain Eukaryota; kingdom Metazoa; phylum Mollusca; class Caudofoveata; order Chaetodermatida; family Chaetodermatidae; genus Chaetoderma; species Chaetoderma sp. LZ-2023a. Next base: position 66,498,724 of record CM067370.1, on the reverse strand, counting down.
AATTGTACCTGTAGCGGGTAGACTTTTTTGTAACTGTTACCAAATATTTGTACTTGTACAAGCAGCGTACATTTCTAATATAAAACAATAACCCGCAAGTCCGCCACAATAAAAAGCATAACCAGCTCTAAGGCATTTAGTAGATAGCTTGACCCTTCTTAACTTGTATGCTTTAAAGGTCTTGTGAGGACTTGCGGTCGATAACGAGTTTTAATTAATTTTATGGTCTACTACACTATTTAAACACAATAGCATCACTGGAGTGAGAAAAATAAGTTAGGCAGCTCAAATAACGAGATTAAATGACGCCTCAATCTGAATCACATCACGACTCGCTGTGACGTCACACCGGGAACGGCGCTGTGAGCTGGGTCAATATTTTTCTGTCTGTAGTACAGAGGTAACATTTTAAAACGTGCGTTTAACAGGATAGACTTCACCTACCATAACATAAATTATGTCAGGTTGAAGCTAAGTCTTCAAGAAATAAAAAATCATGGTTATGATATTTACTCATTTTTAATGGTTTCATGGATAGCTATATTCGCATAATAATAGGCCTATAACTACGGTAAACCATGGGCAGTGCTGAAAATCGGCAATATTTCAATGCATGTGACAAATACTCTGTAGTCTAGTAGGCCTAATTGCGGATCCATTACCATTCTTAAAAGGACTGGGTGTACTATGTACTGTCTGGGATGGATGGATGTGAGCGTGATGATCGAGGTTGGTGGGAGAGGTTGACGGTGGCTATAATTGTACTATTCATATCTAAATGTATAGGCTACAGACTCACAGAGTGCACTTACAACTTTTTCTGAAGATTACGAATCTACAATAAGTGTGTCAGTATGTCCTATGTGAAATTTCCCGTGGTTGCTGATTAGAATGTAATTGTTTACCTATAAGCTTTTGGCAATGTGTTTGTATAATAATAATGTAGAGGCATGTACGGGTCAACACGTACAAAATTGGTGTGTGGGGGGGGGGGGCGTCACGCCTTTGACAACCATATGAACTATATCGTTTTCAAACCAACTTCTTCCATGTATGGAAGTAGCATACATTCAATTTTCAATGTTATGAAAAAGCAAAACTGTAGCAGATGAACAAATTTTAAATAGGTAGGTGAGTTGACAGATGTTCAGAGGTCGCTAGCGTATCATCTTTACTTACAGTGCAGCTCATAAATAAGTTTAAATGCTTCCAAAGCAAAAACACAAATATGTTAGTTAGAACCATATGAACATGATACAAGAAACGTTATGTTGAATATTTTGAACACAATTTGGGTTGAAATCCATCCCAATTATGTTCAAAACATTCAATAGTATATGTTATTTAAGTTGTACTATAAGCGTGCGGGCGGCAGTGAAAGCCACGCTACGCACCTCAACTGCTGCCAAAATTGTAAACAAACTGTGTACTGTCAATAATATGTCAATGTAGACTATACGCAAATAGATTAGTTTAGATTAGATTTATATTTATCCCACATTTTAGTTAACTTTAAACACATAACTGGAGTAATTGCTGTTGTGCAATCATAAATTTATTCATAAGCCTACACAATGGTAAATTGCGATCGTACGTGCACTGAGTGGTGTAGGCCTACTTAACTATCATTTAAAAAGTTGTATATATGCATGCCTATCATCTATGCAAAATCTCTGCAGTCAATCCAGAAAGATAACATATATATGCATTTGTAGAATTGTATTCCAAGAAATGTGTGGGTGGGTTTGATTAAATATAGCCTAATTCACGTACATGAAATCTGATGTTACTGTCACCTCTAACAGGCCTATACGTTAGAATTGTGATGTCAGGCACTGTGACCATGAGGTCTGTCCTTTAAATTTTAATCAACGAAAATATCATCAGCTTCCATATTATTGAACCTTTGTGCATCTCGAACAATGTAGTGTCCCTGTGTGAACAATGAACTGTCAAAGAATAGGTGCATAGGTGCCTAATACGTGCAGCAGTAGAGAGCCTAGCTATGCTCCCCGAGATAATAATCTAGACTAATAGGAATTGGTGTCATCCCGGTGTGACGTCACAACTCTAGCGTGATAGCTAAAAACGTTTGGTTGTCAAGGTGGTTGCTATATGCTTATCTCAGCTTTGGCTGGGCCGATTACAAAAATTTAAAAAGCATTTTGTTCTTCTAGTAAAGGAGAATCTGTATTATGATTGTCAAGTTAATCAGAGCGATCGGGTATCTAGTCCTCACAACATCTTTAAACTGACATTTTAGTGCAAATGCGATTTACTTGAAAATAAGAATTACTACGCACTGGTTTTCCTGACATATAGTCCTGTTTTCTCGGTCGCTCCAAAGCAATGAACCACTTAAATATTGGGTGGTATTACTGTCAGAACCTTCCAATAATACTATATTGGGTTATATGACCCGTCAAAGTGGGCGCTAACATACTGCTTTACTGCGTTTAAAAGCGTCACAGTGACTAGATTTTTCGTTCGCCATTAGCCATCAATATTAATCGCGAGAGTTGCACAAAGATTGGTTGAAATAAATCATGTGATTAATTCGTTATGAATGACAACGAGGCACGTGATCAAAACCTTACTATGATAGTAATTTTCATTCATGCCTATTGAAATCGGATATCCTGCGAGCCAATCAGAAACTACGAGTGCGCATTATTGATTGTTATTAACTACGACTGTGCAGTCACGCGAGACATTTCTCATTACCAGTGTATTATCAGACCTCCCTCTAGGCTGATTCGTGACATAATTTTTATTGTTGAAATTAGTAACTGGGATCATGGCGTTCTGTAAGAATGGAATGTTTATGTTTTTGGAAGCGTTCATTTACGAGAACTCAGTTGGATTCCCGTATTTTTCAATTTCGGGAATATCACGAGAATCACGTCGAATTTTGAGGCCTGAATTATTGTGTGTCATGGACAAATACACACTGACACAGTAGCTAGGATCTATGAATGTAACAGTTTAATTTAACAGATAAATTCTTAAACAGCTGTCTCTACAAGCCAACTGAAACTCAAGGAGAATATACTGTGAGACTCACTCAACAATGCATGTCTTCCTATGTTACATCGGGATCCAATCGCGTATATAAAATAATACATCGGGAACATGCCAGCCGACGGTTGCATGTACTTGCATGCAACGGTTTATAATTGAACAATCCGTTGTTGATGCATAACGTGTAGCGAGACTAGTTCCCGGCCTATGTAGTAATGCTAGCGGAAATACAACAGAAGTTTGTCTCTGACACATGCGCGCTGTCGCTTATTTATAGAATTTGACAGACAGATGTTATCGATCTTTTAGATGTTTGAAAATGCTAAATTCTGTTGTAAATAAAATGCTTCATATCAAAAAGTTGTTGAAACGTTTCTGTTTTCCACGATCAGAGATAACTAACGTTCTGGGCTTTGTCACTTACGCGACCATTTTTTCGTTCATGGTAATTTTACTTCGTGTAGCCGACACGCGAATGAAACGATCGTTCGCGCCAAATTTTGGGGGCTGAACAACTGTAGAGCGATATGCTTCAGAACATGTATACAGAATTTTGATTGATAAATTTTTTTGACGGGCATGTTGATTTTTAAGAAAACTGGCGGGAAATTGTTTAAAATGCTATTCTGCATTAACTGCATGGGTAATTTCAACCAGACTTGGCTGGAAAGCTGGTAGGTTTCAGAACTTATATACAGAATTTTGATTGGTCAGTTTTTTCCTGCGGCTATTTTGGATTTTCTGAAAATCTTGGGGAACCTGTTAAAATGCTACTCATTAACTGCTTGAACGATTTGAAACAAACTTCGCTTGAAAGACGCTATAAAGTGTTGTGCACAAGAGCTTGTATACAGAATTTTAACTTGCCAATTTGTTCAGCGGCCATCTTGAATTTTCCGAAAGATGGCTGGAAATCATTTAAAACTCTACTCCTCATTAACTGCTTGTTCCAGTGGCCATCTTGTTCCCCAAAATGACATCTCAGGAACTGCCGTATGGATGAGGTTGAAATTCAATGGAGTTAATTTCATCGATGACTAATGGTGATTAAAGTTTGTTCAAAAGAACTTGATCCCTGATAAAACATGGTTGTCATGGACCAATCAAAATTTTGGCTTTGATGGCCATATTGGATTTTTTTTTTACTGGATGTAACCTAAGGTTCAATCTGATTGTGTGGTCAGCATTCATCATTAATTCCCCACTAAATATTGATTGTACTGAATTCCCAATTTTGTGTTTTATGTCTTGTTACTGCTGAATTTAAAGTATACACCTGTGCAAAAGTTAAGCACCAGCAAAAACAATAGAACGTAGAAACATGATGGTACAACTAGGCTGCCATACTTTTTGTCCCCGCGTTAGCTGACATAATTCCAAGTACGAAATGCACATGCATGCATGACTTCACGCCGCTTGATGTCCGTGCGTGGCGGGAAACAGCACACGTGTTCAGTTATGTAAAAGTCCAGTTTGAGGTGTAGAACATTACATACAGATTTAGGCGACAAGATTAGGAATTTTGTGTTCATGACCGTGGTTTATTTGTACAGAGAGAATTAGCTCTTGATTGTGAACCGCTATGGCAAGACGAAGGTTAAGTGATCGTGTGAAATGGCAAATCATAGGCATGCATACCACTGGTATGTCATGCAGAGAGATTGGCAGACAGCTGAACATTAACCATACTGTAATCAGTCGTTTGATTGCAAAACATGGGCAAACTAACGAGGTGAAGGACAGGCCTAGATCTGGAAGACCGAAGAAGACTACTGCCCGTGATGATCGAGCCCTAGTACGCCTTGTTAGGAGATCTCCATTCACCAACAGCAGAGTGCTCAGCCAGCAATGGGAAACGCGCAATAGAGTGTCAATGTCTACCGTCAAAAGGAGACTATGCTGCTGGCATGAAAGCTAGGAGACCTGTCAGACGTCCTCTCCTCACTGCACACCACAAAGAGGAGCGTCTGAGGTGGTGCAACGAAAGAAGACACTGGAACATGAGATCCTGGAGACGGCTACACTGGTCCGATGAAAGTCGGTTCCTGCTTCATGCCACAGATGGTCGAACTCGTGTATGGAGGTCCAGACGCACGGCGTACGACCAACGTAACATCATGGAAGAAGTTCCATTTGGTGGAGGTTCCGTTATGATATGGGGGTGCATCTCATTTGATTGTAAGCTGGATCTGTTGACTGTACCTGGAACACTAAATGGACAAAGATATCAACATTCCATACTGGATAGAGTTGTGGTCCCTCATTTTGTAAATCATGCACCTGGAACCCACCCTATATTCATGGATGACAACGCCCGACCACATCGTGCTAGAGCTGTGCATGAATACCTCCGCCAGAATGCCATCGAAACCCTACCATGGCCAGCAAGGAGCCCTGACATGAACCCTATTGAGCATATCTGGGACATTCTGGGAAACATGGTGAGAAGGAGGGATCCTCCTGTGCAGAACCTACAGGAATTAACAGACGCACTCCATCTTGAATGGCAACGAATACCACAATGGCGTATCAGTCGGTTGGTGACCAGCATGAGACGTCGTGTCCAGGCCGTCATCCAGGCACAAGGTGGATATACCCGGTATTAATAATGACAGTCTCAAACTCGTGCACAGATGTTAAACTTCGTTTTCAGACACCATTAATGACAATCTAGGCACGTGTGTCAACTGTAGGGCAATAGTTGTCAGTTGTGTCAACGTAACCATATTCAGGCCTCATTTTCAAGTTCAAACAAAAACATACAGTGTTTCCCCACCATCATAATCAGCATTCCTCTAGTTGCATTATTACCTCTTGCACGAAGATGGATGGGTACATAAATCTTTATGCTATTGTTTTCTTCATAGCACATGAATATACCCTGCCATGTGCGTAAAAATAGGGTGGTGCTTAACTTTTGCACAGGTGTATATTATGTCTGTAAAGCAGGATTTCGGCATATATCATCACCAGTACTGATCCATGTGAGCTGGTACTGACTGAAATGTAATTCCTTCTGTCTAATACTGACTGACTGAAATATTAAACATAGCACTGATCATTAATTTTGTTTGGAGCATTGAAAAAAATTTAATGCATGTATTATTTCACAGATTATTCACTTATTACTAAATAAATGTCATTTCTTGTTAGAAAGCGGTGCGTGGACCATATACTCACAACGTCTTGTAAGTGGCTATATGGACATGATGTAGCCTCTATGTGTGATCTTCCTCTTCATTTGTAGTACTATAAGTTGACACAGCTCATGTCTAAGGTATAGCGGGTCGCAAGCCTTAAGTAGCATTGAAGTCATATTTGATAAGATGGTTTTACCAGAAATGATCAAGTCCATATTGAACAGTTTTAACTTTAGTGGCAGAGACAACATTTCATGGTAGGTTATTCCATATATCGGTTGACCGAAGCACACAAGGGCACCTCCTGATATCAAATCTAGGTCTTAATTTGTAAATGTTTATGGGATGGTCCCTTGTTTCACTATCACTTATGCGGATAAAATCGACATTTTTTTGTCGTAATTTGTCGGTGAGGTTCTTACATATCTCGATCATGTCCCCTCTGTTTCACTGGTAAGCAAGAGTAGCCAGTTTTAGCTTGCGAAGATGTTCTTTGTATGAGAGATCTTTAAAGTCTGGAATTAGTTTGGTCGCTTGGTATGTAAATTATCCATGTGAGTGAGAAGGGCATTTACATTTGCCTCTGCCTGCAGGGGTGTTGTGGTGGGGTGTCAAAAGGTCAAAGCGGTGAATATGGGGATTTGAGATAACGCACATATATGCCAATAGTACCAAAATGTGTTTTCCATCGGCATGAAATGGAGATTGAAAACAATGTTTTGCAGGCACTGAATATGCATAGGCTGTGGTGTTGGTGTGTCTTAGATAGTAACAGTTAGATTGGCAGGCTGGAGAGAGAGAGAGAGAGAGAGAGGGAGGGAGGGAGGGAGAGCGCATGTGGCTGACCAGGGTCAGCCAGCATGAGGCTGTACTGTACGCCATTCTAGGCTCGCAGCTTGTTACTCAACAAACATGTTCTGTTTGTTTTTTAATGTCATTAATTAAATAAATTAACAAAGAAACATAAACTTGAAATAATGGATAGAGCCATGAATTAGTGGAAAACATTAGAAATCAGAATATGTGCGTTTAATCAATTGTCAGATCAATTGTGTGTTTAGCTATATATAACTTTAAAATCAATGTCTTCATGTAGTAGTGCATAAATAACTACCTGGTGTAGCTTTAATCTCTCGAGCCAAGCTTGTACAGCAATATCGTTGCGTTTCTCTGTCGATAGGAGAACACGTTTCCTGGGTTTTTTGGCCCTCATAAAGTTTTTTTTTTTTATCTTTGTGGTTTTTCGTGTCACGCTGCACGTTGTTCACCAGGAAGTTCAGAAAGACTTCAGCTCTCAATATTGTTAGTTAATATTGTTAACTCACTACCATTATCATCTATATTCAGGTTTCTGTTCGTCAATTAAATGGCTGCCCATGCCTACCTCCTGAATAAAGGTTGTGCTTGTTATGCATGGGTGGAAGTAAAACTAAACTATATTATCACCCAGTATCAGAATAATTGGAATTGAACCACTAGAATGTGCAGTCGATGACATGGGATGGAGTCTCAGCCTGTACTATAAATGTCATCTTGTAATCCGTAATCGTATGAATACCTCCTTTCAAATTTGGTTGGGTTCCGCCGAAGAATTTCATAGGAGATAACGTGATGGACTGAATCTTTATGAACTTTTGACCCTGTCCACCACCCATCCATCCACCTTACGGTTCTTTTCAAACGTGTGGTGATAACTAGTGATTCTATTGGAGTGTCAATAGTTTTAACATTATACATGTTATAGTTTCAGGCTTAGGGCTTTTAAAATTATGTAGTAATATAAACCATTCTAGTTTTTTTTGCAGTTTTCAAGCACCGTCACCATTGCAACTTCAAAAGAATTATGGTACCTACTGACCCTATTGTTGATATATAAAACTAGCTAATGTAGATGTAGAACGTTTCATGAAATTAATCTTGTGCATGTATTTACAGGGAATAATGTTTAATAAAGTGGATACGCAGACGAAGAGTAAATTTTTGGAGCAAACTAAAGCTGCTCGTGAGGAGAGGGCCTATGAGAAGCAGAGGGAGGTGGCCGCTACAAAGATACAAGTATGCATTAACCACATTATTTGTTCACCTGGCCAAATGAGCTTATTCCATGGCATCCATCTGTCATCCGTAAACTTTTTGTCAAGCCTACATGAAGTGAAGGATGGCTCGATTGGTATCTAGTGTGCAGCATTCGATCTCATAATTAGATAGAATGTTGCAGTTTTTCAAAATGGCATTGTGCAGAGATGCCATACTATTGGAATGACATAATCATACAGTACAGCCCAGAAATAATTTCAGTTTTTTGTTTCCAAGACAAAATAAAACGCACTTATTGAATAGTTTGAACATAATTGGATTGGAAGACATTGCAGTGTTTAGAAAAGTTGATTTTCAGGGCAAGAGAAGACTATTTTTTAAAATGTATCACTGGAATGCCTGGCTCAGCCTGGCTCGATGCCAAGCATTCCACTAATACATTTTCAAAAATAGTCTTCTCTTGCCCTGCAAATGGACATACAGTCACTAAGCAAAATGTAATTTTTCATGACCGATCACATTAAAAAGTAATTGAAAGTTGGGTTTTAAAATATTTTATGCAATAGAAAATATTCATGATTATTCGATTATTGAATCTTTAATCATATAGATTCAGGATTCAAAACGTAATGGCGATTTTTGATTTAATCACGTAATCGTGTAAGCCTACATGAAATTGTACACATTGTGATAAACTCGGCCCATTGGACTAATAGCAATTTTTCCAAATATGGTCGAGTAAGATAATACTGGAAGCCATTTGGAAATAAATTATACTGTCACATCAATGGGGTCAATCAAGCACAGCTAATATGACTGATCAATGATTAAAGAATTAATCACACACAGTGAGATCACTTTCACCCTTGTTTTGTTCAAAAATACATAATCAATGCTAGTTCATTAACTACAGTTTCATAATGAAGTCAACCAAAGGTTGTGGATTCAAATCCTACTTCTAGCAGACAAAAAAGCACAAAAACTTATGAAGCAGATGAGTCTCAGGGTGTGTGAATAATTCATTGGTCACAATTCTGTAATATCACACAGTACCTATATGTATACCTTTGCAAATATGAAATAACTGAGTTTCACTGTGCATTAATTTCTGAATTCAGTGTATAGGTTGTCCATATATATATATATTTATATATATGGACAACCAGATATGTGAAATAAATATATATATGTATTAGTTCTAAGATCTAGTTGATAAATGCCTTTCAATGCTCACATTGCCTTTACAGGCTGTTGTTCGTGGTTTTGTGACAAGGTGCTCAATACAGAATGCTATCAGGTAGGTCCCTGTAGCTGTATTTGAATACCCAGGGTATCTAAACTTGTTTAATACTTACATTGCTAGCAATTGAGAAAACACAACTTGTAATGTTTTCGATCATAAAACATAATTTTACTAGATATTCATGTTATTGGATGGTTAATAGTTATGTAGTTTTCATTGGTGATGATAGAGGCAGATAGCATGATGCCATTACACCGTCTTCTTGTCTGTGCTGAGAATACATGTCATCTATAAATTACGTTAACTCTTTAACCCTTAAGCTGACCAAATACGTCTCCAGTAACCCTAAGTATCGTCCATTTCCAGAACAAGAGAAGACTACTTCTGAAAATTTAACACCGGACTGACTGGCTCGATAATCAAGCCAGTCATTCCAGTCATAAATTTTCTAAAATAATCCTCTTTGTCTGGAAATTTACATTTTCTATGAGAAAATTGAAATTTTCTTGAACAAATTTGAGGCTTAAACAGTTAATATAAGAACGGTAGAGTGTGAATATTCGTATTATTATATGTAGAAATTCAGGACAGTGAATCTCCATAAGATTACATTCATCAACTGAATAGAACATGGACAGATGAAGATCCTAAAATGTAGAACTGAACACTACAGGCCAAATGTTCATTAAAGCGAGCTGAAGATCGCATCGCAAGCTACGTGCCCCTGTAATCAAGGGCAGGAAACACCAGGTTACACTTTTCAAACATGCTTTACTTATAGCGATATTAGAAAACAGATTTGACCTTAAAATGGTCTCACTGCGAGACCAATATACTATATGTTCTGCCACTGATGGTGAAGGTCATATATATACTGAGCCAAAAAAGTTTAGCAACAGTGAAGTTTGGTTTGTTGTATTAAAACTATGCGTCCATTTATAACCAAATTTGCAGGCATATTTCGTCAATGTAATGTCTCGCTGATCATGAAGAAATGCAAATCATTTCTTGCATTTCTCGGCCGCACACTTACTGCATGTGAAAATGCATTTTTCATGCACTGGCCCACATTGGCGGGTAGCGAAGGCAAAAATTCACCATATTGCAAAAGCAGACAACGAACGTTAACAGAAAACGTTTAAAAGTTTACCTTACCGAACATGGGCTGCCGCCCAGGGCTACCTGAAAATCAGCGCCATGAAGCAATGGGAAGACTCGCTGCTGGGCAGACCGTTCGCGCGGTTGCTCGACATTTTAATGTTCACGCCTCAACCATTTCCCGTCTCCGCCAACGTGAGCAGGAAACTGGACATACTTAGTGACGTCATCACGACGTCACAGGTTTGAGACTGCGCCGCGGCTGTCCCGTAATTTGCACACCGCTACTGGCACTACATGCACAAACTGTGCGAAACAGACTCCATGATGCTGGACTGCATGCCCGTCGTCCACTTGTTGCTGTTCCGCTTACAGAGCGTCACATCGAGAATCAGTTTGCATGGACAAGAACTCATCAGCGATGGTGTGCTCAACAATGGAGCCACGTTTTGTTCAGTGATGAGTCGAGGTTTTGTGTGGATGTGGCGGATGGTAGGCAACGGGTTTGGCGACGTTTAGGAGAACGGTATGATGCAGCCAACATCATTCAGCACGACAGATTCGACTGGAATCCATGAAAATGGCAAAACAGATTTTATTGTGATTCACGGAAATTTAATGGCTCAACGTTACTGTGAAGAAGTTGTCACCCCTGTTGTCATCCCTTTTATGCAGCATCATGCAGACTTTATGTTCCAGCAAGACAACGCCCATCCTCATTCAGCTAGGGTCACCAGTGATTTCCTTGAGGCTAACAACGTTCCGGTGTTGGACTGGCCAGCACGATCACTGGACCTGTCTCCTATCGAACACGTGTGGGACAATCTTGGCCGTATGGTGTGTGAGAATCATCCACATCTTCACAACGTGCAGGAGCTGGAAGCTGCACTGCTCCAGGAATGGGATGCGATTCCTCTTCATGACATCAGGTGCTTAATTTGAAGCATGAGAAAGCGATGTACGGCGGTGGTTAATGCGCGCGGAGGTCACAACCGGTATTGACAGCTCAGTGTCATTATTTTAATTGGACCCTTCCGTTGAATGATGCCGTGTTAAAGGCGCGATGCTAGCATTACAGTAACAAGAGACTGTTGTTCAAATTGGAAAATGACCTATCAATTAAATAATACATTTGAATCAATTTATTGTTTTTGTTAAATAACATTTATACAGTAATATTCTCAGTGTTGCTAAACTTTTTTGGTTCAGTATAATTCTGACCTGTAATTTCAGCCTTTTTCGACTTGGTTATTTCAGTGTAAGTTTTGCCATTAGATGAACTTATTGTAACTCAGGTTACGTTTGGAGGGTAACTCGGCTACTGCTAATCTACCATGTCCATGGTCACTAAGCCCTAGTTATAACCTTATTTCTGCATCTATATCAATACAACAATGCATTTTTATTATTTTGACCTGTAATTTCAGCATAGAGACTTTGTCACTTCTGTTTAAGTTTTGCGTTTATTTGTGCAACCTAAATTGACTTGGAGATGTTGGTGCTTATGGCATGAACAACTTCCATTGAAATTGCTTCTCAAAATATTCAACAGCTTTCATGTATAGTTGTCGTGAAATTGGTACACTGGAATTTCATTGTTCAAAGGGTCAATATTAATACTGTGCATATTTTCAGGCATGATGTTGATACGTTACTGAATATCACTGCATCTCAACTCGGTGAGGAATATAAGCCTAAGCTGCAGCCAGGTGAGTTATGCAGACCTGGCCATCTATACTTATTGTCCTAGGATATACAGAAATACCACCCAGCTTACAAACCCATAAATAAGTGACTAAAGTGAATTTCTAGTCGACTCTATAAAACAATGATGACAACATATCAAAATTAAAGCATTGGCTTGTTCATCTTCTTCTTCTTTTCATTCGCTGATCATACCGCCAGTCCTGTAAGTGAATATCGACATGATCATAAGCGGCATGATATGGCATGAAACATTCTTAAAATGGTGTCTAGCTCTTGTTATTAGAATGATACTTGTTAAGAGGTCAGTGCATTTCACCAAATTCAATGTCATAATATGATTATTGTGATAGCAAGCAAATCATGTCAATAATAAGAAAATCACACTGTTGAGTAATACTAAACTTATGTTGCTGTATAAATTGTGATCTCACGTCAATATGCATTGAGCTATACCAAGAAACAAGTAAGTATAATTATATTTAAGTTTTTTTCTGAACATTTTGTCTATGAAGACTCCTGAGAACGTGAGCAATCTCCTAAAAATCCATTGCAGAAAAACTATCCAACTATTAAACATTATGTTTTCATTTTACTTTAACTTGATAATTGCTTTTACAGAGTGTAAATCAGTCTGGTTAGGTTAATTTGCTGTTATTGCTGAATCCCGAACTTATCTTTCTCAGTCCCATTACATTCAATAGTTCACGAGATAGCGAATTGACCATATACACCAAGATGATATCTCCTACATTAATGGCCATTGACAGGCAAAGCAATGTGTTTTTGTGAGAATTCCCTTGTTTCACATCAAGAGTATACTTACCTCCCTAATACTTTTGATATTGCTAAATATTGGCTTTCACTCAATAAACACTCAGATTAAAACAGTTAGGTGCCCCTACTGGGCAGGGAGTCAGAGCGTAGTCTGGCGGATGCCAGCCCCACCACCGCGCATGCGCAGACTAGCACTTCCTCTTTGCTAATTTATTGGCAGAGAGTGTACACATGCTTTTGTGTTAGAAACTTTCTATACTCTTTTCGAAGCTTTTTGAGACGGTTTGGTAGAAGTTTATCCCTGATAAAGATGGCAGAGAGAGTGACTTCGCCACAGGAGGGCCTTGGACCTTTAAATCAGGTGACTTCTAGTAAAATTAGCGAGTTTTGTCCCGTTGTAATGTGTTTCCGGGACTCGCGCTAAACGTGATAAGCGCCTTGATTAGTTGGTATATTTCAACTAGGTGCTATATAAGACTAATCTCTCTTTGTGTTTATGTCCACAGGTCTGTGTGAAGAAATATAATGGACATGACATCAGCAGAGGGTTTGTGTCTCTCCACCATGGTTCCATTTCCTACTAATACTGTTAGGTTATCTAACCAAAAATTCTATGTCCAGTGAGTTGGAGGCCTATTATAAAGGTCTTCTCACTTTGCCCTCTTGATCCAATTCCTTCCCCTAGAGGTGGAGAGAGTTAAGAGGCGTTCAGTGGTGGAGTGCTCCAGTTCATCAGGTTGGATGGTTTGTCTAGACAAGGTGTCAGGTATCTAATTATTGATATGAGGTGATGTTAATTATTTAGAGGAAAGGGAGATAATTAACACTGTTTGCCATTGTTATCAGTATATATCTGATGCTTGTGTAGTCGAAATGTCCATTCTGCACATGTTCTGGTTAGAGATACAATTCGTCCTTGCACTGGGATGTTTGTTGGGGATCTATTTTTTCCTGTCATAGGATTAATGACGTCATAATCAGCCTTGCTCTTTATTAACAATTAAAGTTGTCCGAAGCTGGTTTTCTGATAAATTATGATCTTTATGATCATTTTTCCTTCTCTTGAGTTGGTGAGTTTCTAAGCTTAACTAGATTGCTCATACTCCTCGTCCTTTGGCCTTTTTCAGAGACCTGGTTGTGCGTCCTGTGGACGATTTTTGAGGGACAAGTTTGGTCCTCATCTCTGTTTTCAGTGTAGCCCCTGTGGTCCCTTGCTTAATTGCGAGATATGTAAGCACTGGGGGGGGGCGAGCTAATGTCCGAATTCTTGTGCTTGCAGGCGAAGGACAAGGTGGTGGAGGAGGAGAAGAAGAGGAAGCTGAAAAAAGAGGTTGTAAGTAAGAAGGGTAAGAGGAAGGCCTCGTCCGCGGTGGACATGGAGGCCTTCCGGACCGAGATGTTGGGAGAGATGAGGAGGACAATAAAGGATTTGGTTCCAGAGTTGCTTCGTGGCATGCTTCCTGGACCAAACCCTTTGTTGGCCTCATCATCTGCTTCGGAGCAGGTAATCCCCACCTCTGAATCACCGTTCCTTAGTACGCTTCCGTTGTTTGAAGATTCAGAGGTGGCCCCATTAGAGGGGGCGTTCCACGACCCTGGCAGCAGGCTTATTGCCGCGCCCAATAGGGACCGTGGACGGTTGTCGCTGGAACCCGCGGGCTGCTTATCAGTCCAGGGCTATCCGCACACCGCGGGTGCCAGTACCTCGTATGGCACCTTCCCTGGCCAGTCCGGGTTAGCTCTCTTTGCTGACCCGGAGTCTAATCTGTCTGGCCAGGAGGATGAGGATTACCTGTTGGGGTCGCCGTCTGAGGACGTGGACATGGATTATGACGTCTGTGCACCCCTCGCGGGGAATACGGGCGCCTTATTCCACGGTTCTACTCTCCCAGGGGTAGAATCCACGGTTCAGACTGTGGCCCTGGGCGCTGAAGGCCAGCGTTACCGCATACCTCGGCTTGCCGAGAGTGTCGCTGGTGCTGGCCGGGGCCGTCGTGGGGCGGTATATGCCCCGCGCTCTACCACGGCGCCTGCTCCTGGTCAAACCAGTGATATTAGCATGCCGGTATTGTCAGGCCCGCATGCTCTCCCTGGCTTGCCAGGGATATCAGCGTACCCGCCGTCAAGCTCTGTTGCTTGCGCTCAGGAGGAAGACGAAGGCCCCCGTCTTGTAGAGCGCTCGCAGCTAGCCACGGAGGAGGATTGGTCTGACGCTTGCCAATGGTTGGTGAGTGTTAGACCAGATCTGCCCGTGGAGCAGTCGGCTAGCCAGCGTGATCACAGGCCGTGGTTAGCTGGTAAGCCTACTGCTAACGCTATGCCTTCTCTGCCGCTGGCAGAGCATGTCGTTGACATGTTCGAGGCGGCGGAGACGTCCATTAAGTCGAGTGGACGTCTCGCTAAGGCCCCGCGCGAGGTGGCCAGGCGTTGTCGCATCGTGCCCCTGGACTACCAGCGGTACGGTGTGGTACCTAAGCCGAGCGTGGATGACCGCGCGGCTTTGGGTGAGGATGCGCGGCCAGGCTCCCGTTCTGACACGGGAGTCTTGTGTTCGAATGCGTTGCGTTCAGCAAATACCGCGTTGCGTGATGCGGAGGAGAGTGGGAGGGCTTCGATTGCTGCTCTGTCCCACGTCTCCCAGCTGTTACAAGGGGTAGTAACAGCATCCGCATCGCGCCAGCCAAGTCCGGTCACAGTTCAGCGAGCCATCCAGGATGGTATCAACCTGGCGCTGGACTGTATGACGTGGGCGGTGACCAGGAGTGTCCGGGCAAGGCGCACTTTTGCCTTGGATAATCTGTGCCCGTCCCAGGACCTATACAATAGGCTACTACGTACGCCTATGACAGGTCCTGGTCTCTTTGGAGGTGAGGGATGTAGGCACCTCCAGGAGACGGTTACTCTGGTCAATAACCAGAGGGCGCTGCGCGAGCAGTTTGAGGTGCTTCGTCGTGCCAACGTTCGCGCCGCACCCCCTGCGTATCGTCCCCTGCAGGCTCGAGGTGGTAGTGGCCAGGTCAGAGGCCAACCACCATCGCAGCGTCGGCCTCGGCCGCGTGCGATTCGGCCAGCAGCGAGGGGGGGGCGCAGGCTCCTCAGGCGCAGTCAGCCAGGCAGCCGCCCGCGCACCGAGGTGCGCGCGGTGCTGGTCATGGCGCGCGAGGATCTGGGCGGGGTAATCGTTCCTGATGGGACGGTTACCGCGGTGAGAACCACGCCGGTGTTTCTGGCAAAGGAGACAGTGCCGCTCTTGCACTCCTTATGTCCACCTCTATCCCTAGGTGGATCGGTGGGAGGCCGGCTAGCCGACCACATGCAAGAGTGGGAACGGTTAACTCAGGACCGTTTAGTCTTGCGATGGCTTTCAGTCGGGTATCATCCCGATTGGATGACAGGCCCGCCATCGCGACTGTCTCTAGTGTCGATCTGGACTCCAAATCCGAGAGATCCAGATCAAAGGTTGTGTATCGAGGAGGAAATAAATTCCCTCATACAAAAAGGAGCTATTCAGCCGGCACAGAGGTGTCCGGGCTTCTATTCAACCCTGTTCTTAGTAACAAAGAACACCGGAGGATGGAGACCAATTCTCAACCTCAAGCCATTGAACAAGTTCATAGAGACGCCCAGTTTCAAGATGGAGACTGTGCGCTCGGTGTTGGCGGGGTTAGAGAGGGGAATGTGGACAGCGTCGATAGATTTGAAGGACGCTTATTTCCACATCCCCATACACAGGAGTTTCCGTCGCTTCCTGAGATTTGCATTCCAGGGCAGACAGTGGGAATTCAGGGTGCTACCCTTCGGAATTTCCACGGCTCCTCGGGTTTTCACCCGTGTGGTTCTTGCGATCACCGCATACCTCCGCAGGAGAAGCATAGCAGTCCACACGTACATAGACGACTGGCTGTTGAAAGCACACACCCGGGAAAGTTTATTGGCCAGTCTGGAGATTGTTTTGAAAACTCTCACAGACTTAGGCTGGATGATCAATTTCCCAAAATCAGAGCTGACTCCATCCCAGAAGTTTGTTTACCTGGGGATGTTCTTCGATCTAGAGACAGGATATGTTTATCCTACTCAGGAGAGAGTTCAGAAACTCATCTCATTAATTCAGTCAGTGTGCGACAGTCGTCATGTCCTGGCACGGGTTTACTTGAGAATGCTGGGGTTGATGGTTTCATTGGAACCAGTCATTCCTCAGGCCGCCTTACGCAGGCGGCCGATCCAGTTATTTCTCATGACACAATGGACCCAGAGTACAGGTTCGCTGTACTCGAATGTGTCAGTGTTGGCGCCTCTGATTCATCACCTGCAATGGTGGTTGGACACAGAGAATCTCTTGGTGGGGGTTATGCTAACCCCTCCCCACCCTCAGGTGACTGTGTATACAGATGCATCGATGGAGGGCTGGGGAGCTTGCCTGGAAGAGTCCACGATATCAGGGCTTTGGAATCTGGAACAGTCAAAGGAACATATAAATCTACTGGAGCTAAGAGCAGTAGTCCTGGGCCTGGAACATTTCTTACAGAAAGTTCAGGGCAAGATTGTTCTTATTCGTTCAGACAACTCAACAGTTGTGACTTACATAAACCGCCAGG
Source organism: Chaetoderma sp. LZ-2023a (assembly GCA_034401795.1). Taxonomy (NCBI): domain Eukaryota; kingdom Metazoa; phylum Mollusca; class Caudofoveata; order Chaetodermatida; family Chaetodermatidae; genus Chaetoderma; species Chaetoderma sp. LZ-2023a. Next base: position 66,481,109 of record CM067370.1, on the reverse strand, counting down.
GCGGAACGAAGTCGCCCATTCTCTGTATGATGACATGGAGACTGCTTTGTTGGTGCCTGGATCACCAGATTACCTTGAAAGCAGTTCATATTCCGGGAAGGTTAAATCTGCTAGCAGACTCATTGAGCCGAAGGATGAGTGTTTTACCCACGGAATGGCAACTAAATCAATGTGTGGCGGATCGTCTGTTCGACCATTGGGGGAAACCCAACATCGATTTGTTCGCAACGAAGAAGAATGCGAAGATGACGACGTACGTCTCTCCGATACCGGATCCAAGCGCTTTCGCAACAGATGCGTTAGCTATCAGCTGGGGGAGAATGTATGCATACGCATTCCCTCCAGCAATCCTGATTCCAAAAATTCTTCAGAAAATCAGACAAGAGGAATGCCAAGTGCTTCTGATCGCCCCGGATTGGCCAAGCCGATCATGGTATACGGATCTGCTGGACCTTCTGGTCTGCAATCCGGTTCCTCTGCCTCTGATGGACGATATTATCTTCCAGGGCAAGGCCCTTCACAACAATCCGTCAATGTTCAGATTGACTGCGTGGATGTTGTCAAGGAATCTAGAATTAAGGAGGGCTTTTCTGAGCAAGCAGCCATGTTTATGGCCAAAGCCAGGAGGGGGTCAACCTCCAGAGCATATAATTATAAAATCAACAGATTTGCAGAATGGTGCTCAAAAAGATGTATTGATCCAATGGATTCATCTATTCAGGTAGTAGCTGATTTCCTCTGTCACCTCTATGATGCCTATAGCCTCAAGCCTAACTCTATTGCTGGTTATAAGTCAGCTTTAATGTCTGTTATTCCTTGCTTGGCTAAGAGGGGAAGTGATGAAGTAAATACATTAAATGTATTAATTAAAGGTATGGGCAATCTAAGACCAAGGAATCCACCTGTGATTCCGTCTTGGAGTTTATCGCTAGTGCTTCAAGTACTAGGTGATAAGCCGTTTGAACCACTTAGTTCCATTTCTATGAAACTATTAACACTGAAGACTGTGTTTTTAATTGCTGCGGCCTCGGCTAGGCGTAGGAGTGAAATTCATGCCTTATCAGCCGAGGATGACCGTTTTGTGGTTTCAGGGGAAGGCCTTAAGCTGCTACCTAGGATTAATTTCTTGGCTAAAAATCAGTCGTTGAAATATCCAGGTCAACCTATTGTTTTGCCTGCTTTAACTAGATATGATCCTAATTCTAAAGCATGGTGTCCCGTCCGGGCGCTTTGCCGGTACAAACAACGTACGGCGGAGTGGCGCACCGACCAGTCGGCGTTATGGTTGTCTTATATTGAACCCCATGGCAGGGCTTCTAAGGACACCATTTCCAGGTGGATTGTAGAATGCATTCAGTTTTGCCATAAATTCGCCACCGGGAAGCAGGTTGACGTGGCCAAGGCTCACAGTGTCCGCGGCGTAGTGACATCCACTGCCCTATTTAATGGGGTCCTGGTGGATGATATTATGTCGGTGGCTCAGTGGCACTGTGAGTCAAGTTTTACAGACCATTATCTCCGTGACACCTCTAATCCTCTCGCCTTGTCGATTTTGAAAAAATAACGTGGCATATATTTTTGATGGGGTTTCCTCATTGCTTATATATTTCACAATTAATTTATGGAAACAACCACTAATTTGGGACTGCATCGTGCTTCACCAATGGGAAGAGGATGTCAGCAGCCATTTCAACAAGGTCAGTCTTGTGTATGTGTTGTCCATTGTTGATTGTCTTGTCACGTTACCCGTTATTAATATGATGATGGTTTTGTGTATTTATGTGGTTCATTGTTGAGAGTATACGAAAATGCAGTTTTTTCGTCTCTGTCCTGTAGTACATGGCACTTGTACGTAGAGAGCGTATAGGACATTGAGGTCATTCGACTCTTCCTCCCAGGAAGGAGGGGGGGGAGCGCATATGACATTCGGTCATCTCTCATACATCGGGGGTGTTATCCGATGGTTAGTCAAATCCTGACTGTTTTTTCATACAGTTTCAGAAGTTTAAGTGCCTTAAACGCAGAAAAGCGTATAGGGATGAGCTGGTCTTTTGACCTCGCCTCCCTCCCGCCGAATTCACTGTCGAATTCTGGCAATATCAAAAGTATTAGGGAGGTAAGTATACTCTTGATGTGAAATAAACGAAATCAAGGATTTCTTTTTTCACGAGAGAGTTGATACTTACCTCCCTAGATACGGACCCGGCCTCTCCACCCCACAGAGGCTCGGTCTTCAGGCTCTTTATAGTTGCATGTGTATCAGCCAATAAATTAGTCAGAGGAAGTGCTAGTCTGCGCATGCGCGGTGGTGGGGCTGGCATCCGCCAGACTACGCTCTGACTCCCTGCCCAGTAGGGGCACCTAACTGTTTTAATCTGAGTGTTTATTGAGTGAAAGCCAATATTTAGCAATATCAAAAGTATTAGGGAGGTAAGTATCAACTCTCTCGTGAAAAAAGAAATCCTTGATTTCGTTTAATCCAACTCCCTACTATAAAGAACTTGTCATGTCAATGGAAAGATCCATTCTTATTTTCACAATCATATGCCAAGAACATGATATGCACATATATAATTTTACACCTAACATGTATGCTAAGCTAAGGTACCTCGAACTGCTTTGCTTGAGAATGTTATGTCTCACATTTATACTTGATTTTCTGTTTCTAATATCTTGGCTGTCATCATGGAATTCCACCTGATGGGGAATCTTATTTATTACCTGATAGCATGATGACGGGTGTACACATTTTCAGAGTACTCTTGTAAAACTATGTTGTTATCATAGACAGCCACAACTGGTAACATCACCATTCTCTAGGTGTAGATTTATTATAGTGAGAAGGGTAATTGAGTAATGCAAGGTTACAATTCATTAGCACCATGCTTACGGCAATATTTCACTTTTCTTTTGCAGCTTTGAAAGTGTTTGAGACAGTGCGTGGATTCTTCTTTGTGTACAATGAGGAGTTTGACAAACAGGTGAATATGTGTGTGTGTGTGTGCATGCGTGCGTGCGTGCGTGCGTGCGTGCGTGCGTGCGTGCGTGTGTGCGTGCGTGCGTGCGTGCGCGCGCATGTGTGCATGCGTGCGTTAGGGCTGTGCGGTATACCGGTATTGGAACCGTCACTGGTTTTGTAGATATGATGGTTCGAAAACCGGTGTCATTATCTCATAACCGTAAAACCGCTTATTTATGAAAAACCGGTTTGGCAATATATCTTTTTAAATACCGTTAAATTCTGTCTATATTGCGCACTTTTTTTGCTCAAATTACATGTTATAAAAAGCTACTGCGCACTATATACAAAGATAAATATTTGTCACATTTTTCCCCGCAAAATTCAGGGCTGAAATATGATTTTATGGATCGGGAATAACGATCGCATTCTAACATGTCTATAATGGTACTATCTCAACTGGATCGTTAAAATGTCTTACTACTGTCTAAATATTATGTTATACCTTTATTAAATACCATATAGTGTTGTAAAATTATCAAATAAACCATCATTTAACTTTTTTACAACGCCATTATTTCCTGTAATTTGTTCTAATTTATGTCTATAAAGGGAGGTTACTCCTGTCTTCCCAAGTTGAACATAGAGATGTTTAGAATCCATAGATTACTACACAGATATGGACATAAATGTGTTAAAAAAAGAATGATAGTGCCAATGTTTTTCAAGGTGATCTAGCATTTACATAGATATAGAAAGGAATGTTTTATATGTGCTAAACGGCACAATGTTTTGACCAATCGGCGGGCAGGATGATTATGATTGACAAGTTAAGGTTAAAGGTCACAGCCGTCAACGTATGACGAAGTAACTGTAGAAATGAAAGGATGAGAATAGAAAATCATTTCAAATTGAAGATAATTCAATTTATTTAATAAACAATGCGTGGAATAAACTAGATTATAGCCCTATATTATAATATATTATGATGATGATATACTATAATATATTATATAAACCCCACCCCCACTCAAACAATACCCACAATTGATCACTGTCGATTTTGTAAACGGCAGGCGGTCAGCTCTATCACCTTTGTTTATTGTACTTCTGACCGCGTTAATCCACCCACCCCGCCCCACCACCTGACTACACTGCCTGAGAACCGAGTCTTGAAACCACTCATCTACTGCGTATATGATTGAACAAAATCTCATGGGCTCGCCTTTGATATAGTTATCAAAGTAATTACCGGCACTGTTAGAGTGAGCCAAAATGGATTTGAGTTTTTAAAAATTAAAATCGATTTTATTCTCAAGTATCAGCGCACAAAACTCATATTTTATGAATTGAAACAAAATAAATATCCGATCTTTTATGTTCTAACGACCATTTATGTTAATGAGCTCTGCTCAAATCAAATTCGGATTCTAACCTGTTCTGATGGAAATTATATTTGTATTTTTATATCATTCAATAAAGTTTAATACAAAATATTTGCTAAAAGTGTAGGCGAATGATATTCCCATGATTAAACAACAGAGTAACGCACGCCACAAACAAGATTTTATAAGGAAAGCCTATTCGACGTGCAGTAAGTCATTGATTTTTTTGTTACCAGTTTTTGTTCACACGTCTCAATCTTACTGCGCACTATACACGAAAACAATGTTTTTTCAGGCCGATTTTGATTAAATTTAGGGGTGCGCACTATGCACGATAGCGCAATATACACAGGATTTAACGGTAGTATGTTTGTATTGCATAAAATTGAATCCGTGTGGCTAATTATTATATAAAATCTGCTAAATAAACTGGGGAAAGAGGGTTCTTTTTCATTTGTATATCGCGAGAATGTTACTAGATCGTATTGCTACGTATGTTCAGAAATTGTAATCTGCTAGCGTTTTATTGACTTCTATGATACACGCTTGAAAGCGTATTATAAGCGATCTAGTGTTTCTGATATCTATTTCTATTATGAATTCTGAACGCGCATCCGGGACTCTAAACCGGGAAGTGATCTAACCTGCCAACCTAGGTTGAGATCGAATTTGTCTAATTGCTCGGGTGATCAAGTGTAATTTCTCATGAAAAATCATGAGCTGCCTCAACGTATGTTGGGCGATAAAATTGACACTCGACGCAGCTCGATATACATTATAATCTCCCGAAATCAACTTTTACAGCTTACACAGTTTTAAGGCCTTCCAAATCGCGCTTATGATCTATATTAAAATATGCCTGATTTCCATTTCGCGGAAAATAGTCTAATACGGCCAAGTGTTGATTATACGTATCCGAATAATTAGATCAATAAATTTGATTTACTACACATGTGCACGCATATACGATCGGCAGATTTGTACCACGTGACAGTATTACGATGTCTATAACTAAATTCTACCTAAACGTGTGTAAGCGTAGGCCATCGGGAACTTGTATATATATATATATATATATATATAGGCTTGCGCGATTTTTCGATTTAATCGTGAAGTTTGATTTATTTTTAAAATTGTTATTTTTACGATGTAATTGAGGAAATCGGAACATCGTCAAACGTTTCATGTTTTTTTTAAATCTGAAGTGTGTACTTTTCCGTCGCATTTTATCAGTACATGAGTACAATTATAATCGATTCACGCCTGTGTTCATTGTGTTTATATCCCACCGTGCCATGCACATCTCGAATAATTACTAATCACAACACAAAGCGCTACAATAAACAAGCTAACAATAGCGAGGTAACACCTTTGTCATTGAGAAAACCACTAGTTACTCTGTCGAATTGCCATATAATTTTCTTTCTTTTGCTGCAGACCCTGAGTCTGTCGTGAAATGCCAAGTATATACTTAGTTGCAGAGTGTTAGGCAATCTGAGAACATAATTCTTTTTAATTCTAAAGTTAGCAATTTCAGGCGGTGTAATAATTTTTCCTTTTTGATTCGGTTGTCATGTCAAATTAAAGAAAATAAAGCAACAGCATTCCAGATTGTTTGATTTTGAACTGTGTCTTCTGTTAATTACTCTTAAATGTAAATCATACATTCTGAAAGCAACTATAAACTGTAATATAGGACGAGTTTCTGCCGTTACCCTCATACCTACTCAAAGCTACTATCCTATGTGGATTGTACAGTATTTCCCCGGGTACTAATATTAGTGTCTTCGTGTTACTCCAGTAGTGACCTAAACTCGTCCTACAAAGGGAGGCTATAAGCGGAAGCTGATATATCATGTAATCTATATTTTTTTAAAATTTTGATGAAATAAATAATGTTTATTAAACTATACGCAATATTTAGGCGGTCCCAATTAATAATTTCACTCCCGCAATGATGGATATAAGGTATACATTAAGCATAGACGTAGGATGGTAAGAATTCGTTGCATGAAAATGTGTTCTAATTTTGTGCTATTTTTTAATCATTTATTTCAGCCTTTTCTAGAAACAAGTCACGTTACCTCGGTTTATACTTTTGGGAATTTGGACCTACGATTTAATCGAAAATCGTGATTTGTTTTATAAAATCGATCGCGATGTTTCAAAGCAAAAAATATATGTATATATATTTACATAACGCTTCTCATCTGACTGGTCTCCGAAATGGAGTGTGTGTAACAGTCTAATTAGGTCCGCCATCTTTCAGAATTTATCACCAGATCGTCGTTTTCAAGACGCGAAATGGCTAACTATTGAGTAGTATTTTTAGCGAATGCTCTACAAATTTTCTAACTGTAGTTTGAAGTCATCCAATAACATACATCTGTAGTTTCCACTCCGCGAACCACTTGAATTGGCCGTTGAAAGCCACAGTAAATTTGGCAATGTATCTGTCTACTCATTATCCTAGGTGGAGGGTGGGGGAGGGGGGGGGTTTGATGGTTTATACGAATTGCTAATTGTTTAGGAATCTAATATGACTGACATTGCGCAAGAACTCGAAATGACATTGCGATGAATCTAAAAGCGCAAAAATCTAACGTTTTAAAGTAATTTAAGTAATGATTTCACTATATCCTCTAAGATTGCATCGGATACTATAGCTACAGATTTAAGTCTATCACTAAATATGTTCTATTTTTGTGGTATTGCAAATTTCTTTTCCACGAAAACTAAAAATGTTTCCTGCCAATAAACTGGATATCCGCTTAAAACCGGTTTTATGGCCAACACCATCACCGGTTGAGTTAGTACAATAGTACACTTTTTGTTGGTGGATTAAAGTAAAATTTGGTAATATATTCCTTTTCTCATTATCCATTGTGATTGGAAAATGAAGTTGATATGACTGCATTATGGCCCTTGTTAGATTTTCAAAGTATTGAAAGATGAACTAAATACATTTGTGGAGAACTTCAATCAGTCGATAAATCACTCCTAAGCATGGCTAGAATGTTGATGTTCACAATGTATAGCAGGTTGGTGAGAACCATAACAGTCAAGCCAAAATATATTAATCATTGCTTCATTGCAAACACATTTCTGGTTTTATCTATTTAACTTATTTAAAGATATTTTTACTTTTTATTATAGAGATTTGAGTACCTATGCCGATACCTCTTGTCCACTATGGCAAGCGACAATATGAAGGTCAGTATATGGAGACTTTATTACGACACAATTTCTGTTAACTGGTACATTGGAAAAGATTGTGCACAATGCATACTGAAAATGTATGCACACACACACACGCACGCACAAACACATGCTTACACATGCGCACGCACGCGTGTACATGCATGCGTACGCATGCACGTGCGCGCGCGCACACACACACACACACACACACATGCATGCCGCACACAAATGTTGCCGGTTGTTGTGATCCATAGGTCAATGTAGAAATGCTTCTACTATAAATATGAATATTATTAGTCCCCTACCGGTAAAACCGGGGTGGGGGACTATAGGTTTGCACTCCATCCATCCGTCTGTCTGTCTGTCTGTCCATTCGTCCATCTGTCCGCCTGTCGCAGTTGCTTTTCTGCACCTTTTTCCCGCAGTCCTTGAAGGTATTCAACTGAGAATTAGTATATTGCTTTGCTATGAGAAGTTACAGAACAAGTTCGAGTTTCAGGCGTATGCGTCAATTTTTTATGGAGTTATGCCCCTTTCGACTTAAGAAATAAAGAAAATATCAGCTTTCCGCACTTTTTCGCACTCCTTCAAGATATTTAAGCAAAAAGTGGTGCATCGCTTTAGTATAAGGAGTTACAGAGCAAGTTCGAGTTTCAGACATTTTCGTCAATTTTTCATGGAGTTATGCCCCCTTTCGACTTTTGAAATACGAAAAATATTAGTGGTCCGCACTTTTTGCAGTCTTTCAAGATATTATACTGAGAACTGCTACATTGCTTTGTTATGACAAGTTACAGACCAAGTTGGAGTTTCAGCCATATGCGTAAATTTTTGATGGAGTTATGCACCCTTTCGACATAGGAAATTAGGAAATATGAAAAATATCAGCTTTCTGCAATTTTTTTCGCACTCAAAGATATTTAAGGAAAAATCGGTACATCGCTTTAGTCTAAGGGGTTACAAAGCAAGTTCGAGTTTCAGACATTTTCGTCAATCTTTCATGGAGTTATGCCCCTTTCGTCGTATGAAATACAAAAAATATTAGTTTCCCGCACCATTTTTCGCAGTCTTTCAAGATATTCTACTGAGAATTGCGACATTGCTTTGCTATGAGAAGTTACAGACCAAGGTTGAGTTTCAGGGGTATGCGTAAATTTGTGATGGAGTTATGCCCGCTTTGGACAAAAAATATTAGCTTTCCGCATTTTTTGCATAATCCTTCAGGATATTTAAGAGAAAATTGGTACATCGCTTTAGTATAAGGAGTTACAGAGTAAGTTCGAGTTTCAGACATTTTCGTCTGTTTTTCATGGAGTTATGCCCCCTTTCGACTTATGAAATACGAAAAATATTCGTTTTCCGCCCTTTTCTCGCAGTCTTTCAAGATATTCAACTGAGAATTGATACATTACTTTCTTATCAGAAATTACAGACCAAGTTCGAGTTTCGGGCGTTTGCATAATTTTTTGATGGAATTATGTCCCCTTTCGACTTACGAAATACAAACATATCAGCTTTCAAGACTTTTTCCTTCTCCTTCACTATATATAACTGAAACTTGGTTTATTGCTATGTTATGAGAAGTTACAGATCAAGTTCGAGTTTCAGCTGCTTCTGTCAATTTTTAATGGGTTTTTTGACTCAATTTCTAAAGATTTATATCACCAGGTACATGTAGGGGACATGTAAATACTTACAGAATGCTTGGTTTAGTTATCATACTATAACTGCCAGTCCACCCAAGCAAAGGTGCATCATCCCATGCTTTGAGGTGTATATGTATGATTACTGTATTCTGCGGCTGTAGAGTAGAAACATCCTACAGCTGAAACCAGCCCTTCGCTTTTGTCATGCTGTTTATGTTTCAATAAGCCAAAGGTCCATGTCAGGCAATGTCAGCTTTGTAATAAATAAACATTGTAATCATTACATATTACACGCATAAGACTGCCTTATTTTTTTGTCAGGACTGGTATGTATCTGTATCATTGCTGAAGGATCGTGTGCTGGCCTGGATACAACAGTTAAAGGATGTACTGTGGATGTGCTGTACATTTCTGAAGTCTCTCAAGGTAAGACAAATATATTGTATTCAAAGCTTGTGGCTAAACTTAGCATGCTAGCATGAGTCTAGTAGAAATGTGCTACAGCTTGGACTATTTATGGATTTGTAAAAATTGGTCTCTTAACCCTTTAACAATCAAGCTGGCCCAAAACGGCTCCTGCAGTGGTCTTGAGAAGATTGGTCTATTGGAAGAAGTGTTGGTAGGTTGGGGTGGTGTGAGCAGGGCAAACATACACATTGGTAACAGTGCCAATAAAAACCAGCATCAAACACCACAATACTCTAATCTAGTAACTCAAGAGTGAGGGCTAAAATGTGACTAGGCTTACACGATTACGTGATTAAATAAAAAATCACGATTATGTTTTAAATCGTGAATTTATATGATTAAAAATTAAATAATCTAATAATCGTGAATATACTGTATAAAATATTTCAAAATTTAAGTTTCAATTACTTTTTGATGCGATCGGTCTTGAAAAATGACATTTTGCTTAGTGAATGTATGTCCATTTGCAGAGCAAGAGAAATCTATTTTTGAAAATGTATTACTGGAATGTCTGGCTTAAGAATTGCGCCAGGCATTCCATTGATACATTTTCAAAAATAGTCTTCTCTTGCCCTGCAAAGGGACTTTTCTAGACACTGTTGGAATTTTCGTCATTGACATTCTTTTGTTGTTATGGCTTGGTAATTTGTATCAAAGCTGATTAGTCGAGTAATCGATTGCCTAAATGTGACCATTGTTTGCAATATAACACCAGTTAACGGCAAGGTTGGCAAAAGCATGGGGTGATTTGTGATGTCGTACCATCGACTGCACACATTAGTTTTTATTAGCATGCCAATATCACATTTACCAGCTGATTCTGATTGTTTCTAGCCTGAGTCTCCAGCTGACATGAAATCAATTACAGTTTATTTACATATGCTGGTCACATTTACAAATGCAGCATCGTGGAAACTGGTCAAAGGAAAACAAGGTAGGTTTTACATGCATAACATACTAGGACTATATACATTATACAATCTCACGCAGCACTTCAGAATAATGCATTTAAGTATCCTACTTGTCTTATGCTTTTCTACAGGCAGAATATCAAGAAATGTTTTTTTATGTATTCCAGCCACTGATTTCTACAAAAAGATACATGTAACTTTTCTCAAAAGCAGCATTAATCTTGGATTCTGTTTATTTTCTTAAAAATAAATTAACTAAATGTTATTGATAAGACAACAACTTGGTATATATCATAATGAAATGTGTCTCTTTACGATCATGGATTCATGTCAAAGGTGATAGTTTAAAAATATGTGACTGGAGACCATTGCATTGTGCAGCAATGACCTGTAGTGAAATTAGTGTCAAATTAGTCAAGATAGCCTTCTTAAGTACATCATGCAAAATTTGTGATTTTTGCTCTGTAGGGTTGAAAGGGTCAGAGCTATTTCTTAATGTATCTGTAGGTGAGCATCTGAAAGCTGGCATGAACCAGTTGTGTAACAATGTCATGGGACACCTCAATAGCAAGGGCCTCTACTCTGTCCTGCAGGTACATGCCATATTGTTAATTAATCCTATTAACAGTTACATTAATTTGATTATTACACAAGCATGCATGTGATCTCAGCTATAAATATGATTTTGAGATCTAACTTAGGAATCATTCTGGACAATTCCTCATACAAACAGCGTGCTACATTTATACAAGAGGTTTTTGAGCTTATTAGAGTTTATTGAATAATTGATGTGCAGACATCTAATGGCCTGATGGAGACATCCCATCTTTTGGTTTACTGAATGCCATTGCCATCATGTGTTTCATTTGACAGTTGGTCTATATACAGAGGTTATCTTTAACACAAGGCGTTTATGTTTGCATTTTAGCAGCAGCTATGCATGTATTTAGTAATCAGTGTACTTTAAATTCTCCAGAATGTTTGGACATTACCACTGAATAGGTAATTGTTTTTTCAGCTGCTGTTGACACATGGCTTGGCTCGTTCACGTCCCGTGTTCAAACACGCTTCACTGTCTGCCATCATAACAATGTCTATGAGGTATTTCTTAATATATTCATACTCATAGTTCATTTATATTCATGGTTCAGCTCCATCACTACATTTCTTGTTTCTTAGGCATATCTGGGATTTACTTTCACAGCTATCAGTACAGAGACACATGCCATGGTGATTGTTCATTGTTAAACAAGACTGTGCCTATTTAAACAATTTTTACTCCTTAATAACTCGGTCAATATGAAAAAAACTTAACTTGAAGAACTCCAACTCGGCAAGCCTTCAATTCTTATATAGTTGTAGTCATAGGGTATGATTGAGAAGTGACCATCTTGGAATTCCCCAAATTTGTGTAAATTATTGTTTCTTTTTAGACAAATGTTGATGGACATGTGGCCCGCACTTGTGTTCTTTCTTATTGAGATGTGTATGTTTATTCTACAGGCCATTACTCGCAGCAGAGTTTTCTAATAATTTGCTGTCCGTGTTTTTGCTGCACATCCTATCAGTGCCAGCTGTATTGTATCATGTGTCTGAAACAGCTCCAGAGGTACCTGTATGTTTAACCCTTGAAACTCTAGTATCTCAATTTCAAGCGAATTAAACAGGAAAGCTTTTGAATATTTTGAAACTAATTTGACGGGAACCTGTTGCTGCTATAGTTCCAGTCAAATTAGTCTCAAGATTTTCAACAGAATATTCCTTATGTCATACAGAATTTCTCCTTTCTGGTCTGTGATGGTTAAAGGTTAATGATTTGGATAGTGTTATATATATATATATATATATATATATATATATATATATATATATATATATATATATATATATATATATATATATATATAGTATGTAATTAAAGTTAAATATATTGCATATGTTTCATTTATAATTTTAAATATACTTGACATTACAGAGATAATAAACGTCGTTTATTGTTGTAAGTTTGTGTGTTTCAATTTCAAGGTCATCTACCGTGCTGATGCTGCATGTTAGCCTAATATTCTTTTATTGAAAGATATACGGAAGATCTGAATAGTTACAAGGAATTGTCTATCCTGTTCGGCTATCTCATTGTACTCTATTCCTATTTTTACCTTTCAGCAAATTTGCTAGTTCAGTTTGGCTCTGAGAGATCCGAGATTATCTCAGGACAAGAATCATTCTCTCTGACTAGGGTTATGGAAAAGTCACCCACCTTTGTGGTTCACATAGTGACAAATCTGAGTACCGTAATTTCTCGACTAAAGACCGCCCTCGAATATAGGACGCTGTCCCAAATTTGACCAAAATCAGCCCAAAAAACTCTTGTATTCAAGTATAAGACGCCGTTAAATTTAGAAAAAACATACCTTTAAAAAATCGAAAATTGGTATCAAAAATAACCATCACTCCGCGTCATGTTTAATGCATGACTAAAAATTATCATGATGTTAGAGAAATTATTAAATAGGACCGCCTAAATATCGTGTATCTTCAATAAAGATTGTTTATTACATCAAAATCAATCTAATTTTGGCATAAAATTTCTACTTCGAATAATACTTACCAGATGTACTATTATGATAATGTCTATTATCTAGTCTAGCTCAAAATAAACAATTAAAACTCCGCACTCTCCTGGTCCTGCCCCTACTGTGTCCGGGAATACCATAGCCGCAGGTACCGAGTCAATTCCCAATCACAGTCAGATTCGTCTATTTTGCGCTTGTTGAAAGTCGCGTGTATTTAGTGCTCTCTTATTAATTGAATAAGCAGTTTTAGCGTGTTTTTTCGGAAAACCATCGTTGGATTCATGGAGGAACTGGGGAAATCATCACAGGGGCAGGTTGTATCAATCTAGAATTTATACATTCGTGCCATAATGACTGTTTGAAATTTCCTTAAATTGGCACATTGTTTTATGATAGCCATTGTTGGAGTCGCTTCTGTACCCGTTGACTTTTAGTTTTAATTCGGGTACTCGGTTAATTTTCTCTTGCGACTCGGTTCCTCTAAGATGGATGCGCCCTTAGCCAAGATGGCGGCGCCCATGAATTATGTCGTTCTTGGCTTGGTGTATCCAGGCACTCTGTTGTCGCCGATTTTAGCTCTCGCTTCATTGTCGAGGGTGTTTGTAGTGATTGGCGAGTTATTCTTGGTTATTTAACGTTAGTTAAAGGCTGAGTTGTGTTTTTAAAATAATTTTCACTCAAAAAAGTTTCAAATATTTCCTGCCTAAGACTTGTTATCATTAAATTGAGAGAAAGTTAATGTGTTTAAGAAATCTTAACTAGCAAGTCTATTGTGCGTATTGCTCGTCATCGGTTGTCATGTGCAGCGTTTTAATTCTTCTCTGTGTTCGCAGAAACCGAAGAACCCGGACACGTTGTGCCAGAAGTGCAACAGGTTCATGAAACGGAAGTATCTGGGTCATCACTGTGTGGCGTGCGCTAAATGTAAGGTCGGGAGCCCTTGTGATGTGTGCGTCAAGTGGTCGTCGGCATTGGTGGCGGAGTTTGACAAGGATCGACGGGCGAGGCTGGAGCGTATCGAGAAGGACAAGGCAGTGAAGCTGCAGCAGGCTTCGTTGGTGGGGCTGGAAGGTCGGCTGAATGAGAGAATGGATTCAGCACTGGGCGTATGGGCGGCCCAGTTCAAGGCTATGTTTGACTCGTTGCAGTCCACGGTCCCGGTGAGGCAAGCTGGTGCAGGACAACCATTAGGTGGTCCGGCTAGTTTTGCTGAGGGTCATGCACCTGCCCTTTCTCTGTCCTCGGCTCAAGAGCCGTCGGTAGAGGAGGAAGATTTGCTGCTGATGGAAGATTCCGGCATGCCGGATCTTTCAATGACGGCGATGCCTAGTACGTCCCAGGGGTCGCCCTCGGGATTTTTACGGGTTTGCCAGGCGGATGGTGATGTCGACGTTCCGTCGGGCATTTTTCATCCGCGATTTGTGCAACCGGATATGCCGGCGGAGCCGTGGTTTGCGGTTCCTGCTGCTATCCCGGCGGCGTTAGGTGCGGCTCCTATCGGAGTGACAGTGCCAGCCGTAATTGAGGCGGTCGTAGTCCCGGATCCCGTGTTGGAGCCGATGGACTGCGGGGAATCCGTATCTGGCGATTCGTTGGATACTGGTGCCGCTGGTAGTCGCGCTATGGATGCGCTCTGTCCTGGCAGAGACGTATATCGTAGCGTTCAGCAAGGATCGTCGGTGGCCCTCTCATCTAAGGGAGAGAGGGAGGATGAAAACGGGAGTTCTTTGATGGACGATTCCGCTTTCTGCACCGAAGCTGAATGGGTGCAGGTTCTTGGATGGATGACCAATCGTCTCGGGTTGGCATCTGATCTAGGATCTCAGCGCGATCCGGCGATGGAACGGATGTCAGAGCGTGCGGCTAGCGCTCTGTCCAGTGGCTCTTCTGCCATGCCTACACTCCCGTTGGACACGCAGACTTCTGACATGTTGGAAGTTGCGGCATACCGTCTGGTTCAGCCAGACTATGCGTTGCCCAAGGCCCCGAAGGGGATAAGGAGTAGGGTCCGTTTTCCGGAGCAGGCTTATCATCAGTACGCCAGGGTTCCACGGCTTTCCGTTGCGGAACGTGAGGCGCTGAATAGGCCGTTGGCTGGGAAGGCCAAGGGGCAGTCACGTCCTTTGGTTTCTCAGACCAACAAAGACCCGTTCAATGAGCTCACGCTCATTGAGGATGCGGCTAGGGCAGCCATGGCTGCGCTGTCGCACGGGTGTACCGTCTTGCAGGGTATGCTGGACTGCACGGCGGAAGGCGGACAGGTGCCAGAGGCTGCTCCCGGAGTTGTTCGGGACACCATGCGCCTGTCTCAGGATTGCCTGGCCAGGGTAATCACGAGAACTTTGGCAGAGCGACGGAGAATGGTTCTCGATTGTGTGGAACCAGGACCAGAGATGAGGGCTGCGTTATCTTCTGCGCCTTTCATAGGTCCAGGCTTGTTCGGCGGCTCGGCACGACAAGCGCTCTCTAAGGTTGCGTCAATGGTGGCGGAGCAAGAAGTGGTCGGCAAGTCGTGGAAGTCGACCAAGAGGACTCAGCCGCAACAGTCCTACCGTCAGCATAGGCAGGAGCAGCAGAGACAGCGTCCTAGATCGCCCTTCCGTCCTTCTGCCCATGATGCCCATAGGCCATCCGGAGCACAAGGGCCTGGCCGTTCGTCCGCATACAAGCCCTCTAGTAAGAGGCCGTATGAGGACGACAGGAAGGGTGGCGGTTCGGGCCGAGGCGGCTACCTAAGGATAGTCGTGGCGGCGGTTCCGGACCATCATACCACAAGAAGCCGCGGGGCGGCCGTGGGGCTCGTTCCTGACGGGTTTCCGGCGGAACCAATACCGGCGGCTTTGGAAACAAATGGAGTCGAGAATCTTCACCCAAGCGATTTAGCGTCTTGTCGGCTAATCTCGACCGACAACTGTGTGCAGATTCCGTCCGTCGGAGGCAGACTTCAGCTATTCCTAAACCAATGGGAACAGGTCGTGCGCGACTGTTTAGTCTGTCAGTGGATCAGAAACGGCTACGATCCGGACTGGCTCATCCATCAATCGTTAGTTCCGTTAACATCGACTCCAATATGGACTCCTATTCCAAGGGAATTAGACCGTCTAGTCGCCATTCAGTCAGAAATAGAATCGCTTCGTCAGAAGAAGGCGATTCACCTAGTCACCGATCAGTCGTCACTGGGCCTCTATTCGATCATGTTCCTAGTTCCGAAGCGTACCGGGGGGTGGAGACCAATTCTCAATCTCAAACCGTTGAACAAATTTATTCTTTCTCCCAGATTTCAGATGGAGACGGTAGCAGCGGTAATGACAGGGCTGAGGAAAGGCATGTGGGCAGTGTCGATAGATCTGAAGGATGCTTATTTTCATATTCCAATGTCAATTCCCTTTCAGAAGTACCTGCGATTTGCATTCCAAGACAATGTTTGGGAATTCAATGCTCTTCCCATCGGCCTGACCACGGCTCCGAGGGTCTTCACCAAGGTGGTTCTCGCCATGACTTCTTTACTTCGCAGGAGAAACATAGCTGTTCACACTTACATAGACGACTGGCTGCTAAAGGCAGGGAATCCAGTCATTCTGCGCAGCAATCTGAAAGTAGTCCTAGACTTGTTAAAGAAGCTAGGATGGATTGTGAATCTAGAGAAATCAGAACTGACTCCATCCCAGGAGTTTGTTTATCTGGGAATTTTTTTCAATCTCAGGGACGGCGTAGCTTTTCCGGCGGAGAGCAGAGTCAGAAGCCTGATTGCAGTGTTGGAGTCGGTTTCTCTAGGAGCCTATCTGACGGCGCGTCAATTTCTCAGAATACTGGGTTTGCTAGTATCTCTGGAGAAGGTGGTGCCATATGCGGCACTCAGGCGCAGGCCGATTCAGATGTATTTGATGTCGTTCTGGTCACAGAGAACAGATCCGTTATCTCTGAGAATACCAGTAAAAGAACCATTGATATTCCACCTTCAGTGGTGGTTATCGGAACAGAATCTCCTGCGAGGTGTTCCTCTACAACCTCCTCAACCTCAGATGTCCATATTCACGGATGCATCATTGACAGGTTGGGGAGCGGTATTGGACAATCAGTCAGTGTCAGGGGAATGGGATCGGACCAATGCGCAGAAACATATCAATGTGCTCGAGCTATTAGCGGTGGTATTTGCACTGCAGAAGTTCGAGAGTCTAATTCAAGACAAGATTGTCCTAGTAAGGACAGACAACTCAACAGTGGTGTCTTATTTAAACCGCCAAGGCGGGATGAGATCACCGGAGTTGTGTATGATGGTTTGGAACCTTCTGCTGTGGTGCCAAGAGAGGAATATTATTCTTCGGGCAGCACACATTCCAGGAAGATTGAACATCTTAGCGGATGCTCTCAGTCGAAGGACGGTTTGTCGTCCGACGGAATGGCATCTCAACCAA
Organism: Chaetoderma sp. LZ-2023a; assembly: GCA_034401795.1. Taxonomy (NCBI): domain Eukaryota; kingdom Metazoa; phylum Mollusca; class Caudofoveata; order Chaetodermatida; family Chaetodermatidae; genus Chaetoderma; species Chaetoderma sp. LZ-2023a. Next base: position 66,463,551 of record CM067370.1, on the reverse strand, counting down.
GTGGTAGCGGAGGTTCTATTCAAACAATGGGGCAAGCCAAATGTCGACCTATTTGCGATGAATCAAAACGCAAAGATGGTCACTTACGTGTCACCGATCCCGGACCCGTTAGCTCTAGCAGTAGACGCACTGGTGATAAGTTGGAAGGGAATATACGCGTATGCGTATCCTCCAACAATTCTCATCCCGAAAGTTCTGGCAAAGATAAGAGAGGGGATGTGCCAAGTACTACTGATCGCCCCTTATTGGCCAGGCCGATCATGGTTTACGGATCTGCTGGACCTTCTGGTCTGCAGTCCAATCCCTCTTCCAGACACAAGAGATGCAATCTCTCAGAACAAGGGTCTGTACCTTCACGACAGACCAGAAATGTTCAAATTGACTGCATGGATGTTGTCAAGCAGCGTGCAATTGAGGGTGGCTTTTCTGAGCAAGCAGCGAAGTTTGTTGCTTCAGCCAGAAGAGTTTCAACCACAAAGACATATAATTATAGAATCAACAAATTTGCACAGTGGTGTGAGAGAAGAGATATTGATCCCTTTTCTGCATCTGTTCAACACGTAGCAGATTTTATTTGTCATTTATACGAAGTTGACAAACTTGTACCTTCTACCCTAGCAGCATATAAGTCTGCATTAGCTTCGGTCATTCCTAGTCTCACCATTGAGGGAGTGGAGAATGACACCTTGAATGAAGTTATCAAAGGAATGAGCAATCTGCGACCTAGGCAGCCAATTCCTATCCCATCATGGAATCTATATCTTGTTCTACAGGTTTTAGGACAAGCTCCTTTTGAACCGATTAGATCTATTGATATTAAACTGTTAACTATTAAATCAGTTTTCTTGGTTGCAGCAGCGTCGGCGAGAAGGAGAAGCGAAATTCATGCGCTTTCTGCCGAACAAGACCGTTTTGCCGTCACGGGTGAAGGTTTACGATTACTTCCACGTCTTTGTTTCCTGGCAAATAATCAGTCACTTAAATATCCAGGACAGCCGATCAATTTGCCAAGTTTAACTAGACATGACCCAAACTCTTCTGTTTGGTATCCTGTCAGATGTCTTAAAATGTATAAGAAACGTACTAATGAGTGGAGGGACGACCCAAAATCTCTGTGGTTATGTCTCAAAGCTCCCCATTTATGTGCCTCGAAAGATACTATTTCTCGTTGGATAGTTGACGCTATTAAGATGTCACACAAAATAGCTACAGGAAAGCAAATTGATCATGCGAATGCCCATCAGGTCCGAGCACTAGCAGCATCATCGGCCCTTTATAAGGTTGTCTCATTAGAGGAGGTGATGTCTGTAGCACAATGGCATGCCGAGTCGTCATTCACTGATTTCTACCTTCGCGACATCTCCAGCTCACTTAATCCGGTAGCCGTCGCCAATCTGTCAAACCTAAACTAAGCCACGTCCGACCACTACTTCGCACACATCACTAAAGTCTTCCGCCTACACTGGACAAACGCTATGCACATGACTGAGTACGACCGTGGATTGGGCTGAGCTTAGAAGTTGTAGTAGCTTCTTTGCACTCTACTGGACTGCCCTAGCTGAGACTTGGGGCTGACACGGGTCTGGTGGGTGTTGCATCCCCAGTGACAGCCCTCTGAATTTTGTGCGGACAAAAGAGGGGGGGGAGCGCGGTCTAGACCATGGAAGTTTAGCACTCTATGAGTCAGATAGCAGAACCCAAGCGTATGCCAGGGTTCTAGTCTCTTCACAACCTTCTCTGTTGGATGGTAGTTGAGTGCTGGTTCGAGCCTCACCTCCTCCCACCGGCATTTTCTGGCTGTCGAAATCCGGAGTTTATCATAATAGTACATCTGGTAAGTATTATTCGAAGTAGAATCAAAAAAGCATCCGCTTTTGTTTCTACGAGAATTCTTAATACTTACCAGATGTACTATGGCCCTGCCTCAGCCGCCCCGCTGAGGTGAGGCTGAGCTGCTTTCGCAGTTTGCCAAGGCAAACATAAGACGAATCTGACTGTGATTGGGAATTGACTCGGTACCTGCGGCTATGGTATTCCCGGACACAGTAGGGGCAGGACCAGGAGAGTGCGGAGTTTTAATTGTTTATTTTGAGCTAGACTAGATAATAGACATTATCATAATAGTACATCTGGTAAGTATTAAGAATTCTCGTAGAAACAAAAGCGGATGCTTTTTTGAGTCTCCTTGAAAACATCGAATTCGCGTGATAGAAACAGATTGTAATGGCTCTTTTGCGTTTGGAGGTGCTGTGTGATCTTATGCGCTAACGGGAGTTGGTTATCTGGCTCTTTTGTGATTGGAGGCGCTGTGTAATCTTATGCGCTAACAGGAGTTGGTTATCAAACAGGTACGGGAACATTCAGTTCCTATCGCGCAATGATAATATATAGCAATTTTCGAGTTCCGAGTCCAGAATATTTATATCCGAGTACTCGCTCTAATTAGAATAAAGATCTTTTGCGATTGGAGGCGAATCACGTGATTTATACACATATCTTTTCTCGACGCCATTTTATGTCAAATTCTGGATTAATTTTGATGTAATAAGTGATATGTATTAAAGAATAAGCAATATTTAGGCGCCCCAATTTAATAATTTCACTTCCGCTTGGTGTTTTTGGAGTATACATTAAACATAGTCGTCAGGCGGCGCGAATTGGCTAGGGTAACATTTAGTTCAATTTCCGTGGTATAATCTGACTTTTAAAGAAAAATTTCGGCCCAAAAATGTGCGGAAGGAATGTTCTCGATTATAGTACGCACCCCCCTTTCTAGTACATGTGTTTTGACCAAAAAACTGCGTCCCTTAGTCGAGTTTTAACGGTACTTGAATATAAATAGGTTGCTCCTGTCAAAATGATAGTTTACTACTCTGGCCATGTAATGTAAATATGGTATTGCATTTGCATGCAAGTGTGTGTGTGTGTGTGCATCCATCTGATAGATTACATTGTCAATTCTGTTGAATAGCAGAAAACTTATGAAATGATCTATAAAACCACTAAAATTCCGGCCTCTCATTTGATAATAAGTGACGGTCTGTATGTTATGCAACTGAATATGCGTGCGTGTGTGTGTTTTAGTGCCTTGATCAGCTAATCAGTCACAGGGTGTTTAAGAAATCACTAGATCTGCTTGTCAATATGAACAGAGCACATGTATTATCAATCGTGTGTGTTTGTGTTTTAGTGCCTTGATCAGCTAATCAGTCACAGGGTGTTTAAGAAGTCACTAGATCTGCTTGTCAATATGAACAGAGCACATGTATTATCAATCGTGTGTGTTTGTGTTTTAGTGCCTTGATCAGCTAATCAGTCACAGGGTGTTTAAGAAATCACTGGATCTGCTTGTCAATGAACAGAGCACACGTATTATCTTTAATTCACTGCAAGGAAACTATGCACTTTGTTTGCTGGGTAAGTAGTCTTAGTCAATTTAATTACGGTAATTATTATTAATAATATTAATTCACCTTTCTAGAGTATCCATCCATCATCTGACCTTGTATGACATCATAATCAACTCAGCGAGTGTATGGTGATGTCACAATCATTACATCACAAAGGATTCCACATAGACCATCATCAAATCTCAAATGGTCCAACATGTATGAATTGTATGTCTTTGTAATTCTTTGCTATTTAATAAACATGCTGTTGAATATTTTGAAACTAATTTGACTGGGTGCTGTTGCTGTCAAATTACCGTTAAGATTCAACTAAAGGACGCATTTTTTTGTGTCATATTACATTTCACATCAAGAGTATACTTACCTCCCTAATACTTTTGATATTGCTAAATATCGGCTTTCACTCAATAAAACACTCAGATTAAAAACAGTTAGGTGCCCCTACTGGGCAGGGAGTCAGAGGTAGTCCGGCGGATGCTCGCCCCACCACCGCGCATGCGCCGACTACTACTTCCTCTTTGCTCATTTATTGGCAAAGGGTTACATGCGGTTTTGTGTTACCTATACTTTTCTGCGCGTTACCTTGTGTTTTACTCAAATTTGACGATTCTTGTACGTTGGAAGCATGTTGGAAAGGGAGGATTCACCTTTAGAAGGAGCGGGATCTCTTTATCAGGTGATTTCTTTGATATGCTAGCGTGTTTTGTCCCGGTTTAATGTGTTTCCGGGACTCGCGCTTACCGTGATTAGCGCCTGTTTGTGTTGGTTTTTTACAACATGGTGCTTCATAAGTCTCATTTCTCTTTGTGTTTTGTCCACAGGTATCACGTAGAAGCTTTGATGGACTTCTCGGCACAAGAGGATATGTTTTCTCTCCACCACGGTTCCATTTCCTACTAATACTGTTAGGTTATCTAACCAAAAGAATATGTTCAGTGAGTTGGAGGCCTGTTATAAAGGTCTTCTCACTTTGCCCTCTTGATCCAATTCCTTTCCCTTCGGTGGAGAGAATGTAGAGGCGTACTATGGTGGAGTTCTCCGGTACATCGCGTTGGATGGTTTGTCTGTACAAGTGTCAGGTATCTAATTATTGATAAACAAAAGGGGAGATAATTTCCCTTTTTGCCAATGCTAGAATTGGAAGGAGTTATCTCTGTATATCTGATTGTTGTGTATTCGATATGCCTATTCAACGGGAATGTTCCGGTTACTTATACAATTCGTTCTTGCACTTGGTGCTTGTTGCGGATCGATTAGTTTGGTCACGGGAGTGATGACGTCATAATCGGCCTTGGCCTTTATTAACATTTAACGTTTTGTCCAAGGCTGGTTCTTCTTGATTTGCGATCTTGAGGATCCTGTCCCTCTCTTTTTTAGTTGGTTTTGAGTTCGCTAACCGTAACTATCTTGCTCATTGTCCCTGTCCTTTGTCCTGTTTCAGAGACCTGGTTGCCCGTCCTGCGGGAGGTTTTTGAAAAACCGTTTCGTTCCGCACTTGTGCTTCAGCTGCAGTCCCTGTGGACCGTTGCTGAAGTGCGATGTATGTAAGCAGTGGGGGGGAGACCTAATGTCTGAGTTTTTATCTTTGCAGGCAAGGGAGAAGGTGATGGAGGAAGAGAGGAAGAGAGGAAGAAGAAGAAGGAGGGTTGTAAGAAGGGTAAGAGGAAGGCCTCATCCGCGGTGGATATGGAGGCCTTCAGGTCCGAAATGTTACAAGAGATGCAGAGGACAATAAAGGATTTGGTCCCAGAGTTGCTTCGCGGCATGCTCCCTGGGCCAGCTCCTTTGTTGTCCTCGGCATCTGCTTGCGAGCAGGTGATCCCCGCCTCTGAATCCGGTCTCTTTAGGTCCGGTCCGTTTGTGGATTCAGAGGTGGCCCCTTTGTTGGGGGCAGTCCACGACCCTGGCAGCAGGCATGGCGCCGCGCCGAGGGGCCGTGGACAACGGTTGTTGCTGGGACCCGCGGTCTGCTCATCAGACCCCGGGTATCCGCGCGCCGAAGGTGTCAAAGCCTCCTATGGCACCTTCCCTGGCCAGTCCGGGTTAGCTCTCTTTGCTGACCCGGAGTCTAATCTTTCTGGCCAGGAGGAAGAGGATCTCCTGCTAGGGTCGCCTTCTGAGGACGTGGCCATGGAATACGACGTCTGTGCACCCCTCGCGGGGAATACAGGCGACGTGTTCCGTGGTTCTACTCTCGCAGGAGTAGATTTCACGGTCCTGAAGGTGTCCCCGGGCGGTGCTGTTGACCACGGATACCGCATACCTCGGCTTGCCGATGGTATCGCTGGTGCTGGTCAGGCCCGCGGTAGAGCGGTGTTTACCCCACGCTCTGCCACGGCGCCTGCTCCTGGTCAAGCCGCGGAGTTTAGCATGCCTGCTCTCTCGGGCCCGCATGCTTTTCCAGGCTTGCCAGGGGTATCAGCTTACCCGCCGTCGACGTCAACTGCGAGTGCTCTGGAGGAAGACGAAGGCCCTCGTCTAGTAGAGCGCTCGCAGTTAGCCACGGAGGAGGATTGGTCGGACGCTTGCCAGTGGCTGGTAAGTGTTCGGCCCGATCTACCCGTGGAGCTGCCGGCTAGCCAGCGTGACCATAGGCCGTGGTTAGCTGGTAGGCCGGCGGCTACCGCTATGCCATCTCTGCCGCTGGCTGAACATGTCGTGGACATGTTCGAAGCGGCGGAGGCGTCCATTAAGGTTAATGGACGTCTCGCGAAGGCCCCTCGCGAGGTGGCGAAGCGTTGCCGCATCGTGCCCCTGGATTACCAGCGGTACGGTGTGGTGCCGAAGCCAAGCGTTGATGATCGCGCGGCTTTAGGCGAAGATGCGCGGCCGGGCTCCCGTTCTGACACGGGAGTCTTGTGCTCGAACGCGTTGCGTTCGGCGAATGCCGCGCTGCGTGATGCGGAGGAGAGTGGGAGAGCGTCGATTGCTGCTCTGTCCCACGTCTCCCAGCTGCTACAGGGGGTGGTAGCGGCCTCCGCATCACGCCAGCCGAGCCCGGTAACAGTTCAGAGAGCCATTCAGGATGGTATCACCCTGGCTTTGGACTGTTTGACGCGGGCGGTGACCAGAAGTGTCCGGGCGAGGCGCACGTTTGCACTTGACAATCTGTGCCCGTCCCAGGACCTGTATAATAGGCTGCTGCGGACGCCTATGACAGGTCCTGGTCTCTTTGGAGGTGAGGGATGCAGGCACCTCCAGGAGACGGTCACTCTGGTTAACAACCAGAGGGCGCTGCGGGAACAATTTGAGGTGCTCCGGCGGGAGCGTGTTCGCGCGGCACCCCCTGCGTTTCGTCCTCTGCAGGCTCGAGGTGGTGCTGGCCAGGTCAGAGGCCAGCCACCGTCGCAACGTAGGCCTAGGCCACGGGCGATTCGGCCAGCGGTGAGGGGGGCGCAGGCTCCCCAGCCGCACCCAGCCAGACAGCCGCCCGCGCACCGTGGTGCGCGCGGCGCTGGGCGGGGCGCGCGGGGATCTGGTCGCGGTAATCGGGCCTGATGGCCTGGTTACCGCGGTGGGAACCACTCCGGTGTTTCACGCCGAGAGAACAGTGCCACTCTGGCACTCCTTATGTCCACCTCTATCCCTAGGTGGACCGGTGGGCGGCCGTTTGGCCGGCCACTTGCCAGAGTGGAAGCGGTTGACTCAGGACCGTTTAGTCTTGCGATGGCTTTCAGTCGGGTATCGTCCCGACTGGCTGACAGGCCCGCCATCGCGACTGTCTCTCGCGCCGATCTGGACTCCTATTCCACGGGATCCGGATCAGAGGTTGTGTATAGAGGAGGAAATAAATTCCCTCATACAAAAAGGAGCCATTCAGCCGGCACTGAGGTGCCCGGGCTTTTATTCAACCCTGTTCTTAGTACCAAAAAACACCGGAGGGTGGAGGCCGATTCTCAACCTCAAGCCATTGAACAAGTTCATAGAGACGCCCAGTTTCAAGATGGAGACTGTGCGCTCGGTGTTGGCGGGGTTAGAGCGAGGAATGTGGACAGCGTCAATAGATTTGAAGGATGCTTATTTCCACATTCCCATAGAGAGGAGTTTCCGTCGCTTCCTGAGATTTGCATTTCAGGGCCGGCGGTGGGAATTCAGGGTGTTACCCTTCGGGATTTCCACGGCTCCTCGGGTCTTCACCCGTGTGGTTCTCGCGATCACTGCATACCTCCGCAGGAGAAGCATAGCAGTCCACACGTACATAGACGACTGGCTGTTGAAAGCACACACCCGGGAATCATTGTCAGCCAATCTGGAGATTGTTTTGAAAACTCTCTCGGACTTGGGCTGGATGATCAATTTCCCGAAATCAGAGCTAACTCCATCCCAGAAGTTTGTTTACCTGGGCATGTTCTTCGATCTGGAGACGGGGTATGTGTACCCCACTCAGGAGAGGGTTCAAATACTCATCTCGGTGATACAGTCGGTGTGCGACAGTCGTCATGTCCTGGCACGGGTTTACTTGAGAATGCTGGGCTTGATGGTTTCTTTGGAACCAGTCATTCCGCAGGCCGCCTTGCGCAGGCGCCCGATCCAGTTGTTTCTCATGACACAGTGGACCCAGAGTTCAGGTTCGCTGGACTCGAACGTGTCAGTATTGGCGCCTCTGATTCACCACCTGCAATGGTGGTTGAATACAGAGAATCTCTTGCCGGGGGTTTTGCTAACCCCTCCCCACCCTCAGGTGACTGTGTATACAGATGCATCGATGGAGGGGTGGGGAGCTTGTCTGGAAGAGTCCACAGTATCAGGGCTTTGGGATCTGGATCAGTCCAAGGAACATATCAATCTACTAGAGCTAAGAGCAGTAGTCCTGGGCCTGGAACATTTCTTACAGAAAGTTCAGGGCAAGATTGTTCTAATTCGTTCAGACAACTCAACAGTAGTGACTTACATAAACCGCCAGGGCGGAACGAAGTCGCCCAGTCTCTGTATGATGACATGGAAACTGCTTTGTTGGTGCCTGGATCATGGGATCACCTTGAAAGCAGTTCATATTCCGGGGAGGTTAAATCTACTAGCAGACTCATTGAGCCGAAGGATGAGTGTTTTACCCACGGAATGGCAACTAAATCAATGTGTGGCGGATCGTCTGTTCGACCATTGGGGGAAACCCAACATAGATTTGTTCGCGATGAAGAAGAATGCGAAGATGACGACGTACGTCTCTCCGATTCCAGACCCAAGCGCTTTCGCAACAGATGCGTTAGCTATCAGCTGGGAGGGAATGTATGCATACGCATTCCCCCCAGCAATCCTGATTCCAAAGGTGCTTCAGAAAATCAGGCAGCAGGAGTGCCAAGTGCTTCTGATCGCCCCGGATTGGCCAAGCCGATCATGGTATACGGATCTGCTGGACCTTCTGGTCTGCAATCCGGTTCCGCTGCCTCTGATGGACAACCTTATCTTCCAGGGCAAGGCCCTTCACGACAATCCGTCAATGTTCCGATTGACTGCGTGGATGTTGTCAAGGAATCTAGAATTAAGGAGGGCTTTTCTGAGCAAGCGGCCATGTTTATGGCCAAAGCCAGGAGGGGGTCAACCTCCAGAGCATATAATTATAAAATCAACAGATTTGCAGAATGGTGCTCAAAAAGATGTATTGATCCAATGGAATCATCTATTCAGGTAGTGGCTGATTTCCTCTGTCACCTATATGATGCCTATAGCCTCAAGCCTAACTCTATTGCTGGTTATAAGTCAGCTTTAATGACTGTTATTCCTTGCTTGGCTAATAGGGGGAGTGATGAAGTAAGTACATTAAATGTATTAATTAAAGGCATGGGCAATCTAAGACCAAGGAATCCTCCACTGATTCCGTCTTGGAGTTTATCACTGGTGCTCCAGGTACTAGGTGATAAGCCTTTTGAACCACTTAGTTCCATTTCTATGAAAATGTTAACTCTTAAAACTGTATTTTTAATTGCTGCGGCCTCGGCGAGGCGTAGGAGTGAAATTCACGCCTTATCAGCCGAGGTTGACCGTTTTGTGGTTACAGGGGAAGGCCTTAAGCTTCTACCTAGGATTAATTTCTTGTCTAAAAATCAGTCATTGAAATATCCAGGTCAGCCTATTTTTTTGCCATCTTTAACTAGATATGATCCTAATTCTAAAGTATGGTGCCCCGTACGGGCGCTGCTCCGGTACAAACAGCGTACTTCGGAGTGGCGTACCGACCAGTCAGCGTTATGGTTGTCATATATTGAACCCCATGGTAGGGCGTCTAAGGACACCATTTCTAGGTGGATTGTGGAATGTATTCAATTTTGTCACAAATCCGCCACCGGGCGACAGGTTGACGTGGCCAAGGCTCACAGTGTCCGCGGTGTCGTGGCATCCACTGCCCTGTTTAGTGGGGTCCCTGTGGATGATATTATGTCAGTGGCTCAGTGGCACTGTGAGTCAAGTTTTACAGACCATTACCTCCGTGACACCTCTAACCCTCTCGCCTTGTCGATTTTGAAACAATAACCGCTTTATGTTTGTGAAGAGTGCTTCCGCATTGCTTATATACTTCGCCATTCAGCGACGGTGACAACCACTTGTCGGGACTGTATCATCCTTCTCTACTGGATTCATGATGACAGCTTCCTAGTACAACAAGGTCAGTCTTGTTCATGTGTTGTTCATTGTTTTGTATTGTCACGTTACCCAGTGTTATTAATATGGTGATGGTTTATGTGGGTTGTAGTTCTTTAGAGAGAGTATACGAAAATGGAGCCTTTTCGTCTCTGTCCTATAGTACTTGGCACTAGTACGAAGAGAGCGTGTAGGACATTGAGGTCATTTAATCTTCCTCCCAAGGGGGGGGGGGGGGAGCGCATATGACAAATCGGTCATCTCTCAGACATCGGTTGTGTTATCCGATGGTTTATCAAATCCTGACTGTGTTTTCACACAGTTTCAGACGTCATAAGTGCCTTAAACGCTTGAAAGCGTATAGGGAAGAGCTGGTCTTTTGACCTCGCCTCCCTCCCGCCAGATTCACTTTCGAATTCTGGCAATATCAAAAGTATTAGGGAGGTAAGTATACTCTTGATGTGAAATAAACGAAATCTAGGATTTCTTTTTTCACGAGAGAGTTGATACTTACCTCCCTAGATACTGACCCGGCCTCTCCGCCCCACAGAGGCTCGGTCTTCAGGCTCTTGGTAGTTGCATGTGTTAGCCAATAAATGAGCCAGAGGAAGTAGTAGTCGGCGCATGCGCGGTGGTGGGGCGAGCATCCGCCGGACTACCTCTGACTCCCTGCCCAGTAGGGGCACCTAACTGTTTTTAATCTGAGTGTTTTATTGAGTGAAAGCCGATATTTAGCAATATCAAAAGTATTAGGGAGGTAAGTATCAACTCTCTCGTGAAAAAAGAAATCCTAGATTTCGTTTATGTTCTAGGAAAGTGGTGCGTCCTATAATCGAGTACAGTCTTTGAGCACATTTTTTTGTCAACTTTTGTAATAATAAATAATGATACCACGGAAATTCAATGGTACAAATTTTCGCCACCTTACAACTATGTTTAATCATAATGTATACCTTAAAACATCATCGCGGAAGTGAAATTATTAAGTTGGAGGGCCTAAATATTGCGTATCCATTAATAAATATCATTTATTACATCAAAATTAATCCTGAATTTGACATAAGATGGCGTCCAGAAGAGATATAAATCACGTGATTCGCCTCCAAACGCAAAAGATTGTTTTTAATTAGAGCGAGTACTCAGATAAAATATTCTGGACTCGGAACTCTGAATACTATATATTATCATTGCGCGATAGGAACTAAGTATTGTACTTTAGGTCTGATCCGTACCTGTTTGATAACAAACTCCTGTTAACGTATAAGATCTCGTGAGAACACAGCGCCTCCAATCACAAAAGAGTCAGCGGCTCGCCAACGTAAGAGGCGCTTTATTTCATTTTAATTCTGATTCCATTTTGGATCATTTAATGTTGGTCGGCATTACAAAATTAATGCGCAATGCGAGAGTAAACACTGTTCTATTATTAATTTTTACTGTTCTGATTGGATAAATTCTCCCGTACAAGCCAATGAAAATAGAGAATGGCAAATATTAGAAGAATTCTAGTAACACAACTGCTGATCTGACCGCATTCCTAATATCACATGATTTCCATATTTTCAAGGCATCATTTTATGTCAAAAGTAGCATTCATTTTAATGTAATAAATGATCTTTATTGAAGATACGCGATGTTTAGGCTGTCCCATTAATAATTTCACTTCCACGATGATATTTTTTAGGCATATATTAAACATAGCGGTGCGGCGGTAAGCATGAGTATGGAAATTGCGTTCAATTTTCATGGTAGGTTCTATGGGTTTTAACCATTTTAGAGAATGGATTTCAATTTCTCTATGCGTCCTTTCTATGAGTATAAGGATTTTTGGGGAGGATTTGGGCCAAAATTTTTCATGCGCCCAATACATTCTAGCGTCTTTTCCTCGAATAAAAACAGTAGTTTCAAAATATTCAACAGCTGACCTGTGTAGTTTTTTGGAAATTTAGTCGGGGTGTTCAGAGATCGATCGCTCCCAACACGAGCGAAGTTTGAGTGGAGCTTAGCTAGAGATAGGCGGGGCATAGCTAAAACCGGAAAGGTCCATTGATAACAAGAAATGATTTTGGTCGGACTCTGAGCTTTATGTCCTGTGTCCCGAGCTTATGCCATGGCGACCGTCCTTTTGATTAATGAGTAGCAATGTTTTAATATACACTGAATCGTGTGATTTTACTATTTCAGCAAACTTGATTCAGCTTGGAGAAATGGAAATTGAGGTATGTGCTTAGCTTATTCCTTTTATGATCAACCCAGTCAAAGTGTTTTAACAGTGGTCCCGAGACATACCCAGATCCAGGGCAAGAGAAGAATATTTGACAAAATGGATTGACTGACCCATTCACTGTCTGGCTGCTGAATTTCTGCAGACTACAGTTTCCATGGTGTTTAACACAGGAGTTGCTGGATATTTTGAAAACAATTTGACTGAAAGTTGTTGGTGATTATACCAATAACTTTCAGTTAAATTGTTTTAAAAATATTCAGCAGGTCCAGCGTTATTGACCATTTAAATTATTGTCTGATGGCTTGCAGCAGTCAGGCAGTTAACTTGGCATGGCTGGAAAATTTTTATGAATATTCTTGATCTACAGATGAGAGAAATTAATACATTATGATGAATTTTGACCGTGAAAATGTTATTTAGATATTGTTCTAATTGTCTTATTTAGATCTGATAAGTGCATCTGATAAGTGCATGTGCACGTATACCTGATTTCCAATTGACTCAAATTTATGTGTATTATTTGATAAATATATCCATCTGGATGATAACATTACTACTCACATGCTTTGTATGAATGCAGAGTAATGCTTTCTCTAACATAAGCAGCAAATATTTAGCTAACTGGTTCTGTTAGCTCACCTGGCCCGAAGGGCCAAGTGAGTTTATGCCGTGGCGACCATCTGTCATCCATCCATCCGTCATCCATGAACTTTTGCTTAAAATACTACTCCTTATTAACTACTAGGCCGATATCAACCAAATTTGGCTGGAAGAACTCTGGCCGTAGGCTCCAGAACATCCATTCAGAATTTTGATTCATCAATTTTTGGGGTCAAAATCTTAGATTTTATTAAAAATGTACTGGAAATTGTCAAAATGGTTCTTATCATTCTAAGCGATTTCAACCAAATTTGGCTTGAATGACCCTATGGTCGTATGCTCCACAACTTCCATTCAGAATTTTGATTTATCAATTTTTTGGGTGAAAATCTTAGATTTTATTAAAAATTTACTGCAAATTGTCAAAATGCTTCTTCTCCTGACCATTTTGACTGATTTCAACCAAATTTGGCTGAGAGGACCAATGGTCATAGGCTCCAGAACTTGCCTTCGAAATTTTGATTCATCAATTTTTTGGGTGAAAATCTTAGATTTTATGAAAAATGTACCGGAAATTGTCAAAATGCTTCTCCTTACCATTCTGAACCAAATTTTGTTGAAAGGATCCTATGGTCGTACACTCCAGACCATCCATTCAGAATTTTGATTCAACAATTTCTTGGGTGAAAATCATATTATATGAAAAATGTACCGGAAATTGTCAAATTGCTTCTTGTCCTTACCATTTGGAGTGACTTCAACCAAAATTGGCTGAATGGATCCTATGGTCGTATGCTCCAGAACATCCATTCAGAATTTTGGTTCATCAATTTTTTGGGTGATAATCTTAGATTTTTATGAAAAACGTACCGGAAATTGTCAAATTGCTTCTTCTCCTTACCATTCTGAGAGATTTCAACCAAATTTGGGTGAAAGGATCAAATGGTCATAGGCTCCATAAGATCCATTCACAATTTTGATTCATCAATTTTTTGGGTGAAAATTTTAGATTTTATTAAAGATTTACCAGAAATTGTCAAAATGCTTCTTCTCCTTATCATTCTTAGCGATTTCAACCAAATCTGGCTGAAAGGACCCTATGGTTGTAGGCTCCAGACCATCCATTCAGAATTTTGATTCAACAATTTTTTGGGTGCAAATCAGATTATATGAAAAATTTACCGGAAATTGTCAAAATGCTTCTTCTCCTTGCCATTTTGACTGATTTCAACCAAATTTGGCTGAGAGGACCCAATGGTCGTAGGCTCCGGAACTTGCCTTCAAAATTTTGATTCATCTATTTTTTGGGTGACAAGGTTAGATTTTATGAAAAATGTACCGGAAATTGTCAAAATGCTTCTTCTCCTTACCACTCTGAGAGATTTCAACCAAATTTGGCTGAAAGGACCCTATGGTCGTAGGCTCCTGACCATCCTTTCAGAATTTTGATTCAACAATTTTTGGGGTGAAAATCAGATTATATGAAAAATTGACCGGAAATTGTCAAATTGCTTCTCCTTACCATTCTGAGCGACTTCAAAACCAAAGTTGGCTGAATGGACCCTATAGTCGTATGCTCCAGAACTTCTATTCACAATTTTAATTCATCAATTTTTTGGGTGAAAATCTTAGATTTTATTTGAAATGTACTGGAAATTGTCAAATTGCTTCTTACCATCTTGACCGGTTTTAACCAAATGAGGATGAAAGGATCCTATGGCCATAGACTCTAAAACTTCCATTCAGAATTTTGATTCATCAATTTATTTGCGTGAAAATCAGATTTTATGAAAAATTTACCAGAAATTGTCAAAATGCTGCGTCTCCTTAGTTTGCTTGACATATTTCAACCAAATTTGGCTAGATTGACCATATCAAGGTAGACTAGAATTTCTATTCAGAATCTTGATTGGTAAATTTTTGGGGTGGCTATCTTGGAGTTTCCGAAAATTATCCATCATATCTGTTTAAATGCAACTGGTTCAAATGCTAATGGTCCAGGTGAGTGCCCACAGGCCCTTGGGCCTCTTGTTCTGAATATCATCTTGAGGCAGCTAAACATTATATCTGTTGACTATATTTAGAACAGTATGATTGAGAGTTTGAGTGTGTGTGGGGCATGGGTGGGTGGGTGGGTGGTGGTGGTGGTGGTGGTGGTGGTGGTGGTGGTGGTGGTGGTGGTGGTAAACATCATAGTAAATTATATTTATTTGCATTAACTTCATGTGTAACTTAAGAATGTTATTTTTATTCCAGGGCCTTGTGGATAGTTCTTTACATTTCATGGTAAGGTTTAATTTACAATATCTCGTCTAAGTAATCATAGTACCCTGGTTTAATGGATTATATTATGCTAAATAAGACGTTGTGATGCAATTGTCTCTGTAATTGTTTAATACAAATCTTATATTAACTTTTATTAAATTTGTAAATACATGATGAGTTTATTAATGCTTCTAGATCTTAATATATTAAGTCAATTCATGTACATATGATGTAGAAGATGCTGAAGGTGACTATAAGCTATAGTTATGACAGCTTTTACTGTCATTTTATAGTGAACGTGACATTTTGTTATGCCTTTAATGGTTAAGCCAGCCAAAACCCTTGTCTGCAATGGTCTTTTGCGATGTCCATTTGTAGGCCAAAAAAGACTATTTTTGACAATTTATCACTGGAATGCCTGGGAGAAATTTAAAAAAATTGTTTTCTCTTGGCCTGTAATTGGACATTCTACTTCGAATAATACTTACCAGATGTACTATTATGATAATGTCTATTATCTAGTCTAGCTCAAAATAAACAATTAAAACTCCGCCCTCTCCTGGTCCTGCCCATACTGTGTCCGGGAATTACCATAGCCCCAGGTACCGAGTCAATTCCCAATCACAGTCAGATTCGTTTATTTTGCTGACTTGTGAAGTCGCGTTTTCTAAGCTCTTTAAAATTCTCAATTTTAAACGGAATTCAGCGTTGGTGGAGTTTTCTATTACTGGCATCATGGAAGAGAAAGGGAAATTATCTCGGGGCAGGTTGTATCAATCTAGAATTTATACATTCGTGCCATAATGAATGATTGAATTTTCCTTAAATTGACACATTATTTTTAAGTGGTAGCCATTGTTGGAGTCGTTCCGGTACCCTTAACTGTTTAAGCATTATGCGGGTACTCAGTTAATTTCTCTTGCGACTCGGTTCCTTCCAAGATGGATGCGCTCTTAGCCACCAAGATGGCGGCGCCCGTAAGTTATGTTTGCCTTCGGCTTGGCATGTCTGTGCACTCTAATTGTGCCGATCTTTAGTCTTCACTTCATTGATGAAGGTGTTTGTAGCGATCGGTACATTTTTTCTTGGTCATTTTAACGGTTAGTTAATTACCTAGCCGTGTTTAATAATTTTCACTCTAAAAAATTTCAAATATCTCCTGCCTTCATGTCTTGATTATCATTAATTTAAGAGAAAGTTAATGTTTCTAAGTAATTTTAATATTACAGTCAAGTCATTGTGCGTTTGCTCGTCATCTATGTCATGTGCAGCACTTTAATTCTTGCTTTGTGTTCGCAGAGGGCTAAAGGCCTGGACACTTTGTGTACCAAATGCAATCGGTTCATGAAACGGAGATTTGCTGGTCACCACTGCATAGCTTGCGCGAAGTGCAAGGTTGGAAGTCCTTGCGATGTTTGTGTCAAGTGGTCGTCGGAGTTAGTGGCGGAGTTCGACCGTGATCGGCGTGCGCGACGACAGAATCGCGAGGGACAAGGCGGCCAAGGCAGATCAGGCATCCAACAGAGGCTTGGAGGAGCGCCTGAATGAGAGAATGGACTCGGCTTTGGGTGTATGGGCGGCCCAGTTTAAAGCAATGTTTGAGTCCCAGAAATCCACGATCCCGTCGATGCAGTCTGGTGTAGGACTACCTTTCGGTGGTCTGGTCACTGCTGCGGAGGGTGTTGCACCTGTACCTCCTGTTGCTCAAGAGCCGATGGCAGAGGAGGAGGAGCTTTTGCTCATGGAGGATTCCGGCATGCCGGATATTTCCGCGATGGCTGTACCTGGTACATCCCAAGGTTCTCCTTCAGGTTATGTACGTGATGTTGACGTTCCATATTCTACCAGATTTCCGTTGGCCACCGTGAGTGATGCGGCTGTGATGGATTTCAGTGAGTCCGTGTCCGGCGAATCGTTGGATACTGGAGCCGCGAGTGCACGGTCTGTGGGCGTTGTTTACACTAATAAGCAAGTTCGCAGTCCTCAGTATGGATCGTTGGTGTCTGTCTCGTCCAAGGGCGAGAAAGAAGATGAGAACGGCAGTCCCTTGTTGGATGAGTCATCCTTCTCCGCTGAGGCTTAATGGGTGCAGGTCCTTGAATGGATGTCCGGCCGTCTAGGGTTGGCATCGGATCAAGGATCTCAGCGCGATCCGGCAACGGAGCGGATGTCAGAGCGAGCGGCTAGCGCTCTGTCCAGTGGCTCTTCTGCCATGCCTGCTCTGCCTTTGGATACGTTGACCTCTGACATGTTGGAGGTGGCGGCGTATCGTATGGTCCAGCCAGATTTTACGCTTCCGAAGGCCCCGAAAGGGATTAGGAGTAGGGTCCGTTTTCCGGAGCAAGCCTATCATCAGTATGCCCGAGTCCCACGGCTTTCTGTCGGGGAGAGAGAGGCACTGAATAGGCCATTGGCTGGCAAAGCTAAGGGGTGTTCTCGTCCGTTAGTTTCGCAGACAAATAAAGATCCTTTCAAAGAGTTGACCCTCATTGAGGATGCGGCGAGAGCTGCCATGGCGGCGCTTTCGCACGGCTGTACCGTCCTGCAGGGTATGCTGACCTGCGTGGCGGAAGGTGCGGTAGTGCCAGAGGCTGCTCCCGGAATTATCCGGGACACCATGCGCCTATCTCAAGATTGCCTCGCCAGGGTGATCACGAGATCATTGGCTGAGCGACGGAGAATGGTTCTCAATTTTGTAGAACCAGGACCTGAAATGAGGGCTGCGTTGTCTTCCTCACCATTCATGGGTCAAGGCTTGTTCAGCGACTCGGCACGGCAAGCCTTAATGGTCGCATCAATGGTTGCGGAACAAGAAGTAGTCGGCAGGTCGTGGAAGTCGATGAAAAGGACTCAGCCGCAGCAGTCCTACAAGCAGCACCGCCGTATGAGGAGGATAGGAAGGATGGCGGTTCGGGTCGCGGCGGCTACCGTAAGGATAGCCGTGGTGGCGGTTACGGACCGTCGTTTGCCAAGAAACCATGGGGTGGCTGTGGGGGAACGGTCCTGATGGGTTTCTGGCGGGATCCGCTCCGGTATCACCGGGAATAAGGGGAGTCGAGGATCTTCACCTAGGCGAATTAACGTCGTCTCGTGCAATATTGATCGCGAATTATGTGCAGATTCCTTCCGTCGGAGGCAGACTTCAACTGTTCTCAAACCAGTGGGAACAGGTCGTGCAAGATTGTTTAGTCTGTCAATGGTTAAGAAACGGCTTCGAACTGGACTGGCTCATCCGTCAATCGTTAGTTCCGTTAACATCAACTCCAGTGTGGACTCCCGTTCCAAAGGAATCCGATCGTCTAGAGGCCATTTGCTCAGAAATCGAAAGTCTTCAGCGGACGAATGCGATTCACTTAGTCTGCAATCAGTCATCCCCAGGCTTCTATTCGATGATGTTCGTCGTTCCGAAACGCACCGGAGGGTGGAGACCGATTCTCAATCTCAAACCGTTAAACAAGTTTATTCTGTCACCAAAGTTTCAGATGGAGACTGTAGCGGCAGTGATGTCGGGTTTGAGGAAAGGCATGTGGGCAGTGTCAATAGATCTGAAGGATGCATATTTTCATTTTCCAATGTCAATTCCTTTTCAGAAATACCTTCGCTTTGTGTTCCAAGACAATGTTTGGGAATTCAATGCGCTTCCATTCGGCTTGACCACAGCTTCGAGGGTCTTCACCAAAGTGGTCCTCGCCATGACTACTTATCTTCGCAGGAGAAACATAGCTGTTCATACTTACATAGACGACTGGCTGCTGAAGGCGGGGAATCCAGTCAATCTGCGCAACAATCTTCAGTCAGTCCTAGCCTTACTAAAGGATCTAGGATGGATTGTGAATCTAGAGAAATCAGAATTGACTCCATCCCAGGAGTCTGTTTATCTGGGAATATTTTTCAATCTCAGGGACGGCATAGCTTTTCCAGTGGAGAGCAGAGTCGAGAGCCTGATTGCAGTTCTGAAGTCGGTTTCTCTAGGAGCTTATCTGACGGCCCCCCAATTTCTCAGAATACTGGGTTTACTAGTGTCTCTGGAGAACGTGGTTCCTTATGCGGCACTCAGGCGCAGGCCGATTCAGATGTATTTAATGTCGTTCTGGTCTCAGAAAACGGATCCGTTATCTCTGAGAATTCCAGTAAAAGAACCATTGATATTCCATCTTCAGTGGTGGTTATCAGAACAGAATCTCCTGCTAGGTGTTCCTCTACAACCTCCTCAACCACAGATGTCCATCTTTACAGATGCATCGATGATGGGTTGGGGAATGGTATTGGACAATCGATCAGTGTCAGGGAAATGGGATCGGACCAATGCGCAGAAACATATCAATGTTCTCGAATTATTAGCGGTGGTATTAGCACTTCGAAAATTTGAGAATTTAATCTGAGACAACATTGTCCTAATAAGGACAGACAACTCAACAGTGGTGTCTTATTTGAACCGTCAAGGCGGGACAAGGTCAGCAGAGTTGTGCATGATGATTTGGCTGTGGTGCCAAGAGAGGAATATTATTCTTCGGGCAGCACACATTCCAGGAAGATTGAACATCTTAGCGGATGCTCTCAGTCGAAGGACGGTTTGTCGTCCGACGGAATGGCAGCTCAACCAATCGGTAGCGGAGGTTCTATTCAAATATTGGGGCAAACCAAATGTGGATCTGTTTGTGATGAAACTAAACCCAAAGATGGTCACATACGTGTCACCGATCCCGGACCCGCCAGCCTTGACAGTAGACGCACTGGCGATATGTTGGAAAGGAATGTACGCGTATGCGTATCCTCCAACGATTCTCAACCCGAAAGTTCTGGCAAAGATAAGAGAGGGAGTATGCCAAGTACTACTGATCGCCCCTCATTGGCCAGGCCGATCATGGTTTACGGATCTGCTGGACCTTCTGTTCTGCAATCCAATCCCTCTTCCAGACCGAAGGGATCTAATCACTCAGCACAAGGGTCTGTTTCTTCATGACAGACCGGAAATGTTCAAATTGACTGTCAAGCAACGTGCAATTGAGGATGGCTTTTCTGAGCAAGCAGCGAAGTTTGTCGCTTCAGCCAGAAGAGGGCCAACCACCAAAACATATAATTATAGAATCAACAAATTTGCAGAATGGTGTCAGGGAAGAGATATTTAATCCCTTGTCTGCATCTGTTCAACACGTAGCAGATTTTATCTGTCATTTATACGAAGTTGAAAAACTTGTACCTTCAACCCTAGCAGCATATAAGTCTGCATTAGCTTCAGTCGTTCCCAGTCTGGCCATTGAAGGAGTGGAGAATGACACTTTGAATGAAGTTATTAAAGGAATGAGCAATCTGCGACCTAGACAGCCAATTCCTATCCCAGCATGGAATCTATCTCTTGTTTTACAGGTTTTAGGGCCTGCTCCCTTTGAACCGATTAGATCTATAGATATTAAACTGTTAACTATTAAATCAGTTTTCTTGGTTGCAGCAGCATCGGCAAGGAGAAGCGAGTTTTGTCGTCACGGGTGAAGGTTTAAGACTACTTCCACGTCTTTGTCTCCTGGCAAAGAATCAGTCACTTAAATATCCAGGTCAACCGATCAATTTGCCAAGTTTAGTTAGACATGACCCAAACTCTTCTGCTTGGTGTCCTGTCAGATGTCTGAAAATGTATAAAAAAACGTACTGAGGAGTGGAGAGATGACCCGAAATCTCTGTGGTTATGTCTCAAAGCTCCTCATTTGCGCGCCTCGAAAGATACTATTTCTCGTTGGATCGTTGATGCTATTCAGATGTCGCATAAAATTGCTACAGGAAAGCAGATTGATCGTGCGAACGCCCATCAGGTCCGAGCATTAGCAGCAGCATCGGCCCTTTTTAAGGGTGTCTCATTAGAGGAGGTGATGTCTGTAGCACAATGGCATTCCGAGTCGTCATTTACTGATTTCTACCTTCGCGACATCTCCAGCGCACTTAATCCGGTAGCCGTCGCCAATTTGTCGAACCTTAGTTAAGCCACATCCGACCACTATTTCACAAACGTCGCAAGTTACTTCCTCCTGCACTGAGCAAGAGCCATGCACATGACCAGTGAATGACCGTGGATTGGGCCGAGCCCCTGGGATGATCAAGAAAGAACAAGCACTCAAAATGGTGAGTATTTACATTAATTAAGTGACTAATAATAATAATAATAATTAACTTACAGTCGAAATACCAGACTGCTTAGGTAAATAGTCTGGTGTAAGAGTATACTTATCCTCTCAAACAGACATTAGACTCATTCCAATTTGAAAACTTAAACGATATACTGATATTTTATCAAAATTAGAAGTTGTAGTAGCTTCTTTGCACTCTACTGGACTGCCCTAGCTGAGACTTGGGGCTGACACGGGTTTGGTGGGTGTTGCATCCCCTTTTTTCACCAGCCCTCTCGATTTTGTGCAGACAAAAGGATGGGGGGGGGTGGAACGCGGTATAGACCATGGAAGTTTAGCACTATGAGTCAGATGGCAGAATCCAAGCGTATGCCAGGGTTCTAGTCTTCACAACCTCTGTTGGATGGTTGATGAGTGCTGGTTCGAGCCTCACCTCCTCCCACCGGCATTTCTTGGCTGTTGAAATCCGGAGTTTATCGTAATAGTACATCTGGTAAGTATTATTCGAAGTAGAATAAAAAAAGCATCCGCTTTTGTTTCTACGAGAATTCTGAATACTTACCAGATGTACTATGGCCCTCCCTCAGCCGCCCCGCTGAGGTGAGGCTGAGCTGCTTTCGCTGTTTGTCAAGGCAAATATAAGACAAATCTGACTGTGATCGGGAATTGACTCGGTACCTGGGGCTATGGTAATTCCCGGACACAGTATGGGCAGGACCAGGAGAGTGAGGCGTTTTAATTGTTTATTTTGAGCTGGAATAGATAATAGACATTATCATGATAGTACATCTGGTAAGTATTAAGAATTCTCGTAGAAACAAAAGCAGATGCTTTTTTGATTCACTAAGCAAGTATTTTCATTTTCTTAAACTAATTTAACCATTAATGGGTTAATGCAATAGCATTGACATGAAGTTGAATGGGATGATTGCATTCTAATGGCTGAAATATGCAGACTTATTAGTAATTGTTGATGATACTGAAATGACTACTGAGCTGTCTATCCAGACAAAAATATATATCCCTTCATGTTAACCCTTACCACCCTGAAGTCAGAATTTTAAATTTTCAAATTAAATTAAAAGATGAACTGGTGGTCATTTTACAGCAAATTTGGTGGTGCTGTCAAACATCTTCCACCAAAATTGTTAAAAATGTACACCAGTCTCTTTGATATTGACAAAGTAAAAGATAGAAAATTAACATTAGAGCGGTAAGTGTTAGGAGTAGACTTAACTAAGGTCATTGCTGAACAGCTAGAAATTTTATGATTGTGCTGTCTATTTAAATATTTTATTCGCTGCTGGGAGGCAGTGGCGATGGTGAAAAAACCTGTTAAAAATCTTACCAACTTAATGCCATCTGATTGATGAAAGTGTCTGAATTTTCTGATGATGAGATCATAGTTGCTGCTGTGAAAAAAATCAGCGGTCAATCATTATGAAACTTACTTCAAAATCATATTGTTTTTTTTGTGGGAAATGAATAAGTTCCATTTGGAATTTCAGGTTTCAATATCAATGTCAAGGATACACTGCCTTTCATACACAGATTAGCATAATCATCTTATATTAGATCATGCTTTAGCAATTTACATCCAAGCTCAATATTTATTCTGACAACCACCTTAAGGTTTATCAACTGTGGGTAGTACATGCATGTGTAAGACAGGCAAGCCACTTTATTCCGCATGATTCTTGTTTCTTATATGAATGTATTTTTAGACTGTGGTGATACGTCTATTAGAACACTGTCAGAATTATGTCCAGAATAAGAGATCTAACCTAACACACTGGCATCCTGTCCTGGGCTGGTTTTCACAAAGCACAGATCAAAGGTATGCCCCCCCCCCAGCACTGCTTCTGAGGCATGTATTGTTTGTTATCTTACATGTACGCTTTGAGAAAAGGCACATTAATTAGGTGAGTTTTTAGGTCACATGTACCACGGGAAAGAATGAATATGATTATAAAATTACTCAATGGGAGAATATATATTTGAAAATTTGTGCTTACATTATTGCATCTATAGTTCAATGTATAGAAATTTGTCAATAATACAATTTGTCCTTGCTTATAGATGGTTAAGTGTGGCTTAGCTAAATTATGTATGTATATTACTAATAGTACAAGTTAAATTGTGTGTGCTTGTGTGCATGAATGAGTAGATGTTTTAACGATTGATTCTGACTTGCCGTTGTGCTGCTTCAAAAGCCAAACTGGCTGGAGGTTGTAGTTCTAAGGAAGATCAAATTTATTGTTAATTTGCCCCCAAAACCAACATCCATTTTCATTCTAATCACAGCTGAATAATTCAAGCCTATGATTCAGGAGGATAAGGCCAGGCCAATTTAATCTTTTGTTTTACAAAAATTCTGTCCAAAAAACAAGATCTGAGATGGGGGAAAAAAATTAAAAATTTACAATTTCCAGCTCCGGAGTCTTTTGACTATTGCAGTATTAGTTTTTTAATGGTCAAGATTGGTCAGAAAATTGAAATGTGTGATTAATAAATGTACATTTGTAGGTCAAGACTTCCTTTAAAATGTACCACCGGAATGACTGGCTCAATTAATGAACCAGTTAATCCTATGGTAGATGTCCTGTAAATGGTCTTTTCTTATAGCCATTGGCGAATCTATTTTTGGCCAAATTGATCATTAGAGGGTTAACAAAAAACTAAGTTATGGAAAATTCTCTGTCATTCTGAGTGATAAAAAATTATAAGATGGAAATAATGCCCTAAAATGTTTAGAAATTAACAAATTAAGTTTTAAATTAGTTTAAATTGAGCTGTCTAACCAGTAAAGTGGTAATAATAGCCTTGCGTGTGATAGTGATAACACCATCAGTATTTATAATTTTGTAACATAGGGAAGAGAAACATTGACAAGGATCTGATGCAGATTACACAAATGGTGGTCTTGCTTGACTTTTCTGATCATTGATGTTGTTTTCTTTAGCCTTCATGAGGCAATGCCGTTTGTCTCACACCAGTTGAAGATACTCTGGGGGAAGAAGATGCTTCGCCTGTTGTTCTCAGATCTGCTAGCTTATGTAGACGCCAACAAAGAGAAGCAGGAACAGATAGCACAGCAGAAAATCACATCTTCTAAAAGTGTGTACAGCACTGACCATTCAGGGGTCAGAATCTTAATTACATTTTATTATATTTTAGAAAATCTCATTTGCTGTCTCATGGAATAATATTTTTGAAATCATGTTAATGAAATGTTAGTGATCCCATCATTTCAATAGTATGGTTTCAAAGATATCTTTCTCTTGGATGGTAAGTAAACAGTTCTTAAAAACTCCTGAAAATTAATGTTGTTGAATAAATTGGCTAAATTACTTCAGAAATGATAAACTGTATAAAAAAATAAGTCACTACATGTAAGCATAATGTAACCGCATCTGTCTTCAACAGTGCTCTATAGATAGGTGTATGGGAGCTTCTACTATTATATAATATTATCTTATAATCTATGGTAAAAGTAGCATGTGCAATAACTTTTCATACAATTGTCAGCACACAATTCAAGCCTAGCCTTGGCACACTCCAGCCACCATGCACAAAACATGAACTTGTATCTTTAGTTTTATTGGCGTCCTATTTTTAATGTTCGCTTGAGTCTTACACCAGATTATAATGTTAATACTGTGCTATGGATATTTACTGCGATATAGTAACACACTTCATGATTAACATTTGTGATAGCTCGTTTCGTCTTGTATTGATGATAACATGATTGCTTATTGACAGATTCCTTAACATAGCTGTGTTTTCTCATCACCTGATAATGCTAAATTATCTGCAAGAACTGGTCTGCAATTAATAAAGTTAGTCATACACGATGCAATCTTTGAATCATTGTATGAACTGAATTCATATTTATTATCTATTTTTCAGCCAATTAACCAAACATTCATGGAATTGAAATCGGGCTAATGGTATTTTGGCTAATGATTAAAATCACATTTATTTCAAATAATCAATTACTTGTGAGCATCACCGTAACCCTTTCATCAACAAATCCCTGAAAAAGTAAATTCTTTGCGATATAAAACGTATTCTGTTGGATATTTTGAAATTAATTTGACTGGAAGTAGTTACTGCCTTAGGCAGATTAATTACAAAATACTCTACAATCTTTCTGTATGGTTGCCTTGACAATCTGATGTGGGGAGTTCATCGGTGAAATGGTTAAGATAAATATTGATGTAACTAGTAATCAAATCATCTTATTCCTACCAAGATAATTCTTTCACCACTGTTACAGCAATGTCTTAAAAATAAGTGCCCGTATAGGTAAATTGTTAAATATTTTGAAAGTAATATATCTGGAAGCTGATGTTACTTTAGCCAGCAACAGCTTCCAGCCAAATAGCATTCAAATATTCAACAGAATCATGTATTTTGTCTGTCGTATTCAGTTGAAAGAATTGACCCATTGTATAACATTGGTTAGGATATTTAAGATTTCGCTAAGACAATGTGTGAATATATGTGTACTGGTTAATAGCTTGCAAATGCCAAGTCAGTTCAGCTGTCAATATATATTTTTTGTTTTTTAGTAAATTAATACAGAGTTACCCCCTGTATTAAATATTCAGTTTAATATAGATCAACAAAAGTGCACCATGTGTTCTGTGTAGACAACTCTGTTGCCAATAATTACTTCTGAATCCAGAAAGTGTTGATTCTTTAAGATCTATTGCACAAGGCCCCAAAAACTGCGGTTTATTTGAGACATTCTGGTTGTCTTTTGCAGATATTTTAAAGAAAGCCTTAGAGAAGACATCAAATAAAAACTCCACTCCCAAAGTACGCTTAGAGAGTTCCATTGCCAGAGCGACGTGTCTAACATGTGCCATGTATCAAACAACACTGCATACATTGTCTGGTCTGAGACAAGATATACTAGGAGGTGAGGAATCTTGGGTAAATCTTGCTAATTGATGCCCCCACCCCCACCCCGCCCCTTCTCAAAAGATGAAGGGTATATATAGCATTTGATTTGCATTCCATCCGTTCATCTGTCACCAATAACTTTTCACCAAATATTGCCATACACGTCATTGGAGTTCTAAAGAAGCTAATCAATTCTCATAAAACAGTCAATGTCATGGTGATGCAGTTATGAAAAATAGTAGTCAAACAGATGATGATGCAGAGGTAAAGGACATAGGTCATCAGATCACTGCTTGTATAAATGGGGATCAACTTTAATATTTGATGTCTTATTAATATCTCTAAATTTCATGTGGCATTGTACAATTAATGGAAAAATTACATTCTTATATGATGCTGAAGCTAGTTTCTGAGGTGTTTATTTGTTATTATTATTATTATTATTATTATTATTATTATTATTATTATTTATTATTATAGGGTTAAGCTACAGTGACCTGCTCCTGCCCAATCTATGGCTATTCTTACGTGATCTCGGCCCTTGTTGTGGCCTTAAGACATTCCTTGATATTCTGACTCAAGCGCCTAATTCCACTATTCATCCCATATTTAGCCTTCTCACCTTGTTCTGTGATAATGCCACTCATCTCATCACGTAAGTAAACACATGTCTCAGACCCTGTCATTATCTGACTGACTTTCATCATCAGTCAGCCCTTAAACCAGGCAATGATCTACCCACTAGCCAATTAGCCAAATGCTAGTAAAATTGAAAACTGGTTAATTAAAAGCAAAATTGGCTGAATCATTGGCTAATCATTAAAATTAATTTAATTTCTTTATTGGCTGAATCAGGTGACTAATTTCAGTGTTACAAGTGCAAAGCAAAAATTCCTGTTTACAGTGTTGAATATTTAGAAACTAATATGACTGAAAGCTGTTGCTGCTGCTGCCTTAGGCATCAACAGCTTTTCACTTCAAGAGATATACTTACCTCCCTAACAATGATATTTCCTAAATATCGACCTTCCCTCAATAACACCAGATTAAAAAGATAGGTGCCCTTAATGGGCAGGTAGACAGGTGACAGCCAGCCGGATGCCGGCCCCAACCTCGCGCATGTGCAGACTGTCACTGCCTCTTTCTTGAGTATTGGCCTGAGTCACATGCATGTGTTTTGATATCCACTTGCTGAGGTTTGCTCAATATTCTTTCTAAAGGTGTTCTAGAGTAATTAACCTGAGGCCACGCCAGGACCAAGTTATCAGGTAAACTCTAGTACAATTATGTTTTAATTACGTCTTAATTACGCGATGGCACCTATTTCCGTGACGTGGTATAGACGTTATAGGCGCTCAGAAAACTGGTAACTATTATCTGGCACCATAAAATGCTAATATCTCTATGATTGTGTCCACAGGTTTCTGTAAGGAGGTTTGTTCACATCTAAAGAGGTTTGTCTCCACTATTTCCCTATAAATGTTAGGAAAAAAGACTGCCCAGAATTATATAAGCTCCCATAAGAGAGAGCTTGTCGTTCTGCCCTCTGGTCCCACCCTTCCCTTTTAATAAATAAGTGATTGGTGATGAAGAGTGGTTGTCTGGTGGAGCTTCCAAGAGATGGACTTGGTGGTATGCCTTTGCTAAAGACTCAGGTACTCTAGTTATGCTTTATGGCACATTAAAATATTTGAAAATATTTGTAATTATTTGCTGCCAATATTTTAAAAGCATGAGCTATTACTGTGTTCACATTACTGTTTAGTGTGCTCTTGTAGTCATACAATTCGTTTTACACCTGGATGTTGTTCGTCTGTTTTCTTTTTTGAAAATTATGACGTCATAATCAACCTTATTATTATTTTTTAATATCCTCTTTGAGGCTGGTTGTTCATCTTTTTCACCGTCCTTTATAGGCCTATAAGTGATTTCTTTCTCCTTTATGAGTTATTTAATTTATTTAAAATTATTAAAGAAGCTTTAACTCATTGTCGTCATCTTGTCCCTTTTTTCAGAAGCCTTCTTGTTTTCACTTCAAGAGTATACTTACCTCCCTAATACTTTTGATATTGCTAAATATTGGCCTTCACTCAATAAACACTCAGATTAAAACAGTTAGGTGCCCCTACTGGGCAGGGAGTCAGAGCGTAGTCTGGCGGATGCCAGCCCCACCACCGCGCATGCGCAGACTAGCACTTCCTCTTTGCTAGATTATTGGCAGAGGGATCACACATGTTTTTTTGTGCAAAAGCTTTTCCTTGCTCTTAAACTGTTTTAACATAACTTGGTGGTGTTATTTTGGAGTGATAGTCACTGATTAGGATGGCAGGAAGGATCACTTCGCCAAAGGGGGACCTAGGACCTTTAAATCAGGTGACTTCTAGTAAAATTAGCGAGTTTTTCTTCCCGGTGTATTGTGTTTCCGGGACTCGCGTTTACCGTGATAAGCGCCTTGGTTAGTTGGTTTATGTCAACTCGGTGCTACCTAAGGCTAATTTCTCTTTCTGTTTATGTCCACAGGTCTGTATGACGCTAGGTGGTGGCATCACAGCAGCAGAGAGTTAGTTTTCTCTCCACCATGGTTCCATTTCCTACTAACACTGTTAGGTTATCTAACCAAAATGAAAAATTATGTCCAGTGAGTTGGAGGCCTAGTATAAAGGTCTTCTCACTTTGCCCTCTTGATCCAATTCCTTCCCCATGAGGTGGAGAGAGTTAAGAGGCGTGCAGGTGGTGGAGTACTCCGGTTCGTCACGTTGGATGGTTTGTCTATACAAGGTGTCAGGTATCTAGTTATTGATAATGTGGTGATGTTAATTATAGTAAGCAAAGGGAGATAATTAACATTTTTGCCAGAAAAGAGTTATCTATGTGTATCTGATGGTTGTGTAGTCGACGTATCCATTCAGCATACAATTCGTCCTTGCACTTGGATGTTTTGTTGGGATCGATTTTTTCCTGTCACGGGATTAATGACGTCATAATCAGCCTGGCTATGTATTTATCAGCAATTCAAGTTGGAATGCTGGTTTCTGATGTATATTGATCTTTATGATCGTTTTCCTTCTCTTTGAGTTGGTTTGAGTGTCTAAGCTTAACTAGTTTGCTCATACTCCTCGTCCTTTGCCCTGTTTCAGGGACCGGGTTGCGCGTCCTGTGGACGATTTCTGCATGATAAGTTCTTGCCTCATCTTTGCTATCAATGTAGCCCTTGTGGTCCCTTGGCTAATTGTGACATATGTAAGCACTGGGGGGGCGAGTTAATGTCCGAATTCTTGTGCTTGCAGGCGACGGACAAGGTAGTAGAGGAGGAGAAGAAGAAGAAGCGGAAACGAGAGGTTGTAAGTAGGAAGGGTAAGGGGAAGGCCTCGTCCGCGGTGGATATGGAGGCCTTCCGGACCGAGATGTTGGGAGAGATGAAGAGGACAATAAAGGATTTGGTTCCAGAGTTGCTTCGTGGCATGCTTCCTGGACCAAATCCTTTACTGTCCTCATCATCGGCTTCGGAGCAGGTAATCCCCGCCTCTGGATCGGTTTTCCTTAGACCGCTTCCGTTGTTCGACGATTCAGAGGTGGCCCCATTAGAGGGGGCGTTCCACGACCCTGGCAGCAGGCTTATTGCCGCGCCGATAGGGGACCGTGGACGGTTGTCGCTGGAACCCGCGGGCTGCTTATCAGTCCAGGGGTATCCGCACGCCGCGGTGGCCAGTACCTCCTATGGCACCGTTCCTGGTCAGCCCGGGTTAGCTTTCTTTGCTGACCCGGGGTCTAATCTTTCTGACCAGGGTGATGAGGATTACCTGCTAGGGTCGCCGTCTGACGACGTGGACATGGATGAAGACGTTTGTGCACCCCTCGCGGGGAATACAGGCGGCTTCTTCCACGGTTTTACTCACCCTGGAGTAGAGTCCGCGGCTCAGGTGGTGGCCCAGGGCGCTGCTGATGGCCAGCGGTACCGCATACCTCGGCTTGCCGAGGGTGTTGCTGGTGCTGGCCGGGCCCGTGGTGGGGCGGTATATGCCCCGCGCTCTGCCACGGCGCCTGCTCCTGGTCAAACCAGTGATATTGTCATGCCGGTGCTGTCAGGCCCGCATGTTTTCCCTGGCTTGCCAGGTGTATCAGCGTACCCGCCGTCAAGCTCTACTGCTTGCGCTCAGGAGGAAGACGAAGGCCCCCGTCTTGTAGAGCGCTCGCAGTTAGCCACGGAGGAGGATTGGTCTGACGCTTGCCAGTGGTTGGTGAGCGTTAGGCCTGATCTGCCCGTGGAGCAGTCGGCTAGCCAGCGTGACCACAGGCCGTGGTTAGCTGGGAAACCGACTGCTAACGCTATGCCTTCTCTGCCGCTGGCGGAGCATGTCGTTGACATGTTCGAGGCGGCGGAGTCGTCCATTAAGTCGAGTGGACGTCTCGCGAAGGCCCCTCACGAGGTGGCCAGGCGTTGTCGCATCGTGCCCCTGGATTACCAGCGGTACGGTGTGGTACCCAAGCCCAGCGTGGATGACCGCGCGGCTTTGGGTGAGGATGCGCGGCCAGGCTCCCGTTCTGACACGGGGGTCTTGTGCTCGAACGCGTTGCGTTCGGCGAATACCGCGTTGCGTGATGCGGAGGAGAGTGGGAGGGCTTCGATTGCCGCTCTGTCCCACGTCTCCCAGCTGTTACAGGGGGTAGTAACGGCATCCGCATCGCGCCAGCCAAGTCCAGTCACGGTCCAGCGAGCCATCCAGGATGGTATTAACCTGGCGCTGGACTGTATGACTCGGGCGGTGACCAGGAGTGTCCGGGCAAGACGCATGTTTGCCCTGGACAATCTGTGCCCGTCTCAGGACCTGTACAATAGGCTACTGCGTACGCCTATGACGGGTCCTGGTCTTTTTGGAGGTGAGGGATGTCGACACCTCCAGGAGACGGTCACCCTGGTGAATAACCAGAGGGCGCTGCGCGAGCAGTTTGAGGTGCTGCGTCGTGCTAACGTTCGCGCCGCGGCCCCTGCGTATCGTCCCCTGCAGGCTCGAGGTGGTGCTGGCCAAGTCAGAGGCCAGCCACCGTCGCAGCGTCGGCCTCGGCCGCATGCGATTCGGCCAGCAGCGAGGGGGGCGCAGGTTCCTCAGGCGCCGTCAGCCAGGCAGCCGCCCGCGCACCGAGGTGCGCGCGGGGCGGGGCGGGGCGCTCGAGGATCTGGGCGTGGTTATCGGTCCTGACGGGACGGTTACCGCGGTAAGAACCACTCCGGTGTTTATGGCGATGGGGACAGTGCCGCTCTTGCATGCCTCGTGTCCACCTCTGTCCCTAGGTGGACCGGTGGGAGGCCGGCTAGCCGACCACATGCAAGAGTGGGAACGGTTAACTCAGGACCGTTTAGTCTTGCGATGGCTTTCCGTCGGGTATCATCCAGAGTGGATGACAGGCCCGCCGTCGCGACTGTCTCTAGTGCCAGTCTGGACTCCCATTCCGAGAGATCCAGAGCAAAGGTTGTGTATCGAGGAGGAGATAGATTCCCTCGTACAAAAGGGAGCTATTCAGCCGGCACAAAGGTGTCCGGGCTTCTATTCAACCCTGTTCTTAGTAACAAAACGCACCGGAGGGTGGAGACCGATTCTCAACCTCAAGCCATTGAACAAGTTCATCGAGACGCCCAGTTTCAAGATGGAAACGGTGCGCTCGGTGTTGGCGGGGTTGGAGAGGGGGATGTGGACGGCGTCGATAGATTTGAAGGACGCTTATTTCCACATCCCCATCCACGGGAGTTTCTGTCGCTTCCTGAGATTTGCATTCCAGGGCAGACAGTGGGAATTCAGGGTGTTGCCCTTCGGAATTTCCACGGCTCCTCGGGTTTTCACCCGTGTGGTTCTTGCGATCACAGCATACCTCCGCAGGAGAAGCATAGCAGTCCACACGTACATAGACGACTGGCTGTTAAAGGCACACGACAAGGAAGCTTTATCGGCCAATCTGGTGATTGTTTTGAAAACTCTCTCGGATTTGGGCTGGATGATAAATTTTCCGAAATCAGAGCTGACTCCATCCCAGAAGTTTGTTTACCTGGGAATGTTCTTCGATCTGGAGACGGGATATGTTTATCCTACTCAGGAGAGAGTGCAAATACTCATCTCGTTAATTCAGTCAGTGTGCGACAGTCGTCATGTCCTGGCACGGGTTTACTTGAGAATGCTGGGGTTGATGGTTTCTTTGGAACCAGTCATTCCTCAGGCCGCCTTACGCAGGCGGCCGATCCAGTTGTTTCTCATGACACAATGGACCCAGAGTACAGGTTCGCTGGACTCGAACGTGTCAGTGTTGGCGCCTCTGATTCACCACCTGCAATGGTGGTTGCTCACAGAGAATCTCTTGGTGGGGGTTATGCTGACCCCTCCCCACCCTCAGGTGACTGTGTATACAGATGCATCGATGGAGGGCTGGGGGGCTTGCCTGGAAGAGTCCACGATATCAGGGCTTTGGAATCCGGAACAGTCAAAGGAACATATAAATCTACTGGAGCTAAGAGCAGTAGTCCTGGGCCTGGAACATTTCTTACAGAAAGTTCAGGGCAAGATTGTTCTTATTCGTTCAGACAACTCAACAGTTGTGACTTACATAAACCGCCAGGGCGGAACGAAGTCGCCCAGTCTCTGTATGATGACATGGAGACTGCTTTGTTGGTGTCTGGATCACCAGATTACCTTGAAAGCAGTTCATATTCCGGGAAGGTTAAACCTGCTAGCAGACTCATTGAGCCGAAGGATGAGTGTTTTACCCACGGAATGGCAACTAAATCAATGTGTGGCGGATCGTCTGTTCGACCATTGGGGGAAACCCAACATCGATTTGTTCGCAACGAAGAAGAATGCGAAGATGACGACGTACGTCTCTCCGATTCCGGATCCAAGCGCTTTCGCAACAGATGCGTTAGCTATCAGCTGGGGGAGAATGTATGCATACGCATTCCCTCCAGCAATCCTGATTCCAAAAATTCTTCAGAAAATCAGACAAGAGGAATGCCAAGTGCTTCTGATCGCCCCGGATTGGCCAAGCCGATCATGGTATACGGATCTGCTGGACCTTCTGGTCTGCAATCCGGTTCCTCTGCCTCTGATGGACGATATTATCTTCCAGGGCAAGGTCCTTCACAACAATCCGTCAATGTTCAGATTGACTGCGTGGATGTTGTCAAGGAATCTAGAATTAAGGAGGGCTTTTCTGAGCAAGCAGCCATGTTTATGGCCAAAGCCAGGAGGGGGTCAACCTCCAGAGCATATAATTATAAAATCAACAGATTTGCAGAATGGTGCCCAAAAAGATGTATTGATCCAATGGATTCATCTATTCAAGTAGTAGCTGATTTCCTCTGTCACCTCTATGATGCCTATAGCCTCAAGCCTAACTCTATTGCTGGTTATAAGTCAGCATTAATGTCTGTTATTCCTTGCTTGGCTAAGAGGGGAAGTGATGAAGTAAATACATTAAATGTATTAATTAAAGGCATGGGCAATCTAAGACCAAGGAATCCACCGGTGATTCCGTCTTGGAGTTTATCGCTAGTGCTTCAAGTACTAGGTGATAAGCCTTTTGAACCACTTAGTTCCATTTCTATGAAACTATTAACACTGAAGACTGTGTTTTTAATTGCTGCGGCCTCGGCTAGGCGTAGGAGTGAAATTCATGCCTTATCAGCCGAGGATGACCGTTTTGTGGTTTCAGGGGAAGGCCTTAAGCTGCTACCTAGGATTAATTTCTTGGCTAAAAATCAGTCGTTGAAATATCCAGGTCAACCTATTATTTTGCCTGCTTTAACTAGATATGATCCTAATTCTAAAGCATGGTGTCCTGTCCGGGCGCTTTGCCGGTACAAGCAACGTACGGCGGAGTGGCGCACCGATCAGTCAGCGTTATGGTTGTCATATATTGAACCCCATGGCAGGGCTTCTAAGGACACCATTTCCAGGTGGATTGTAGAATGCATTCAGTTTTGCCATAAATCCGCCACCGGGAAGCAGGTTGACGTGGCCAAGGCTCACAGTGTCCGCGGCGTAGTGACATCCACTGCCCTATTTAATGGGGTCCCTGTGGATGATATTATGTCGGTGGCTCAGTGGCACTGTGAGTCAAGTTTTACAGACCATTATCTCCGTGACACCTCTAATCCTCTCGCCTTGTCGATTTTGAAAAAATAACTCGGTTTATATTTTTTGAGGAGGTTTTTTCCTCATTACTTATATATTTCACAATTAATTTATGGAAACACCCACTTTTTTGGGCCTGCATCAGTCTTCACCAATGGGAAGATGATGTCAGCAGCCTTTTCAACAAGGTCAGTCTTGTTCATGTGTTGTCCATTGTTGATTGTATTGTCACGTTACCCGTTATTAATATGGTGATGGTTTGTGTATTTGTGTGGTTCATTGTTGAGAGTTACGAAAATGGAGCTTTTTCGTCTCTGTCCTGTAGTACATGGCACTTGTACGTAGAGAGCGTATAGGACATTGAGGTCAGTCGACTCTTCCTCCCAGGAAGGAGGTGGGGGGGGGGAGCGCATATGACATTCAGTCATCTCTCATACATCGGTGGTGTTATCCGATGGTTAGTCAAATCCTGACTGTTTTTTCATACAGTTTCCGAAGTTTAAGTGCCTTAAACGCAGAAAAGCGTATAGGGATGAGCTGGTCTTTTGACCTCGCCTCCCTCCCGCCAGATTCACTTTCGAATTCTGGCAATATCAAAAGTATTAGGGAGGTAAGTATACTCTTGAAGTGAAATAAACGAAATCTAGGATTTCTTTTTTCACGAGAGAGTTGATACTTACCTCCCTAGATACGGACCCGGCCTCTCCACCCCACAGAGGCTCGGTCTTCAGGCTCTTAATAGTTGCATGTGTGTCAGCCAATAATCTAGTCAGAAGAAGTGCTAGTCTGCGCATGCGCGGTGGTGGGGCTGGCATCCGCCAGACTACGCTCTGACTCCCTGCCCAGTAGGGGCACCTAACTGTTTTAATCTGAGTGTTTATTGAGTGAAGGCCAATATTTAGCAATATCAAAAGTATTAGGGAGGTAAGTATCAACTCTCTCGTGAAAAAAGAAATCCTAGATTTCGTTTAGTCAGCTGTAACCATACTGCCGAGTCAAAGTTTGCTCCTCACCTCTGTGTCAAATGGTCACCTTGTGGTCCATTATTAAAACGTGATGTCTGTAAACAGTGGGGAGGGCGACTTATTCTCTGAATTCTTGTCGTTACAGGGGAAGGACAAAGCATCTGAGGAGGAGAAGTGTGCGAAGAAGAGTGTAAGTGGCAAGGGTAAGAGAAAAGCCTCTGTTTCTTCGGAAATGGAGACTCAGGTTGGAAATGATGGGGGAGATGAAAAAGACAATAAAAGATTTGGTACCAGAGCTGCTTCGCAGCATGCTCCCTGGGCCGACTAATTTATTGTCTTCATCTGCTCCCGAGCAGAAAATCCCCACGGCTGATTCTGGTGTCTGTCATGGTCCGCGGAGGAGGAGGAGAAGGGTGCGAAGAAGAGTGTAAGTGGCAATGGTAAGAGAAAGGCCTCTGTTTCTTCGGAAATGGAGACTTTCAGATTGGAAATGATGGGGGAGATGAAAAAGACAATAAAAGACTTGGTACCAGCATGCTCCCTGGGCCGAGTAATTTATTGTCTTCTTCATCTGCTCCCGAGCAGAAAATCCCCACCGCTGATTCTGGTATCCATCGTGGTCCGTGGTCCGAAAATGTTTCAGAATCAGTGATGGCTTCAGTAGATCTTGGAAGGCCCGCCGCCTTGCCAATGGATCCTGAAGCAGGTCTATATGCTCATGGCAGCAGGCTTGCCGCGTCGTTAGATCTTGGACCAGGGCCGCTGGACACAGGCTCGCGCCTAGAGTGTTCGCATCTGAAAGGTACTGCCTCCTCTTACGGTACCTTCCCTGGCCAGTCCGGGTTAGCGCCCTTTGCTAACCCAGAGGCAGTTTATGATGGCCAGGAGGAAGAGGATTTTCTGCTGGGTTCACCTGTTGAAGCCGTGGACATGGAAATGGATGATTGTGCACCCCTCGTGGGGAGCACGGCCAATTTTTTCCATGGAACTACTCCCGCAGGGGAGCTTTCACAGCTCAAAGGGTGGCCCGGGTTGGAGCAGATGACCGCCGTTTCCGTATACCTCGGCTTGCAGAGGATATGACGGCAGCTGGTCCGGGCCACGGGGTGGTTGATTACACCCCGCACATTTCCATGGCGCCGGCTCCTGGCTTTTCAGCAGTGGCGCAAGACATGCCTGCTCTCATGTATCCACGGCTCCAGTCACGTTTACACCTGCGAGTGCATTGGAGGATGACGAAGGCCCGCGCCTTGTCGAGTACTCACAGGTGGCCACTGAGGAGGACTGGTCTGTCGCATGCCAATGGCTGGTAAGCGTTAGGCCAGAGCGCTGTGTTGAATAGTCGGCAAGCCAGCGGGACCAACGCCCGTGGTTGGCTGGAAAGCCGGCAGTTACCGCCATGCCATCTCTGCCATTAGCAGAACATATAGTGGATATGTTCACGGCGGCATGGACGGCTTGCGAAGGGCCAGTGCCAAAGCCGAGCGCTGATGGTCGCGCAGCACTTGGCGAGGACACGCGGCCAGGCTCCCGTTCTGACACGGGAGCACTCACCAAACGCTGCAATGCAGAGGAGAGCTCGAGAGCATCCATAGCGGCACTCTCGCATGTATCTCAGCTGTTACAGGCTGTAGTAACAATGTCTGCATCGCGCCAAGCAAGCTCTGCCTCAGTTCAGAGCCATCCAGAATGGTATTAACCTGGCTCTGGGCTGTATGACTAGGGCAGTGACTAGGAGTGTCAGTGAGAGGTGCACATTTGCTCTAAATAAATTTTGTCCATCTCAGGATCTGTACAACAGGCTGCTGCGGACAGTTATGTCAGGTTTTGGTCTCTTTAGGGGTGAGGGATGTAGACACCTCCACAAGACAGTCACTCTAGTCAATAATCAGAGGGCGCTACGTGAACAATTTGAGGTGCTTCGTAGGGAGGACATTCGCGCAGCGCCCTCTGCTTACCGTCCACAGCAGGCCCGAAGTGGCGCTGATCAAGTCAGAGGCCAGCCACTGGCGCGGCGTGGGCCACGGCCATGCCAGCGAGGATATGGTCATGGTAATCGTACCTGATGGGCCGATTTCCACAAGAACCACACCAATGCTAGAACCAGAGACAGTTCCACTCTTGCACTGCTTATGTCCACCTCTCTCCCTAGGTGGACACCTAGGAGGTCGATTGACCTGTCACAAGCAGGAGTAGGAGCGGTTAACCCAGGACTGCTTAGTCTTGCAATGGCTTTCAGACGGGTACCAGCTCAACTGGGCGATAGGCCCACCATCGCACCTGTCTCTGGTTCTGATCTGGACTCAAATTCCAAGAGATCCAGATCAACGGTTGTGTATAGAGGAAGAGATAAATTCCCTCATACAAAAAGGAGCAATTCAACCGGCGCAAAATTGCCCGGGCTTCTTTTCAACCATTTTTCTAGTGACAAAGCACTGGAGGTGGAGACCAATTCTCAACCTCAAGCCATTGAACAAGTTCATAGACATATCGAGTTTCTAAATGAAAATAGTCATGACGGTGTTGGCGGGGATGGAGAAAAGAATGTGGACAGCGTCAATAGATCGGAAGGATGCTTATTTCCACATTCCAATTGCGAAGTTTTCGTCGGTACCTGAGATTCGCATTCCAGGGCCAACAGTGGGAATTCAAAGTTTTACCATTTGGAATTTTCACGCCTCCTCGGGTCTTCACCAATGGCAATTCAAAGTTCTTCCCTTTGGAAGTTCTACAGCTCCTCAGGTCTTCACCCAGGTGGTTTTTGCAATAACAGCATACCTCCGCAGGAGAAGCATAGCAGTCCATACTTACATAGACGATTGGCTGTTAAAAGCACACAATCGGGAAAGTCTTGCAGCAAATCTGGAGATAGATTTGAAAACTAACAGAATTAGGCTGGATAATAAACTTTCAGAAATCAGAGCTGACTCCATCCCAGAAGTTTGTTTACTTGGGAGAGAGTAGAAAAACTCATCTCAGTAATACAGTCAGTGTGCAACAGTCGTCATGTACTGGCACGGGTTTACTTGAGAATGCTGGGATTGATGGTTTCTCCAGAACCAGTCATTCCACAGGCGGCCTTGCGCAGGTGGCCTATCCAGTTATTTCTCATGACACAGTGGACCCAGTGGACAGGTTTCCTGGACTCGGAGGTGTCAGTGTTGGAAGGCCATATTCGCCACCTTCAATGGTGGATGAAGAGAGAGATAATCTTCTGGCGGGTGTGATGTTCACCCCACCCCATCCTCAAGTAATGATGTACACAGATGCATCAATGGAGGGATGGGGTGGGGGGGGGGGGGTTGGGGGCTTGCCTGGAAGAAGCCACAGTATCAGGGTTTTGGAGTCTGGATCAGTCACAGGAACATATAAATCTACTGGAATTACGAACAGTAGTTCTCGGCCTGGAACATTTCTTAAAGAAAGTTCAGGGCAAGATTGTTCTAGTTCGATCAGACAATTCAACAGTAGTGACTTTCATAAACCGCCAGGGCAGAACGAAGTCGCCCAGTCTCTGTATGATGACTTGGAAACTGCTTTGCTGGTGTCTAGATCATATGAACACCTTGAAGGCAATTCACATTCCGGGAAGGCTAAATCTGTTAGCAGACTCATTGAGCCGAAGGATGAGTGTTTTGCCTACAGAATGGCAACTAAATCAATGTGTGGTGGATCATCTGTTCGACCACTGGGGGAAACCCAACATAGATTTGTTCGCAACGAACAAGAATGCGAAGATGACGACGTATGTCTCCGATTCCTGATCCAAGCGCTTATGCAACAGATGTGTTAGCTATCAGCTGGGAGAGAATGTATGCATATGCATTCCCACCAGCAATCCTGATTCCAAAAACCCTTCGGAAAATCAGGCTGGAGGAGTGCCAAGTACTTCTGATCGCCCCAAATTGGCCAAGTCGATCATGGTATTTTTACCTGCTTTGTCTAGATATGATCCTAATTCAAAAGCATGGTGTCCAGTCCACGCATTAAACAGGTACAAACAATGTACACAGGAATGGCAGATGGACCCATCCTCATTATGGTTGTCTTATATTGTACCCCATGGCAGGGCGTCAAAAGACACTAAATCTAGGTGGATTGTGGAATGTATTCAATTTTGCCACCAATCCGCCACTGGTAAACAAGTTGACTTAACCAAGGCTCACAGTGTCCGTGGCATAGTGGCATCCACCACCCTGTTTAATGGGGCGCTGGTGGATGACATTATGTTGATAGCTCAGTGGCACTGTGAGTCAGGTTTTACTGACCATTACCTCCGTGACACCACTAATCCTATTGCCTTATCGATATTCAAAAGATGATCAGGTGTATATATATTGTAGATAAGTTGCACTTGCTGTCTTCAGACAGCACATTTTAAATGTGGAAACAACTGCATATTCGTGTTTCATTTTTCCTTCACTGATGTAGACTGGATGGATACAGCTTTCATGCATATGGTCAGTACTGCCTTTTGTTGTTACATAATTTATTGTCACAATGTTTTACCCTTATTTAACAAGAATGTAATGGTTCATTTATTGAGAGTATACGAAATGAAGCCTTTCGTCTCTTGTCCTGTAGTACTTAGCACCAGTACTTAGAGAGTGTATGGGACATCGAGGTCATAGCTTCTCCTTTCCCTAAAGGAGGGGATGGGGGGAGAGCGCATTTGACATAAGGTCATTATTCTCACCATCGGTTGTGTTATCCGATGTTCAAATCATTGCCTGATTGTGTGTGTCACACAATTTCAGATGTTAGTGTTTCATGCGCAAAAACGCGCAAGGGATGAGATGGTCTTTTGACCCCGCCAAATCCTCTTACGAATTTTGGCAATATCCTAGAGTGTTAGGGAGGTAAGTATATCTCTTGAAGTGAAATAAACTAAATCACAGATTTCCTTTTTCACGAGAGAGTAGTTATACTTACCTCCCTAACACAGACCCGGCCTCTCCGGCCCACAAGCTCGGTCTTCAGGCTTTTAAATTGCATGTGTCGGCCAATAGTCAAGCTGAGACAGTGGCAGTCTGTGCATGCGCGAGGTTGGGGCCGGCATCTGGCTGACTGTCACCTGTCTACCTGCCCAATAAGGGCACCTATCTCTTTTAGTCTGGGGTTATTGAGTGAAGGTCGATATTTAGGAAATATCATAGAGTGTTAGGGAGGTAAGTATAACAACTCTCGTGAAGAAAGAAATATGTGATTTTGTTTATTCAGTCATATTAGTTTCAAAATATTCAAGACATTTCTTTTATATGGAGACCCTATTGTATTTGGACTGTAAAATTTATAGTATTAACTGATCAGGACTGACTGCAAACATTTTATAAGTGGCATTGAAAGTAAAGATGTGGCTAAAATATTTACTATTTGGCTAACAAAAATGGTATTTGGCTAATATAGTGGCTAGAACATTGCAAAAGCCTTATCTGTCCCTGATAATCACATACTTTATCCTAAAGATTAAAAAAATCTTTTGATGTAAAAATAGTCTGACTAAATGTTCTCGATAGGTATGGTTATAGAATCATAACTCTAATATATAACATTAATTTGTTTGATGTTTGAATGTACTTATTTAATAGCCAATAAATGATTTAAAATGGCCATAACTCAGGTATTAAGAAATTCCGCAATAGCTGAGTTAGTTGCCCACACTTTGTGTGTATATTATTTTCATGGGTCGGTTTGCCCAGTCATCTATCTGAGTTTCCATTTATGCATTATGATTCAGTTGCAAAAGGATGTTTACCAAGTTTGAGCTGGATGT
Source organism: Chaetoderma sp. LZ-2023a (assembly GCA_034401795.1). NCBI lineage: Eukaryota > Metazoa > Mollusca > Caudofoveata > Chaetodermatida > Chaetodermatidae > Chaetoderma > Chaetoderma sp. LZ-2023a. Next base: position 66,422,588 of record CM067370.1, on the reverse strand, counting down.
TGGCGATGTGCATGTGTGAGTGCGTGCAAGTGTGTGTCATAAAGAAGCATGCTCATTCGATCGTCAATCGCTTAAGGTCATTGTGACCCACTTATGGAAATAATGTTTCCAGACAGTAACTCATGCTTTATTGAATGGATTTTCACCAGACTGCGAGAAGGCTGTGCTTGGCGCCTCAGAGAAATCTGTTGAGTTGGCATTAAAATAATCAGTCATGCTGGTCCAATTGTTATGTAAAACATGCACTTTTTTACAATAATCCATACTCTACTCAAAGGAGTTCAAAATAACCTGCTTTCAATATATCAAAAGTCAAGGTTCTTGTTCTGTAATTATGTAAATTGCATTTCTGCATGATAACTTGAGCTCACCTGAAGAGATTGTCAGTAAACTTAGCCACCCCAGTTGTCTGTACAGTCATGCAGAAATTCATTGATGTTGAGATTATTGATGTCGAGGTCTGAAAATTTGATTTTTAAATGATTAAACTTGCAAACTTAGTTGTTGAAAAGATTTTGACCAGATTTGTCTGCTGTTTACCTTTTGGAATATGAAGAAGTCTTATTGATTTTAGTGGCAAAAGGACACAATTATTTTAAAATTACTCATCGTAGCTTGAATTTAGTGAAGCTTTATTTACCAAGCTAAATCAGAAGGTTGTGCTTGGGGATACTAAGAATTATATTGGATTTTGGGTTCAAAGGGCCAAATGTGACAGCAAAAGGTCATTGTAATGTGGCTGCATTATCGAAATTATGTTTCTAGGTGATATAGTAAGTTGCCCTGAAGCAATCTTCACCAAACATGGCCAATGTGTTCCCTTTGCTAGCCAATGAAGCCTACTGATTTACATCCAAGAGCCAAAGCATGCTTGCTCGCTCGCTTACTTGCTTTTGTGCTGGCCTGCTTGACTGCCTGCCCAGCTACGTATGGCCTGCCTGCCATCCTTCCTGCCTGCCTGCCTGCCTTCCCGCTTGCATGTTTGCTTGCTTGCTTGCTTTTCTGCCTGCCTGTCTGCCAGCTGGCTTGCTTATTTGTTTTCACTTCAAGAGTATACTTACCTTCCTAACACTCTTTGATAATCCCAAATGTCGACATTCACTCAATAAACACTCAGATTAAAAAAGTCAGGTGCCCATACTGGGCAGGTAGTCAGATGACAGCCCGGCAGATGCCAGCCCGGCAGATGCCAGCCCCAATCGCACGCATGCACAGACTAGTACTTCCTCTTTTCCAATTTATTGGCAAAAGAGTCACATGCATACATTTTTTTATGAGTTTTCTGCTTTGTCAGATCACTTTCTAAACTTATTTAGCTTCTGAAAATCTTGTCTGAGCGTGGGAAGTCGCCAGGGGAGGACCCAGGACCAAGGCATCAGGTGATTTCTAATACATATTTGTCTAATTTAGCGTTTTAGTTATTTCTATATGGCGCTATGAAATACTAATCTCTCTTTGTGTTTGTGTCCACAGGTATGTACCTATGATTGAAAAGGACAGCACATCATCAAAGGGTTTGTTTTTCTCTCCACCAAGGTTCCATTTCCTACGAACAATGTTAGAATGAACTAATACAAAATCTATGCCCAGTGAGTTGGAGGCCTCATAAGGTCTTCTCACTTTGCCCTCTTGGTCCACTTCCTTCCATTAATGGTGGAGAGAGTTAAGAGGTCATAGAGTTCGGTGGAGCTTCCAGTGCATCAGATCGGATGGTTTGTCTATGCTAAAGACGCAGGTATTCTAGTTATGATAGGCACTTCAATTATTCTTGAAAATAGTTCTGAAATCTGCTGCCATTGTATCATTGTATATCTGATGTTTGCATAGTCTGTCTCTACTATCCTTTCTAGTTAGATGTTCTGGATATGAATACAATTGGCCCTTACACCTGGATATTGTTTTGGGTCAGATTAACTTCTTATTTTTGAAGTTATGACATCATAATCAGCCTTGCACTTTACTAACTATTATAATTTTTGTCCAATGCTGGTTTACTTAGTTAGTGGTCTTTATGGCCACCTTCCCTTTCTCTTATTTTGGTTTTGAGTTACTAATTCATTAACTAAAATGCTCATTGTCTTCGTCTTCTGGCCTTTTTCAGAAGCCTGGTTCCCCTTCTTGTGGAAGTTTTTTGAAAGAACATTTCGCCCCACATTTATGCTTCCAATGCAGTCCTTGGGGACCATTGCTTAATTGTGACATCTGTAAACAGTGGTTGCGTGGGGGTGGGGGTGGGGGAGGGGAGCGGGCGAGCTAATGTCTGAGTTTTTATCATTACAGACCAAGGAGAAGGCGATTGAGGAAAGAGGTTCTTGGTAGAAGGGTAAGAGGAAGGCGTGGTCCACCATGGATATAGAGGCCTTCCGTGTTGGAAGGGGGCAGTCCACTATAAGGACACTGGCAGCTGGCTTGCTGCGCCGGTTGTTTGTGGACAGGTGTCGTGGGAGCCTGGTGCCTGCTTATCAGGCTAGGATTATCCGCACCCTACAGGTACCACTACCTCCTATGGTCCCTTTACTGGCCAGTCCGGGTTAGCATTCTTCGCTGACCTGGAGTCTAATCTTTCTGGCCAGGAAGAAGAGGATTATCTGCTGGGTTCGCCGTCTGGCGGCGTGGCCATGGACATTGACGTACGTGCACCCCTCACGGGGAGCACGGGCGACATTGTCCATGGAACTACTCACGCAGGAGTAGTATTCACGGCGCAGAAGGTAGTCCGGGCTGGATCTGATGGCCAGTATTAACGCATACCTCAGCTTGCCGATGGTGTAGCAGGTTCTGGCCAGGGCCGTGGTGTGGGGAAATTTTCCCCACGCAATACCACAGCGCCTCCTCCTGGTCAAGCCAGTCAGTTTAGCATGCCTGTTCCTCCATTTCTCTGGCTTTCCAGGAGTATCAGTTCCTCCAGTCACATACACGCCTGCGATTGCTCAGAAGGATTACGAAGGCCAGCGCCTTGTCGAGCATTTGCAGTTAGCCACAGAGGAAGACTGGTCTGACGCTTGTCATTGGCTAATAAATGTCAGGCCAGGTCTTGCTGTGGAACAGTCGACTAGCCAATGGGGCCAGCGCCTGTGGCTGGCAGGTAAGCCGACTACTGCCGTTATGCCATCTCTGCCGCTGGCGGAACATATTGTAGATATGTTTACAGTGGCAGAGACGTCCATTAAGGCACATGGACATCTCGCGAAAGCCCCTCGCGAGGTGGTGAAACGATGTCGCATCATACTTGATGCGTATTAGAGGTACGGTGTGCCAAAGCCAGGCGAGGATGACCGCGCTGCGCTAGGCGAGGATACACGGCCAGGCTCCCAGTCTGACACGGGAGCGCTGTGCTCGAACGTTTTGCATTCGGCAAATACCGCACTGCGCGATATGGAGTAGAGTTCGAGAGCGTCTATTGCAGTGCTTTCGCACATCTCCCAGCTGTTACAGGGGGTAGTAACAGCATCCGCATCGCACCAGCCTAGTCCGATAACAGTCCAGAGAGCCATCCAGGATGAAAATTAACCTGGCTCTGGATTGTTTAACCTGGTCTGTGACCAGGAGTGTCCGGGCGCGGTGCACATTTGCCTTAGACAACTTGTGCCCATCCCAGAACCTGTATAATAGGCTGCTGCGTACACCTATGACAGGTCCTGGTCTTTTTGGAAGTGAGGGATGTAAGCACCTCCAGGAGACGGTCACCCTTGTCAATAACCAGAGGGTGTTGTGCGAGCAATTTGAAGTGCTCCGCAGAGAGCGCGTTCGCGCAGCTCCCCCTGCATATCATCCCCAGCAGGCTTGAGGTGACAGTGGCCAGGTCAGAGGTCAGCCACCAGCGCAGCGCCGGCCATGGCCGCGCACGCTTCGGCCAGCAGCGAGGGGTGGGGTGCGCAGGCTCCTCCAGCGCAGCCAGCCAGGCAGCCGCCCGCGCACCTAGGTGTGCGCGGCGCAGGCCGTGGCGCGCGAGGATCTGGTTGTGGTAATCGTACCTGAAGGGTCGGTTACCATGGTAAGAACCACTCCAGTGCTCCTGGACCAGGAGACAATGCCACTCTTGCGCTTCTTACGTTCACTTCTCTCCCTAGGTGGTCCAGTGGGAGGCCGATTGGCCCATCACAAGCAAGAGTGGGAACGGTTGACTCAGGACCGTTTAGTCTTGCAATGGCTTTCAGTCGGGTATCATCCCGATTGGATAGCAGGTCCGCCATCGCGGCTGTCTCTGGTGCTAGTCTGGACGCAAATTCCAAGAGATCCAGATCAATGGTTGTGTATAGAGGAGGAAATAAATTCCCTCATACTAAAAGGAGCAATTCAACCGGCACAAAAGTGTCCGGGCTTCTATTCAACCGTGTTCCTAGTGACAAAGTACTGGAGGGTGAAGACCAATTCTCAACCTCAAGCCATTGAACAAGTTCATAGACACACCCAGTTTCAAAATGGAGACAGTGAAAATGGTGTTGGCAGGGTTGGAGAAGGGAATGTGGACAGCATCAATAGACCTGAAGGATGCTTATTTCCACATTCCAATAGCGAGGCGTTTTCACATCATGAGAACATACTTACCTCCCTAACACTCTTGATATACTAGTATATCGGCTCTAAATTCAATAATATTCAGAATTATAAAAGGTTAGGTGCCCCTAATGGGCAGGGGAATGTACACAGTCATGCACATGACAGACCCCACCTACTGCGCATGTGCATACTGGTACTTCCGTTTTCTAATATATTGGCTAACAATCAACATTGGGAAAAACATTCCAAGCTCTCTTTTCAGAATTTTCAATCTATTTATATCATCATTTTTCATAATGGCTGATACAAAATCATCAAAGGAGTCATCCTCGTCATCCGTTAAGGTGATATTGTTTCATATATTAATTAAGACTTGTGACTTTTATATGTTGCCCGTTTTCGTTCACAGCCGACTTGGCATTACCACATTTTTAGGAACTGGGAATCCTTGTTAAATTCTCCCAGCACCTAGGTCTACTAATCCCTTGTGTGTTTGTGTCCACAGGATCATCTATGAATGATAAGAGCTCCTGTTCTTCACTCTTTTTCTGACTTATCATTATGATATGTCTACGGGTCAGAGATATAGGACGAATAAATATCTCCTTCCTTTTGTCCCATCCCCTTCATCAGACTCTTCAAAAGATAGTCTCGGCGGATAGATGGATGTGTTCTTCCGCACAAGAGGATGGTTTGCATATGCTCAGGATAAGGGAGTTCATTAGTTATGGCACCTAATTATTAGAAAATATTTAACACTTTTTGCTGCCGTCTTTATTGCACTGTATTCTCTCTTGTGTGTGCATGGGTTCTCGGATATATAATTTATATTATATTATTCTTGAGTGATGAATGTATGCAGTCTTTAGGTATTTCTTGCATTCATTTTCTGATGTCTCCTCTCCTTGAAGGGGCATCCTTTGTTATGAATGTGGAGAGATATCTAGATAGTCATAATCTTTCTCTCTCTTCTAACATTCTTAATAGGGTTTCCCTGGTTGTTTTTGTTATTGTTTAATAAGAGAAAACATCTGTCACTTTCAGGGTTGTCAGTAATAAAAGTGGGTGTCTTTTCTCTCAAGTTTGTTTCTTGTATTTACTAAAAAGAAATAACAAATTTTTACAAACTAAAATACTAATTCTCTTCGTATACCTACCTTTCAGAAATCATCATGTCCACAATGCCTCAAGCACCTGAAGGTTAGATTCTTCCCCCACCTTTGCCCATCTTGTACAGACTGTAGGCTGTCCAACAAATGTGCCATTTGTAAAGAGTGGGGTGGGGGAATCTAACCTCTGAATACTTTGGTTTACAGGGTAGACTGATGTTTGAAGAAGGCGAAGAAGGAGGGTAAGAAAAGGCCTCTGAGAAGGGTGAGCTCGAGGCCTTCAAGGTAGAATTAGTGAGTGAGATGCGCAGGACTTTGAAAGACCTGATGCCTGACATCCTTCGCGGCTTATTACCGGGCACAGGTGTTTCATCTTCCTGCGCATCTCACTCACTAATTCTACCTAAAAGGCCTCGAGCTCACCCTTCTCAGAGGCCTTTTCTTACCCTCCTTCTTCGTCAGACAAGGTTTTCAGTGATCCAAGTGCAGCCGTTTTGGACCCATACTGGATGTTCGCATCGCCTGGTGATCCAGCGGTGCGAGCAGCATCAGGCAGGACCCGACCAGCGGGCCTGACCACGATCACTCATGGAGTAACCTCGTCATCTGCCCTCGGGCATTCTCCTGGTCAGTCTGGGTTAACTTTCCTTGCTAACTCAGTCTAACTTTCCTGACCAGGAAGATGACAAAGACTACCTGCTCGACCCACAGGATGGTCATGAAGCCATGGATGCGAGCGTTTACACCCCTCTCATAGGGAGCGCGGCCGCTCACACCTATGGTTCTGTTCCCTCTGGAGCAGGTTTCATGATACAACCTGTGGGCTTATTTGGAGCAGACAGCTGCGCGTATAAGATTCCACGCTTAGCCGTGGAATCTCATACGGACGACCCAGAACGCGCTAGTGTGCTTTATGCCCCTCACATGAGCGCGGCCTCGGTGCGCAGCCTGCCCATGGAAAATGTTATGCCAGCCCTCGCGGCCCGTATGCATTCCCCGGGCAGCCGGGTATTTTCACTTCAAGAGTATACTTACCTCCCTAATACTTTTTGATATTGCTAAATATCGGCTTTCACTCAATAGACACTCAGATTAAAACAGTTAGGTGCCCCTACTGGGCAGGGAGTCAGAGTGTAGTCTGGCGGATGCCAGCCCCACCACCGCGCATGCGCAGACTAGCACTTCCTCTTTGCTAATTTATTGGCAGAGAGTAAACACATGTTTTTGTGCTTTGCGCTTTTCTACTCATTTTTAAGTCGATTTAGCCTGTTTAGTAGAAGTTTCAAGCCTGTTTGGAATGTCTGAGAGAGTTGCTTCACCGGAGGACGGCCCAGGACCTATCCATCAGGTGACTTCTATTAAAATTTAGGGAGTTTTACCCGGTGTAATGTGTTTCCGGGACTCGCGTTTACCGTGATAAGCGCCTTGTTTATTTGGTTTATTTCAACTAGGTGCTATATAATACTAATCTCTCTTTGTGTTTTTGTGCACAGGTCTTTTCACTTCAAGAGTATACTTACCTCCCTAATACTTTTGATATTGCTAAATATTGGCTTTCACTCAATAAACACTCAGATTTAAAACAGTTAGGTGCCCCTACTGGGCAGGGAGTCAGAGCGTAGTCCGGCGGATGCCAGCCCCACCACCGCGCATGCGCAGACTAGCACTACCTCTTTGCTAGATTATTGGCAAAGAGAACACACATGTCTTTTTGAGTCTAAGCTTTTTTGCTCTTAAACTGTTATTTCGTGTATCTTTTGGTGTGATAGTCACTTTTTTGGATGGCGGGAGGTTTCAATTCGCCACAGAAGGACTTAGGACCTTTAAATCAGGTGACTTCTAGTAAAATTAGCGAGTTTTCTTCCCGGTGTATTGTGTTTCCGGGACTCGCGTTTACCGTGATAAGCGCCTTAGTTAGTTGGGTTAGGTCAACTCGGTGCTTCCTAGGACTAATTTCTCTTTCTGTTTATGTCCACAGGTCTGTATGACGCTAGGTGGAGACAATCACAGTTGCTGAGAGTTAGTTTTCTCTCCACCATGGTTCCATTTCCTACTAACACTGTTAGGTTATCTAACCAAATGAAAAATATGTCCAGTGAGTTGGAGGCCTAGTATAAAGGTCTTCTCACTTTGCCCTCTTGATCCAATTCCTTCCCCATGAGGTGGAGAGAGTTAAGAGGCGTGCAGATGGTGGAGTTCTCCGGTTCGTCACGTTGGATGGTTTGTCTATACAAAGTGTCAGGTATCTAGTTATTGATAATGTGGTGATGTTAATTATTGTAAACAAACAAAGGGAGATAATTAACATTTTTGCCAGAAAAGAGTTATCTATATGTATCTGATGGTTGTGTAGTCAACTTATCCATTCAGCATACAATTCGTCCTTGCACTTGGATGTTTTGTTGGGATCGAATTTTTCCTGTCACGGGATTAATGACGTCATAATCAGCCTGGCTATGTGTTTATCAAGCAATTCAAGCGCTATGCTGGTTTCTGATGTATTTTGATCTTTATGATCGTTTTCCTTCTCTTTGAGTTGGATTGAGTTTCTAAGCTTAACTAGTTGCTCATACTCCTTGTCCTTTGCCCTGTTTCAGGGACCGGGTTGCGCGTCCTGTGGTCGTTTTCTGCCGGATAAGTTCTGGCCGCATCTGTGCTGTCAATGTAGCCCTTGTGGTCCATTGGTTAATTGTGACATATGTAAGCACTGGGGGGGGCGAGTTAATGTCCGAATTCTTGTGCTGTTTACAGGCGACGGACAAGGTGGTAGAGGAGGAGAAGAAGAAGAAGAAGCGGAAACGAGAGGTTGTAAGTAGGAAGGGTAAGGGGAAGGTCTCGTCCGCGGTGGATATGGAGGCCTTCCGGACCGAGATGTTGGGAGAGATGAAGAGGACAATAAAGGATTTGGTTCCAGGGTTGCTTCGTGGCATGCTTCCTGGACCAAATCCTTTACTGTCCTCATCATCGGCTTCGGAGCAGGTAATCCCCGCCTCTGGATCGATTTTCCTTAGTCCGCTTCCGTTGTCCGACGATTCAGAGGTGGCCCCATTAGAGGGGGCGTTCCACGGCCCTGGCAGCAGGCTTATTGCCGCGCCGATAGGGGACCGTGGACGGTTGTCGCTGGAACCCGTGGGCTGCTTATCAGTCCAGGGGTATCCGCACGCCGCGGTGGCCAGTACCTCCTATGGCACCGTTCCTGGTCAGCCCGGGTTAGCTCTCTTTGCTAACCCGGGGTCTAATCTTTCTGACCAGGGTAATGAGGATTACCTGCTAGGGTCGCCGTCTGACGACGTGGACATGGATGAAGACGTTTGTGCACCCCTCGCGGGGAATACAGGCGCCTTGTTCCACGGTTTTACTCACCCTGGAGTAAAGTCCGCGGCTCAGGTGGTGGCCCAGGGCGCTGCTGATGGCCAGCGGTACCGCATACCTCGGCTTGCCGAGGGTGTTGCTGGTGCTGGCCGGGCCCGTGGTGAGCCTATATATACCCCGCGCTCTGCCACGGTGCCTGCTCCTGGTCAAACCAGTGATATTCTCATGCCGGTGCTGTCAGGCCCGCGTGTTTTCCCTGGCTTGCCAGGTGTATCAGCATACCCGCCGTCAAGCTCTACTGCTTGCGCTCAGGAGGAAGACGAAGGACCCCGTCTTGTAGAGCGCTCGCAGTTAGCCACGGAGGAGGATTGGTATGACGCTTGCCAGTGGTTGGTGAGCGTTAGGCCTGATCTGCCCGTGGAGCAGTCGGCTAGCCAGCGTGTTCACACGCCGTGGTTAGCTGGGAAACCGACTGCTAACGCTATGCCTTCTCTGCCGCTGGCGGAGCATGTCGTTGACATGTTCAAGGCGGCGGAGGCGTCCATTAAGTCGAGTGGACGTCTCGCGAAGGCCCCTCGCGAGGTGGCCAGGCGTTGTCGCATCGTGCCCCTGGATTACCAGCGGTACGGTGTGGTACCCAAGCCCGGCGTGGATGACCGCGCGGCTTTGGGTGAGGATGCGCGGCCAGGCACCCGTTCTGACACGGGTGTCTTGTGCGCGAACGCGTTGCGTTCGGCGAATACCGCGTTGCGTGATGCGGAGGAGAGTGGGAGGGCTTCGATTGCCGCTCTGTCCCACGTCTCCCAGCTGTTACAGGGGGTAGTAACGGCATCCGCATCGCGCCAGCCAAGTCCGGTCACTGTCCAGCGAACCATCCAGGATGGTATTAACCTGGCGCTGGACTGTGTGACTCGGGCGGTGACCAGGAGTGTCAGGGCAAGACGCACGTTTGCCCTGGACAATCTGTGCCCGTCTCAGGACCTGTACAATAGGCTACTGCGTACGCCTATGACGGGCCCTGGTCTTTTTGGAGGTGAGGGATGTCGCCACCTCCAGGAGACGGTCACCCTGGTGAATAACCAGAGGGCGCTGCGCGAGCAGTTTGATGTGCTGCGTCGTGCTAACGCTCGCGCCGCGGCCCCGGCGTATCGTCCCCTGCAGGCTCGAGGTGGTGCTGGCCAGGTCAGTGGCCAGCCACCGTCGCAGCGTCGGCCTCGGCCGCGTGCGATTCGGCCAGCAGCGAGGGGGGCGCAGGTTCCTCAGCCGCCGTCAGCCAGGCAGCCGCCCGCGCACCGTGGTGTGCGCGGGGCGGGGCGGGGCGCGCGAGGATCTGGGCGTGGTTATCGGTCCTGACAGGACGCTTACCGCGGTAAGAACCACTCCGGTGTGTATGGCGGCGGAGACAGTGCCGCTCTTGCATGCCTCGTGTCCACCGCGGTCCCTAGGTGGGCCGGTGGGAGGCCGGCTAGCCGGCCACATGCAAGAGTGGGAACGGTTAACTCAGGACCGTTTAGTCTTGCGATGGCTTTCCGTCGGGTATCATCCAGAGTGGGTGACAGGCCCGCCGTCGCGACTGTCTCTGGTGCCAATCTGGACTCCCATTCCGAGAGATCCAGAGCAAAGGTTGTGTATCGAGGAGGAGATAAATTCCCTCATACAAAAAGGAGCTATTCAGCCGGCACAAAGGTGTCCGGGCTTCTATTCAACCCTGTTCTTAGTAACAAAACGCACCGGTGGGTGGAGACCGATTCTCAACCTCAAGCCATTGAACAAGTTCATCGAGACGCCCAGTTTCAAGATGGAAACGGTGCGCTCGGTGTTGGCGGGGTTGGAGAGGGGGATGTGGACGGCGTCGATAGATTTGAAGGACGCTTATTTCCACATCCCCATCCACGGGAGTTTCTGTCGCTTCCTGAGATTTGCATTCCAGGGCAGACAGTGGGAATTCAGGGTGTTGCCCTTCGGAATTTCCACGGCTCCTCGGGTTTTCACCCGTGTGGTTCTTGCGATCACAGCATACCTCCGCAGGAGAAGCATAGCAGTCCACACGTACATAGACGACTGGCTGTTGAAAGCGCACACCCGGGAAAGTTTGTCCGCCAATCTGGAGATTGTTTTGAAAATTCTCACAGACTTGGGCTGGATGATCAATTTCCCAAAATCAGAGCTGACTCCATCCCAGAAGTTTGTTTACCTGGGGATGTTCTTCGATCTAGAGACAGGATATGTTTATCCTACTCAGGAGAGAGTTCAAATACTCATCTCGTTGATTCAGTCAGTGTGCGACAGTCGTCATGTCCTGGCACGGGTTTACTTGAGAATGCTGGGGTTGATGGTTTCGTTGGAACCAGTCATTCCTCAGGCCGCCTTACGCAGGCGGCCGATCCAGTTGTTTCTCATGACACAATGGACCCAGAGTACAGGTTCGCTGGACTCGAATGTGTCAGTGTTGGCGCCTCTGATTCACCACCTGCAATGGTGGTTGAATACAGAGAATCTCTTGCCGGGGGTTTTGCTAACCCCTCCCCACCCTCAGGTGACTGTGTATACAGATGCATCGATGGAGGGCTGGGGAGCTTGCCTGGAAGAATCCACGATATCAGGGCTTTGGAATCTGGAACAGTCACAGGAACATATAAATCTACTGGAGCTAAGAGCAGTAGTCCTGGGCCTGGAACATTTCTTACAGAAAGTTCAGGGCAAGATTGTTCTTATTCGTTCAGACAACTCAACAGTTGTGACTTACATAAACCGCCAGGGCGGAACGAAGTCGCCCAGTCTCTGTATGATGACATGGAAACTGCTTTGTTGGTGTCTGGATCACCAGATTACCTTGAAAGCAGTTCATATTCCGGGAAGGTTAAACCTGCTAGCAGACTCATTGAGCCGAAGGATGAGTGTTTTACCCACGGAATGGCAACTAAATCAATGTGTGGCGGATCGTCTGTTCGACCATTGGGGGAAACCCAACATCGATTTGTTCGCAACGAAGAAGAATGCGAAGATGACGACGTACGTCTCTCCGATTCCGGATCCAAGCGCTTTCGCAACAGATGCGTTAGCTATCAGCTGGGGGAGAATGTATGCATACGCATTCCCTCCAGCAATCCTGATTCCAAAAATTCTTCAGAAAATCAGACAAGAGGAATGCCAAGTGCTTCTGATCGCCCCGGATTGGCCAAGCCGATCATGGTATACGGATCTGCTGGACCTTCTGGTCTGCAATCCGGTTCCTCTGCCTCTGATGGACGATATTATCTTCCAGGGCAAGGCCCTTCACAACAATCCGTCAATGTTCAGATTGACTGCGTGGATGTTGTCAAGGAATCTAGAATTAAGGAGGGCTTTTCTGAGCAAGCAGCCATGTTTATGGCCAAAGCCAGGAGGGGGTCAACCTCCAGAGCATATAATTATAAAATCAACAGATTTGCAGAATGGTGCTCAAAAAGATGTATTGATCCAATGGATTCATCTATTCAAGTAGTAGCTGATTTCCTCTGTCACCTCTATGATGCCTATAGCCTCAAGCCTAACTCTATTGCTGGTTATAAGTCAGCATTAATGTCTGTTATTCCTTGCTTGGCTAAGAGGGGAAGTGATGAAGTAAATACATTGAATGTATTAATTAAAGGCATGGGCAATCTAAGACCAAGGAATCCACCTGTGATTCCGTCTTGGAGTTTATCGCTAGTGCTTCAAGTACTAGGTGATAAGCCTTTTGAACCACTTAGTTCCATTTCTATGAAACTATTAACACTGAAGACTGTGTTTTTAATTGCTGCGGCCTCGGCTAGGCGTAGGAGTGAGATTCATGCCTTATCAGCCGAGGATGACCGTTTTGTGGTTTCAGGGGAAGGCCTTAAGCTGCTACCTAGGATTAATTTCTTGGCTAAAAATCAGTCGTTGAAATATCCAGGTCAACCTATTATTTTGCCTGCTTTAACTAGATATGATCCTAATTCTAAAGCATGGTGTCCCGTCCGGGCGCTGCGCCGGTACAAACAACGTACGGCGGCATGGAGCACCGACCAGTCAGCGTTATGGTTGTCATATATTGAACCCCATGGGAGGGCTTCTAAGGACACCATTTCCAGGTGGATTGTGGAATGCATTCAGTTTTGCCATAAATCCGCCACCGGGAAGCAGGTTGACGTGGCCAAGGCTCACAGTGTCCGCGGCGTAGTGACATCCACGGCCCTATTTAATGGGGTCCCTGTGGATGATATTATGTCGGTGGCTCAGTGGCACTGTGAGTCAAGTTTTACAGACCATTATCTCCGTGACACCTCTAATCCTCTCGCCTTGTCGGTTTTGAAAAAATAAATCGGTTTATATTTTTTGAGGTGATTTCCTCATTACTTATATATATCACAATTAATTTATGGAAACACCCACTTTTTTGGGCCTGCATCAGTCTTTACCAATGGGAAGATGATGTCAGCAGCCATTTTCAACAAGGTCAGTCTTGTTCATGTGTTGTCCGTTGTTGATTGTATTGTCACGATTACCCGTTATTAATATGGTGATGGTTTGTGTATTTGTGTGGTTCATTGTTGAGAGTTACGAAAATGGAGCTTTTTCGTCTCTGTCCTGTAGTACATGGCACTTGTACGTAGAGAGCGTATAGGACATTGAGGTCAGTCGACTCTTCCTCCCAGGAAGGAGGGGGGGGGGAGCGCATATGACATTCGGTCATCTCTCATACATCGGTGGTGTTATCCGATGGTTAGTCAAATCCTGACTGTTTTTTCTTACAGTTTCAGAAGTTTAAGTGCCTTAAACGCAGAAAAGCGTATAGGGATGAGCTGGTCTTTTGACCTCGCCTCCCTCCCGCCAGATTCACTTTCGAATTCTGGCAATATCAAAAGTATTAGGGAGGTAAGTATACTCTTGAAGTGAAATAAACGAAATCTAGGATTTCTTTTTTCACGAGAGAGTTGATACTTACCTCCCTAGATACGGACCCGGCCTCTCCACCCCACAGAGGCTCGGTCTTCAGGCTCTTAATAGTTGCATGTGTGTCAGCCAATAATCTAGTCAGAGGAAGTGCTAGTCTGCGCATGCGCGGTGGTGGGGCTGGCATCCGCCGGACTACGCTCTGACTCCCTGCCCAGTAGGGGCACCTAACTGTTTTAAATCTGAGTGTTTATTGAGTGAAAGCCAATATTTAGCAATATCAAAAGTATTAGGGAGGTAAGTATCAACTCTCTCGTGAAAAAAGAAATCCTAGATTTCGTTTATTGTGAGGATATGTAATGGACATCACAGCATCAGAGGGTTTGTTTCTCTCCACCATGGTTCCATTTCCTACTAATACTGTTAGGTTCTCTAACCAAAATTTTTTGTGTTCAGTGAGTTGGAGGCCTAGTATAAAGGTCTTCTCACTTTGCCCTCTTTATCCAACTCCTTCCCCTAAGGCGGAGAGTGTTAGGTGGCGTAGTCTTGGTGGAGTTCTCCAGGTCATCACGTTGAATGGTTTGTCTATACAAGGAATTCGCGGGGAATACAGGCGACATAGTCCATGGCTCTACTCACGCAGGAGTAGAGTTCACGGTTCAGAAGGTGGCCCTGGGCGCTGCTGATGGCCAGCATTACCGCATACCTCGGCTTGCCGAGAGTGTCGCTGGTGCTGGCCGGGGCCGTGGTGGGGGCGGTATCTGCCCCACGCTCTACCACGGCGCCTGCTCCTGGTCAGGCCAGTGAGATTAGCATGCCTGTTCTTTCGGGCCCGCATGCTTTCCCTGGCTTGCCAAGGGGTATCAGCATATCCGCCGTCAAGCTCTGCTGCTTGCGCTCAGGAGGAAGACGAAGGCCCCCGTCTTGTAGAGCGCTCGCAGCTAGCCACGGAAGAGGATTGGTCTGACGCTTGCCAGTGGCTGGTAAGTGTTAGGCCAGATCTGCCCGTGGAGCAGTCGGCTAGCCAGCGTGACCACAGGCCGTGGTTAGCTGGTAAGGCTACTGCTAACGCGATGCCATCTCTGCCGCTGGCAGAGCATGTCGTTGACATGTTCGAGGCGGCGGAGACATCCATTAAGGCGAATGGGCGTCTCGCGAAGGCCCCTCGCGAGGTGGCCAGGCGTTGCCGCATTGTGCCCCTGGATTACCAGAGGTACGGTGTGGTACCCAAGCCGAGCGTGGATGACCGCACGGCTTTGGGTGAGGATGCGCGGCCAGGCTCCCGTTCTGACACGGGAGTCTTGTGTTCGAACGCGTTGCGTTCGGCAAATGCTGCGTTGCGTGATGCGGAGGAGAGTGGGAGAGCTTCGATTGCCGCTCTGTCCCACGTCTCCCAGCTGTTACAGGGGGTAGTAACGGCATCCGCATCGCGCCAGCCGAGCCCGGTCACAGTCCAGAGAGCCATCCAGGATGGTATCAACCTGGCTCTGGATTGCATGACTCGGGCGGTGACTAGGAGTGTCCGGGCAAGGCGCATGTTTGCCTTGGACAATCTGTGCCGTCCCAGGACCTGTACAATAGGCTACTGCGTACGCCTATGTCAGGTCCTGGTCTCTTTGGAGGTGAGGGATGTAGACACCTCCAGGAGACGGTTACTCTGGTCAATAACCAGAGGGCGCTGCGCGAGCAGTTTGAAGTGCTCCGTCGGGAGCGCGTTCGCGCCGCACCCCCTGCGTATCGTCCCCTGCAGGCTCGAGGTGGAGGTGGCCAGGTCAGAGGCCAACCACCATCGCAGCGTCGGCCTCGGCCGCGTGCGATTCGGCCTGCAGTGAGGGGGGCGCAGGCTCCTCAGGCGCAGTCAGCCAGGCAGCCACCCGCGCACCGAGGTGCGCGCAGTGCTGGGCGTGGCGCGCGAGGATCTGGTCGTGGTAATCGTGCCTGATGGGCCGGTTACCGTGGTGAGAACCACTCCGGTGTTTCTGGCAAAGGAGACAGTGCCACTCTTGCACTCCTTATGTCCACCTCTCTCCCTAGGTGGACCGGTGGGAGGCCGGCTAGCCGACCACAAGCAAGAGTGGGAACGGTTGACTCAGGACCGTTTAGCCTTGCGATGGCTTTCAGTCGGGTATCATCCTGATTGGATGACAGGCCCGCGATCGCGACTGTCTCTAGTGCCAATCTGGACTCCAAATCCGAGAGATCCAGAGCAAAGGTTGTGTATCGAGGAGGAGATAAATTCCCTCATACTAAAAGGAGCTATTCAGCCGGCACAAAAGTGTCCGGGCTTCTATTCAACCGTGTTCTTGGTAACAAAAAACACCGGAGGGTGGAGACCAATTCTCAACCTCAAGCCGTTGAACAAGTTCATAGAGACGCCCAGTTTCAAGATGGAGACTGTGCGCTCGGTGTTGGCGGGGTTAGAGAAGGGAATGTGGACAGCTTCAATAGATTTGAAGGATGCTTATTTCCACATTCCCATAGCGAGGAGTTTCCGTCGCTTCCTGAGATTTGCATTCCAGGGCAGACAGTGGGAATTCAGGGTGTTACCCTTCGGAATTTCCACCGCTCCTCAGGTTTTCACCCGTGTGGTTCTTGCGATCACAGCATACCTCCGCAGGAGAAGCATAGCAGTCCACATGTACATAGACGACTGGCTGTTAAAAGCACAAACCCAGGAAAGTTTATCGACCAATCTGGAGATTGTTTTGAAAACACTCACAGATTTAGGCTGGATGATAAATTTTCAAAAATCAGAGCTGACTCCATCCCAGAAGTTTGTTTACCTGGGGATGTTCTTCGATCTAGAGACAGGATATGTTTATCCTACTCAGGAGAGAGTTCAGAAACTCATCACAGTAATTTAGTCAGTGTGCGACAGTCGTCATGTCCTGGCACGGGTTTACTTGAGAATGCTGGGGTTGATGGTTTCGTTGGAACCAGTCATTCCTCAGGCCGCCTTACGTATACAGATCTGCTGGACCTTCTGGTCTGCAATCCGGTTCCTCTGCCTCTGATGGACGACATTATCTTCCAGGGCAAGGCCCTTCACAACAATCCGTCAATGTTCCGATTGACTGCGTGGATGTTGTCAAGGAATCTAGAATTAAGGAGGGCTTTTCTGAGCAAGCAGCCATGTTTATGGCCAAAGCCAGGAGGGGGTCAACCTCCAGAGCATATAATTATAAAATCAACAGATTTGCAGAGTGGTGCTCAAAAAGATGTATTGATCCAATGGATTCATCTATTCAGGAAGTAGCTGATTTCCTCTGTCACCTGTATGATGCCTATAGCCTCAAGCCTAACTCTATTGCTGGTTATAAGTCAGCTTCAATGTCTGTTATTCCTTGCTTGGCTAAGAGAGGAAGTGATGAAGTAAGTACATTAAATGTATTAATTAAAGGCATGGGCAATCTAAGACCAACGAATCCCCCGGTGATTCCGTCTTGGAGTTTATCGCTAGTGTTTCAAGTACTAGGTGATAAACCTTTTGAACCACTTAGTTCCATTTCTATGAAACTATTAACTCTTAAAACTGTATTTTTAATTGCTGCGGCCTCGGCTAGGCGTAGGAGTGAAATTCATGCCTTATCAGCCGAGGATGACCGTTTTGTGGTTACAGGGGAAGGCCTTAAGCTGCTACCTAGGATTAATTTCTTGGCTAAGAATCAGTCTTTGAAATATCCAGGTCAACCTATTGTTTTGCCAGCTTTAACTAGATATGATCCTAATTCTAAAGCATGGTGTCCCATCCGGGCGCTGCTCCGGTACAAACAACGTACATCGGAGTGGCGCACCGACCAGTCAGCGTTATGGTTGTCATATATTGAACCCCATGGCAGGGCGTCGAAGGACACCATTTCCAGGTGGATTGTAGAATTTATTCAGTTTTGTCATAAATCCGCCACCGGGAAGCAGGTTGACGTGGCCAAGGCTCACAGTGTCCGCGGCGTAGTGACATCCACTGCCCTATTTAATGGGGTCCCTGTGGATGACATTATGTCGGTTTCTCAGTGGCACTGTGAGTCAAGTTTTACAGACCATTATCTCCGTGACACCTCTAATCCTCTCGCCTTGTCGATTTTGAAAAAATAACTAGGTGTACATTATTTGATAAGGTTTCCTCATTGCTTATATATTTCACAATTAATTATTGGAAACAACCACTTTTTTGGCACTGCATCAGTCTTCACCACTAGGAAGATGATGTCAGCACCCAAGTTCAACAAGGTCAGTCTTGTTCATGTGTTGTCCATTGTTGATTGTATTGTCACGTTACCCGTTGTTATTAGCATGATGATGGTTTGTGTGTTTATGTGGTTCATTATTGAGAGTATACGAAAATGGAGCTTTTTCGTCTCTGTCCTGTAGTACATGGCACTTGTACGTAGAGAGCGTATGGGACATTGAGGTCATTCGAGTCTTCCTCCCAGGAAGGGGGGGGGGGGGGGGGAGCGCATATGACATTCGGTCATCTCTCTTACATCGGTTGTGTTATCCGATGGTTGGTCAAATCCTGACTGTGTTTCACACAGTTTCAGAAGTTTAAGTGCCTTAAACGCAGAAAAGCGTATAGGGATGAGCTGGTCTTTTGACCTCACCTCCCTCCCGCCGAATTCCCTGTCGAATTCTGGCAATATCAAAAAGTATTAGGGAGGTAAGTATACTCTTGAAGTGAAATAAACGAAATCTAGGATTTCTTTTTTCACGAGAGAGTTGATACTTACCTCCCTAGATACGGACCCGGCCTCTCCACCCCACAGAGGCTCGGTCTTCAGGCTCTTAATAGTTGCATGTGTGTCAGCCAATAAATTGGTCAGAGGAAGTGCTAGTCTGCACATGCGCGGTGGTGGGGCTGGCATCCGCCAGACTACACTCTGACTCCCTGCCCAGTAGGGGCACCTAACTGTTTTAATCTGAGTGTTTATTGAGTGAAAGCCGATATTTAGCAATATCAAAAAGTATTAGGGAGGTAAGTATCAACTCTCTCGTGAAAAAAGAAATCCTAGATTTCGTTTAGTCTGTAGCCTCCTCCACAGCCCCACCTGCGAATGCCATTGAAGATGACAAGGGCCCGCTGCTCAGCAATTCACAGGTGGCCACGGACGAAGACTGGTCTGACGCATGTGCGGGGCTCCTCGCTGTCAGATCAGAGCGCTCCTCAGCTCAGTCTCTGCCGTATGCTGAGCATATCTTAGATATGTTCACTGCGGCAGAGGAGTCGATCAGACCGAAAGGTTGCCTCGCGAAGGCCTCCCGCGAGGTTGCTAGGCAATGCCGAGTTACTGCCAGTCAGTACTCTCAGTATGGTCTAGCGCTCAGACCGAGCGCGGACGACCGTGCCGCTGTGGGGGAAGACACGCGGCCAGGCTCTCATGCTGACACAGGAGCACTGTGCTCGGGCACTATTCGCATGGCTAATGCCGCTTTGTGTGACACCAAGGAGACCTCGCGAGCAGCGATTAGTGCACTGTCTCACATGTGTCAGCTGCCATCAGGGGTAGAAGCCTGATGGCCTAAAGGTTTTTTCATTTATCACAGGTATCAGTCAGGTGTTGTCACACGTACCAGACACACCCACTTCTAAAAGTGATGTGCACCCCATTAACCCTAGATGCACCAGTGGGAGGTTGTTTGACTTTCCACATTCAGGAGTGGGAGCGGTTAATTCAGGACCGCTTAGTCTTGCAATGGCTTTCGCACAGATACAGTCCAGAGTGGATGATAGGTCCGCCATTCCATCTGTCTCTGGTGCCGGTCTTGACTCAAATTCCAAGAGATCCAGACAAGTGGTTGTGCATAGAAGAGGAGATAGAATCTCTAATTCTAAAAGAAGCAATTCAACCAGCGCAAGATTGCCTGGGCTTCTATTCAACCATGTTTCTTGTGACAAAGAACAACGGGGGTTGGGGGGAGGGACCAATTCTCAAACTCAAGCCTCTAAACAAATTTATAGACACACTGAGTTTCAAAATGGAAACAATAAAATTGGTGTTGTTGGGGTTTGAGAAGGGGATGTGGACAACGTCGATAGGTCTAAAGGACGCTTATTTCCACATTCCCATTGCAAGGAGTTTTCGTCGGTTCCTGAGATTTGCTTTTCAGGGACGCCAATGGGAATTCAAGGTTCTTCCATTCGGCATCTCGATGGCTCCAAGGGTCTTCACTCGAGTGGTACTTGCTATCACGGCATACCTCCGCAGGAGAAGTATAGCAGTCCACACTTACATAGACGACTGGTTGCTAAAAGCACACAACCCAGAAAGTGTTTTCTAGCACGAGTCTATCTGAGAATGCTAGGTCTGATGGTTTCAATGGAACCAGTCATTCCTCAGGCGGCCTTGCGCAGGTGGCCGATTCAGCTGATTCTCATGACTCAGTGGACGCAGAGTTCAGGATCACTGGACTCGCGCATTCAAGTGTTGGATCCTCTCATTCATTACCTTCATTGGTGGATGGGGAGAGGGAATCTCCTAGCGGGGGGGTCATACTGACCCCTCCCCACCCTCAAGTAACGATGTTTACAGATGCATTGATGGTGGGAGGGGGAGCTTGCCTGGAAGAAGCCACAATATCAGGGCGTTGGAATCTGGATCGGTCAAAGGAGCATATCAACATGCTAGAATTACGGGCTGTAATTCTAGGCCTGGAACACTTCTTAAGAGAAGTGGAGGGAAAGTTTGTGTTGATACATTCAGACAACTCAACAGTAGTGAGTTACATAAGCCGCCAGGGTGGAACGAAGTCGCCCCAGTCTGTATGATGACATGGAAACTGCTTTGCTGGTGTGTGGATCATATGATGACCTTGAAAGTAGTTCATATTCCGGGAAGGCTGAATCGGTTAGCAAACTCATTGAGCCAAAAGATGAGCATTCTGCCTACGGAATGGCAACTAAATCAATGTGTGGCGGATCAACTGTTCAATCATTGGGGAAAACCCAACATAGATTTATTCGCAATGAAGAAGAATGCGAAGATGACGACGTATGTTTCTCCGATTCCAGATCCAAGCGCTATTGCAATAGATGCACTAGCTATCAGTTGGAAGGGAATGTATGCATACACATACCCATACCCCCTAGAGCTGGGGCGAACATTCGAAGCTTTGAACAATTGTGAACTCTGGGAAGACGAATCATATTCGAACATTTATTTGACGAATCTTGTGGTTCGCGAACCATACATTAATTTTTTTTTGCATGTATTTTCCATCTGTCTAAGGCAAATATCTGGAAATCATGACGAAAATGATTTACGAAGCACTTATTTTAGCCGTATACAGGTTTTGAATGATAAACCGTAATTCAGATTTACAACAATATTTTGAATTATTTTCCGAGTAAGTTCAACCCACACCCATGATAGCGTAATCGTCCAAGAGTAACACATACCTTCCTCGCTTAAATGGTTTAATTTACTGGCAAATATCGACATTACAAGCCAAGAAAATGTTGTTATCATATGTATTACACGATCTCAACATATTACAGGCTTATAAGGTCTACGCGGCATGCATGCTCCATCAAAGAAAAGGCGAACGTGACATGTTTTCTTTGTTATTTGCAAAATCGGCCATTATTTCTGAGAAATGATAGTGTTCAAATTATTATTCTAATCATTCTTCTATTACGTTTTCATTGGCTATTATAATGAACACCAGTCAGTATATCCAATCAAAATGCGATGTGTGTTCTCTTATTAAAATCGTGGATGTTCAGCGCGCAATTGTTACTACCGCAAATTGGTCAATGTTGTAAAATGCTAGATATAGATATAGAATTACAGTATAGATCGCACTAAATGAACTTCCAGTAAAACTGCTGTTTAGAACAGTTTTCTCGACCAACTGCATTTATATGGGCGTATTTTTTTGCAAAATGTTATGCATTCTAATTATCTAGTAATATCTTGATACAAAATCCAGTTCAAAGTAGCCAAGAATTTGTATTCAGCAAAACTATTTTAGCTGTTTAAACTCAAGGAGATCTATCAGATCTAGATACCTGTGTTGTCTAGATGAGGTTCCCGTACTAGCCTGGTTCCGTGTATCTATTTATTTAACTAGTGTCGTCTATAAAACTGCAAGAAGTAACCAACTAATCACGCAATGAAACTTATTTGAGTGTATTGAACTTATCTAGCTGATATATACTAACAATTTGTTGTGTATTTTGTCACTAAATCCACTTGGAATTTACAAATGATTTTGTGTGTCACAACATTTCTAATTCTATGTCATCAGTTCAGATTATGAATATTAAACCGGACTAGCATATCGCGAACCAGTTCGGTTCGTGAAAATCTTCACGAACCACAGCCCTGATACCCTCCAACAATCCTGATTCCACGGATTCGTCAGAAGATCAAGCAGGAGGAATGTCAAGTACTTCTGATCGCCCCGAATTGGCCACGCCGATCATGTTTCACTTCAAGAGTATACTTACCTCCCTAATACTTTTGATATTGCTAAATATTGGCTTTCACTCAATAAACACTCAGATTTAAAACAGTTAGGTGCCCCTACTGGGCAGGGAGTCAGAGCGTAGTCTGGCGGATGCCAGCCCCACCACCGCGCATGCGCAGACTAGCACTTCCTCTTTGCTAGATTATTGGCAAAGAGATCACACATGTTTTTTTGTTCAATAGCTTTTTCGCTCTCTTAAACTGTTTAAGTGGTGTTTGTTTAGGAGTGTTAGTCACTTTTTTGGATGGCGGATAGGAATACGTCGCCACAGGAGGACGGAGGACCTTTAAATCAGGTGACTTCTAGTAAAATTAGCGAGTTTTCTTCCCGGTGTATTGTGTTTCCGGGACTCGCGTTTACCGTGATAAGCGCCTTAGTTAGTTGGTTTAGGTCAACTCGGTGCTACCTAGGACTAATTTCTCTTTCTGTTTCTGTCCACAGGTCTGTATGACGCTAGGTTGTGACGTCACAGTACCAGAGAATTAGTATTCTCTCCACCATGGTTCCATTTCCTACTAACACTGTTAGGTTATCTAACCAAATGAAAAATTATGCCCAGTGAGTTGGAGGCCTGGTATAAAGGTCTTCTCACTTTGCCCTCTTGTTCCAATTCCTTCCCCATGAGGTGGAGAGAGTTAAGAGGCGTGCAGATGGTGGAGTTTCCGGTTCGTCACGTTGGATGGTTTGTCTATACAAAGTGTCAGGTATCTAGTTATTGATAATGTGGTGATGTTAATTATTGTAAACAATCAAAGGGAGATAATTAACATTTTTGCCAGTAAAGAGTTATCTATATGTATCTGATGGTTGTGTAGTCAACTTATCCATTCAGCATACAATTCGTCTTTGCACTTGGATGTTTTGTTGGGATCGAATTTTTCCTGTCACGGGATTAATGACGTCATAATCAGCTGGCTATGTATTTATTAGCAATTCAAGCGCTAGGCTGGTTTTTGATGTATATTGATCTTTATGATCGTTTTCCTTCTCCTTGAGTTGGATTGAGTTTCTAAGCTTAACTAGTTGCTCATACTCCTTGTCCTTTGCCCTGTTTCAGGGACCGGGTTGCGCGTCCTGTGGACGTTTTATGCATGTGAAGTTCTGGCCGCATCTGTGTTATCGATGTAGCCCTTGTGGTCCGTTGATTAATTGTGACATATGTAAGCACTGGGGGGGCGAGTTAATGTCCGAATTCTTGTGCTGCTTACAGGCGACGGACAAGGTGGTAGTGGAGGAGAAGAAGAAGAAGCGGAAACGAGAGGTTGTAAGTGAGAAGGGTAAGGGGAAGGTCTCGTCCGCGGTGGATATGGAGACCTTCCGGACCGAGATGTTGGGAGAGATGAGGAGGACAATAAAAGATTTGGTTCCAGGGTTGCTTCGTGGCATGCTTCCTGGACCAGATCCTTTATTGTCCTCATCATCGGCTTCGGAGCAGGTAATCCCCGCCTCTGGATCGATTTTCCTTAGTCCGCTTCCGTTGTCCGACGATTCAGAGGTGGCCCCATTAGAGGGGGCGTTCCACGGCCCTGGCAGCAGGCTTATTGCCGCGCCGATAGGGGACCGTGGACGGTTGTCGCTGGAACCCGCTGGCTGCTTATCAGTCCAGGGGTATCCGCACGCCGCGGTGGCCAGTACCTCCTATGGCACCGTTCCTGGTCAGCCCGGGTTAGCTCTCTTTGCTGACCCGGGGTCTAATCTTTCTGACCAGGGTGATGAGGATTACCTGCTAGGGTCGCCGTCTGACGACGCGGACATGGATGAAGACGTTTGTGCACCCCTCGCGGGGAATACAGGCGCTTTTTTCCACGGTATTACTCACCCTGGAGTAAGGTCCGCGGTTCAGGTGGTGGCCCAGGGCGCTGCTGATGGCCAGCGGTACCGCATACCTCGGCTTGCCGAGAGTGTAGCTGGTGCTGGCCGGGCCCGTGGTAGGGCTATATATACCCCGCGCTCTACCGCGGTGCCTGCTCCTGGTCAAACCAGTGATATTCTCATGCCGGTGCTGACAGGCCCGCATGTTTTCCCTGGCTTGCCAGGTGTATCAGCGTACCCGCCGTCAAGTACTGCTTGCGCTCAGGAGGAAGACGAAGGACCCCGTCTTGTAGAGCGCTCGCAGTTAGCCACGGAGGAGGATTGGTATGACGCTTGCCAGTGGTTGGTGAGCGTTAGGCCTGATCTGCCCGTGGAGCAGTCGGCTAGCCACCGTGTTCACACGCCGTGGTTAGCTGGGAAACCAACTGCTAACGCTATGCCTTCTCTGCCGCTGGCGGAGCATGTCGTTGACATGTTCAAGGCGGCGGAGGCGTCCATTAACACGAGTGGACGTCTCGCGAAGGCCCCTCGCGAGGTGGCCAAGCGTTGTCGCATCGTGCCCCTGGACTACCAGCGGTACGGTGTGGTACCCAAGCCCAGCGTGGATGACCGCGCGGCTTTGGGTGAGGATACGCGGCCAGGATCCCGTTCTGACGCGGGGGTCTTGTGCGCGAATGCGTTGCGTTCGGCGAATACCGCGTTGCGTGATGCGGAGGAGAGTGGGAGGGCTTCGATTGCCGCTCTGTCCCACGTCTCCCAGCTGTTACAGGGGGTAGTAACGGCATCCGCATCGCGCCAGCCAGGCCCGCTCGCGGTCCAGCGAACCATCCAGGATGGTATTAACCTGGCGCTGGACTGTATGACGCGGGCGGTGACCAGGAGTGTCAGGGCAAGACGCACATTTGCCCTGGACAATTTGTGCCCGTCTCAGGACCTGTATAATAGGCTACTCCGTACGCCTATGACGGGTCCTGGTCTTTTTGGAGGTGAGGGATGTCGCCACCTCCAGGAGACGGTCACCCTGGTGAATAACCAGAGGGCGCTGCGCGAACAGTTTGAGGTACTGCGTCGTGCTAACGTTCGCGCCGCGGCCCCTGCGTATCGTCCCCTGCAGGCTCGAGGTGGTGCTGGCCAAGTCAGAGGCCAGCCGCCGTCGCAGCGCCGGCCTCGGCCGCGTGCGATTCGGCCAGCAGTGAGGGGGGCGCAGGCTCCTCAGCCGCCGTCAGCCAGGCAGCCGCCCGTGCACCGAGGTGCGCGCGGGGCGGGGCGGGTCGCGCGAGGATCTGGGCGTGGTTATCGTTCCTGACAGGGCGCTTACCGCGGTAAGGACCACGCCGGTGTGTATGGCGACGGAGACAGTGCCGCTCTTGCATGCCTTGTGTCCACCGCGGTCCCTAGGTGGACCGGTGGGAGGCCGGCTTGCCGACCACATGCAAGAGTGGGAACGGTTAACTCAGGACCGTTTAGTCTTGCGATGGCTTTCCGTGGGGTATCATCCAGAGTGGATGACAGGCCCGCCGTCGCGACTGTCTCTGGTGCCAATCTGGACTCCCGTTCCGAGAGATCCAGATCAAAGGTTGTGTATCGAGGAGGAGATAAATTCCCTCGTACAAAAAGGAGCTATTCAGCCGGCACAGAGGTGTCCGGGCTTCTATTCAACCCTGTTCTTGGTAACAAAACGCACCGGTGGGTGGAGACCGATTCTCAACCTCAAGCCATTGAACAAGTTCATCGAGACGCCCAGTTTCAAGATGGAAACGGTGCGCTCGGTGTTGGCGGGGTTGGAGAGGGGGATGTGGACGGCGTCGATAGATTTGAAGGACGCTTATTTCCACATCCCCATCCACAGGAGTTTCTGTCGCTTCCTGAGATTTGCATTCCAGGGCAGACAGTGGGAATTCAGGGTGTTGCCCTTCGGAATTTCCACGGCTCCTCGGGTTTTCACCCGTGTGGTTCTTGCGATCACAGCATACCTCCGCAGGAGAAGCATAGCAGTCCACACGTACATAGACGACTGGCTGTTGAAAGCGCACACCCGGGAAAGTTTGTCCGCCAATCTGGAGATTGTTTTGAAAATTCTCACAGACTTGGGCTGGATGATCAATTTCCCAAAATCAGAGCTGACTCCATCCCAGAAGTTTGTTTACCTGGGGATGTTCTTCGATCTGGAGACAGGATATGTTTATCCTACTCAGGAGAGGGTTCAAATACTCATCTCGTTGATTCAGTCAGTGTGCGACAGTCGTCATGTCCTGGCACGGGTTTACTTGAGAATGCTGGGGTTGATGGTTTCGTTGGAACCAGTCATTCCTCAGGCCGCCTTACGCAGGCGGCCGATCCAGTTGTTTCTCATGACACAATGGACCCAGAGTACAGGTTCGCTGGACTCGAATGTGTCAGTGTTGGCGCCTCTGATTCACCACCTGCAATGGTGGTTGAATACAGAGAATCTCTTACCGGGGGTTTTGCTAACCCCTCCCCACCCTCAGGTGACTGTGTATACAGATGCATCGATGGAGGGCTGGGGAGCTTGCCTGGAAGAATCCACGATATCAGGGCTTTGGAATCTGGAACAGTCACAGGAACATATAAATCTACTGGAGCTAAGAGCAGTAGTCCTGGGCCTGGAACATTTCTTACAGAAAGTTCAGGGCAAGATTGTTCTTATTCGTTCAGACAACTCAACAGTTGTGACTTACATAAACCGCCAGGGC
The DNA here is from genome assembly GCA_034401795.1 of Chaetoderma sp. LZ-2023a. NCBI lineage: Eukaryota > Metazoa > Mollusca > Caudofoveata > Chaetodermatida > Chaetodermatidae > Chaetoderma > Chaetoderma sp. LZ-2023a. Next base: position 66,395,782 of record CM067370.1, on the reverse strand, counting down.
GGAACGAAGTCGCCCAGTCTCTGTATGATGACATGGAAACTGCTATGTTGGTGTCTGGATCACCAGATTACCTTGAAAGCAGTTCATATTCCGGGAAGGTTAAACCTGCTTGCAGACTCATTGAGCCGAAGGATGAGTGTTTTACCCACGGAATGGCAACTAAATCAATGTGTGGCGGATCGTCTGTTCGACCATTGGGGGAAACCCAACATCGATTTGTTCGCAACGAAGAAGAATGCGAAGATGACGACGTACGTCTCTCCGATTCCGGATCCAAGCGCTTTCGCAACAGATGCGTTAGCTATCAGCTGGGGGAGAATGTATGCATACGCATTCCCTCCAGCAATCCTGATTCCAAAAATTCTTCAGAAAATCAGACAAGAGGAATGCCAAGTGCTTCTGATCGCCCCGGATTGGCCAAGCCGATCATGGTATACGGATCTGCTGGACCTTCTGGTCTGCAATCCGGTTCCTCTGCCTCTGATGGACGATATTATCTTCCAGGGCAAGGCCCTTCACAACAATCCGTCAATGTTCAGATTGACTGCGTGGATGTTGTCAAGGAATCTAGAATTAAGGAGGGCTTTTCTGAGCAAGCAGCCATGTTTATGGCCAAAGCCAGGAGGGGGTCAACCTCCAGAGCATATAATTATAAAATCAACAGATTTGCAGAATGGTGCTCAAAAAGATGTATTGATCCAATGGATTCATCTATTCAAGTAGTAGCTGATTTCCTCTGTCACCTCTATGATGCCTATAGCCTCAAGCCTAACTCTATTGCTGGTTATAAGTCAGCATTAATGTCTGTTATTCCTTGCTTGGCTAAGAGGGGAAGTGATGAAGTAAATACATTGAATGTATTAATTAAAGGCATGGGCAATCTAAGACCAAGGAATCCTCCTGTGATTCCGTCTTGGAGTTTATCGCTAGTGCTTCAAGTACTAGGTGATAAGCCTTTTGAACCACTTAGTTCCATTTCTATGAAACTATTAACACTGAAGACTGTGTTTTTAATTGCTGCGGCCTCGGCTAGGCGTAGGAGTGAGATTCATGCCTTATCAGCCGAGGATGACCGTTTTGTGGTTTCAGGGGAAGGCCTTAAGCTGCTACCTAGGATTAATTTCTTGGCTAAAAATCAGTCGTTGAAATATCCAGGTCAACCTATTATTTTGCCTGCTTTAACTAGATATGATCCTAATTCTAAAGCATGGTGTCCCGTCCGGGCGCTGCGCCGGTACAAACAACGTACGGCGGCATGGCGCACCGACCAGTCAGCGTTATGGTTGTCATATATTGAACCCCATGGGAGGGCTTCTAAGGACACCATTTCCAGGTGGATTGTGGAGTGCATTCAGTTTTGCCATAAATCCGCCACCGGGAAGCAGGTTGACGTGGCCAAGGCTCACAGTGTCCGCGGCGTAGTGACATCCACGGCCCTATTTAATGGGGTCCCTGTGGATGATATTATGTCGGTGGCTCAGTGGCACTGTGAGTCAAGTTTTACAGACCATTATCTCCGTGACACCTCTAATCCTCTCGCCTTGTCGGTTTTGAAAAAATAAATCGGTTTATATTTTTTGAGGTGATTTCCTCATTACTTATATATATCACAATTAATTTATGGAAACACCCACTTTTTTGGGCCTGCATCAGTCTTTACCGATGGGAAGATGATGTCAGCAGCCATTTTCAACAAGGTCAGTCTTGTTCATGTGTTGTCCGTTGTTGATTGTATTGTCACGATTACCCGTTATTAATATGGTGATGGTTTGTGTATTTGTGTGGTTCATTGTTGAGAGTTACGAAAAGGGAGCTTTTTCGTCTCTGTCCTGTAGTACATGGCACTTGTACGTAGAGAGCGTATAGGACATTGAGGTCAGTCGACTCTTCCTCCCAGGAAGGAGGGGGGGGGGAGCGCATATGACATTCGGTCATCTCTCATACATCGGTCGTGTTATCCGATGGTTAGTCAAATCCTGACTGTTTTTTCTTACAGTTTCAGAAGTTTAAGTGCCTTAAACGCAGAAAAGCGTATTGGGATGAGCTGGTCTTTTGACCTCGCCTCCCTCCCGCCAGATTCACTTTCGAATTCTGGCAATATCAAAAGTATTAGGGAGGTAAGTATACTCTTGAAGTGAAATAAACGAAATCTAGGATTTCTTTTTTCACGAGAGAGTTGATACTTACCTCCCTAGATACGGACCCGGCCTCTCCACCCCACAGAGGCTCGGTCTTCAGGCTCTTAATAGTTGCATGTGTGTCAGCCAATAATCTAGTCAGAGGAAGTGCTAGTCTGCGCATGCGCGGTGGTGGGGCTGGCATCCGCCAGACTACGCTCTGACTCCCTGCCCAGTAGGGGCACCTAACTGTTTTAAATCTGAGTGTTTATTGAGTGAAAGCCAATATTTAGCAATATCAAAAGTATTAGGGAGGTAAGTATCAACTCTCTCGTGAAAAAAGAAATCCTAGATTTCGTTTAGTTTACGGATCTGCTGGACCGTCTAGTCTGCAATCCGGTTCCTCTGCCTCTGATGGACAATATTATCTTCCAGGGCAAGACCCTTCACAACAATCCGTCAATGTTTCAATTGACTGCATGGATGTTGTAAAAAAATCCGCGATTAAGGAGGGCTTTTCTGAGCAAGCAGCCAATTTCATGGCCAGAGCCAGAAGGGGTTCAACCTCCAGAGCTTATAATTATAAAATCAACAGATTTGCAGAATGGTGCTCAAAGAGATGTATCAATCCGATGGAAGCATCTATTCAGGTAGTAGCTGATTTTCTCTGTCACCTGTATGATGCCTATAGTCTTAAGCCTAATTCTATTGCTGGATACAAATCAGCATTAATGACTGTTATCCCTTGCTTGGCAAAGAGGGGAAGTGATGAAGTAAGTGTTTTAAATACTCGTATTAAAGGTATGGGCAATCTCAGACCAAGAAATCCTCCACTGACACCGTCATGGAGTCTCTCTGGTTCTGCAGGTTTTGAGTGATAAACCTTTTGAACCACTTAGTGCTACATCTGTAAAATTATTGACACTTAAAACTGTATTTTTAGTTGCGGCAGCATCAGCCAGATGCAGGAGTGAAATTAATGCCTTGTCTGCTGAGCCTGACTGTTATATAGTTACAGGTGAAGGCCTTAAGCTTCTACCAAGATTGAATTTCTTGGCTAAGAATCAATCTTTAAAATATCCGGGTAAACCTATTGTTTTACCTGCCTTAACCAGATATGATCCTGGTGCTAAAGTATGGAGTCCTGTCCGTGCTTTAAATAAGTACAAGAGAAGAACTCAGGTTTGGCGGACGGACCCATGTTCCCTATGGTTGTCATATATTGAACCCCATGGTAGGGCGTCAAGAGACACTATTTCCAGATGGATAGTAGTATGTATTCAATTCTGTCATAAGACAGCCACTGGAATCCAAGTAAATAGAGCCAAGGCTCATAGTGTCCGTGGTGTGGTAACTTCCACGGCATTATTTAATGGTGTTTCTATTGAAGACATCATGTCAGTAGCCCAGTGGCATTGTGAATCAAGTTTTACCGACCATTACCTTCATGACACTTCTAACCTGCTCGCCATCTCAGTCCTCAGAAAATAAAATAATGTAGAGGTTTATGTTTGTAATTAGTTTCCTCCTCTGCTATTTACAAATATCACATTTGTTGGTAGGGTATCCCTACTATTAGCTGGTGCAATTCTCTTCATCCGGTGGGGGAAGAGATGAGTGCCGCATCCAAGACATCAGAGGTCAGTATATATGACCATTTTTGGTTTTTTTCTTGGTGAAGGTGTCATTTTTTATTTAATATGGTGATGGGTAATGTCTCCTAATTGTGGTTCTTTCAGAAAGTTTTGAAATTGAAGCAATTCTTCTTTTTTCCAATGTCTAGTAATACTTTCATTAAGTATTAGAGAACATGCTAGTCATTTAGAGCAGCGTTTTTTCCTAACCTTCCTCAGAAAGAGGGGGGAGGAGCGCATTTGCCTTTTGATCAATCTCTTCATCGGTCAATTATCCGATTCAAAATTCTATTCCTGGTTGTGTTTCAGTCACAATTTCAGATGTTTTAAATCTCTTGAGATTTGGTTTTCAGGACCTTGCCTCCCTCCCACCAAATTTACTTTCAAATTCTGTTTTTTATCAAGAGTGTTAGGGAGGTAAGTATGTTCTCATGATGTGAAATAAGAAAATTTATCAAATTTCTTTTTCACGAGTGAGATGACATACTTACCTCCCTAACAGGATCCCGGCCTCTCCACCCCACGGAGGCCTGGTCCTTTGGTTATTTGAATAGTTGCTTCTATGTCAGCCAATATTTAGTAACAGAAGTACCAGTATGCGCATGCGCATTGGGTGGGGTCTGTCATGTGCATGACTGTATACATCCACCTGCCCATTAGGGGCACCTAACTTTTTATAATTCTGAATGTTATTGAATTTAGAGCCGATATACTAGTATATCAAGAGTGTTAGGGAGGTAAGTATGTCATCTCACGCGTGAAAAAGAAATTTGATAAATTTTCTTATTTCACGAGAGAGTTGATACCTCCCTAGCATGGACCCGGCCTCTCTGCCCCACAGAGGCTCGGTCTTCAGGCTTTCTTAAAGTTGCATAGTGTCAGCCAATAAATTTGTCAGAGGAAGTACTAGTCTGTGCATGTGCAAGGTAGGGGCTGGCATCCGCCGGACTGTCATCTGACTACCTGCCCAGTAGGGGCACCTAACCTTTTTAATCTGAGTGTTTATTGAGTGAATGTTGATATTTGGGAATATCAGAGTGTTAGGGAGGTAAGTATCAACTCTCTCGTGAAAAAAGAAATCCGTGATTTCGTTTATTGCCTGCCTACATGCCAGTATCCTTGCTTGCCTGACAGCCAGCATAATCTTTGCCTGTGATGTGTGCACGCTGTTGCAAAGGAATCTGCTTATCCTCTTACTAAGTGATGCCATGTCTTCTCTTAACTAACTTACAATTCTGTCTATCAGGTTGCAGTCATATGTCATAATATCAGTGAATAAAGAAATGCAGCAATAATTAAATGATCACATTCCTTTCTTTAGTATTTTAGATGAGGTGGAGTTTTATGAGAAACAGCAGCCCTTTAAGTTAGAGAGTTATGCTCAGATGGGAGAATTTCTAAATCAGTTTATATTCAAAACTGTATGGGGAAATTTATTAGGTAAGTGCAATGTGGCACCGCAATAATCTACTGTACAAAATTTGTTTAAAAATATTTAATTTCCGTACATATTTTTATGCATTGATTTGATGATTGGGATGGCGTAAATGGATGCGGTAAATTAATTAGTCCCATGAAGTAGTCAATCTGTGTGTTCATGCATCCACATTTGGTCTTTGTTCAATGACTTCAGTTAGCCTGCACCGATTTAGTTCACATTTCAGCAATACCTCGCTATTTATGAGACCTCACCTGAGAGTATATTTGGCCAAAACCTGGCTGTATTCAACAGAGTAATCCCCTTGATTTCTTGAAAAGTTTAAAATATTTGTTTTCTGCTTGATAAGTTCAGTTAGCCTGTATGAATTGAGATCAAATTTCGGAAATACATTGCTGTGCTCTTGACTCTGATTACGTTTGACTGAAATCTGTCTAATCGCCAGAGTAATTCCCCCCGATTTCTTGAAAGATCATAAAATATTTGGTTTCTGCTCGATAGTTTAAGTTATCCTACACGGCTTCAGTTTAAATTTTGAAAAAACGTACCTCCATTTGATACTATTGAAGAAATTTGCATGTGGTCGCCACAGCTATCCCCTTGACTTATTGAAAAACCTTAAAATATTTCGTTTTCGCCTGATAATTTCAGCTATCATTCATGGATTCTGTTTAAATCTCTGCCAGTACTTGCTTTTGTATACCACATTGACTAGAATTGTATACAGCAAAAATCTGGCTGTCTGGATTTTTGAAAAGTTGTAAAATATTTGGATTAAAAGATTGGGTTTGTACTAAACCACCCGTGTCAGGTGGTGTGTAACCAGAACTACTCTTTTATTATGTTAAATTTTTGGACTGCCATAATTTATAATCTCAGTAGAAATTTATAGTTAAATTTATCAAAGAAAAATTTGCCACAGTGGCTGAGGGTTGTTGCCAAATTGGGGGTCAGGTTGTGGAGGTGTTGTGAAAAATGAGTGCCATCTGATTATCATGCTCTTGTTTGCTCATTTTACAGATGTTCGAAATCTACCAAGAGTGGATGTGTTTAGTTCTGTGCACTGCCTACTTATGGTACTCTATGAGAGAGATTGCCGGCGATCTTTCACCACATCAGACCAATGGCTGATCAGGTGACTAACATGGTTGCCTTGAAATGGCAATGTCAGAATTTCAGGGATGAGGGTTAATAATTTCTGTTATGCTCTTTGCTGTGGATAATCTTTGCTCTTAGCACATGTGGGCAAAGCTGGCATCACCATTTTAGCTATATATGTATTAAGTTATATCATTTAATGAATTAATTTTTTTTAAAGTAGAATGCCAGACCCCTTGTGTTACTTGGTATAAAAGGAATCTACACAATGTAACGTTTTGAAATATATATGTATATATGTATATATGTATATATGTATATATATATATATATATATATATATATATATATATATATATATATATATATATATATATATATATATATATATATATGTAACCTCTTACCCAAATAGGAGTAGAAATATCCTTTATTTTAAAGATGTGATACTGTATACAAATTTTTTTTACCTGACTGGGACATGAAATCATAAGTTGAACCTTTTTCTTGGTCATGCAATGCAAAAAACCCTGCAAATTGCGGGCGGGGTGGGTGTGGGCGTGGGTTCAGCATTGTTAGGGATATATAAGTTATGTTTGTTGAAATGTTGAAGAATATTTGATTCTGACATTGAATTCTTGTGATCAGTCAAATAAATGATGGTCCGATAGGCATATCGATAAAGTAGCCAGTTTTGAACCCAATCCTCTCATTGAGGCAGCAGTAGTAATGTCATGGGTGAGATTAAAAATTGGCTAATTGGAATCACTCATCTGAGTTCAGGTGCCCCAGTTTCAGAACATAGATGGAAGATCAATTCTGTCATTAAAACTATTATGGAAGTAGTGGGAATAAACATGTTTGCCCATAAGTTTGTAGCCCATTGCATCATTTACTAGAGCTGTGTTTTGTATCTTTGTAGACAAAGGCTTACGGTTTTAGTCAAACTGCCCTAGTATCTCTGGTGTACACGGCAAAGTTCATACAATCCTTCACTCTCGTATTAGCACATAACTTCAAAGCATATCTTCTAGGCAAATGAGCTTGTTGTATATCATTCAACTGTTATTATGTCCTGGCCTTTCAAATAAATCATTCTGCCATTTGATGTTTTAGAGATGTGAAAGCCAGAGATCTTGTGTCAGGGTTGGAGAACGGGCGGAGCAGTGCACAAGTGTTAATCCAGAGGGTGCCACACATCATTCCATTCAAAGATGTGAGTTTCCTCTGCAAAGCTTCCAGAAAGCTCAATTCACCTTTCCAGAGTATCCATCTCAATCTGACGTCATATTATGATGTCATAATCAGTTAAGCATGTAGCATGACATCATAATCGTTACGTCATAAATGATCCTATATGGCCTGTCTTTAACTCTTAATAGTCTGACACGTTGTACGAATTGTATGTCTACTATTTAATAAACATGCTGTTGAATATTTTGAAACTAATTTGACTGGGCGCTTTTGCTGCCATTGGCAGCAACAGCAAACAGTCAAATTAGTTCCAAAATATTCAATAGCTTACCTGTATAGTTTTCTGGAAATTGATAGTCATTGAGTTCAGAAATCAGTCGATCCCAACACGAGGGCGGTGTGGGTGGAGTTTAGCTAGAGATGAGTGGGCATAGCTAAAACTGGAAAGGTCCATTCCATCATGTTAAGATGTTAGCTCAGTTGGCTATCTCTTGACTGACTGATATCAACAATGGTTAAGTTGTTACTGTAGGCACTTGATGTCTACGTTTTGAAATTTATATATCTTCTATGTCAATTACCAGAGCTATTACTAGGTCCCCAAAAACCTATTAACTCTTTAACAATCAAGTTTAGTTAAAAGAATCGACAACTTTTTCAGTGAATGTCCATTTGCAGGCCAAAAGAAGATTATTTTGAAAATTTACCACTGAGATGACTGGATTAGATAGCGAGTCAGTTATTCCAGTGGTAACTTTTTAAACATATTGTCTTCTCTTCACCTGCCCTGGGACATTCCTCAAAACCGCTGCAGAAGTTGGTTTTGGCCGACTTGGCCATTAAAGGGCATTCAGTTTGTCTGTCTGTACCATTTTTAACAATTCGGGCAAAGCCACCTATTTCACAACTATATCGTGTCCCATTTGTTATAGTAGATGGCCAGAGATCTAGGTCATGGTGATCTAATTATAGCAATCAGATTTTTAATGATAACTTGTGCTCTATTGAAAGTATTTTTACCAGACATGGCCTGCAGGTTTCCTCAGGATAACTTGAATTTATGTAATCAGGTTGTGTTTCTGGACCCAAAAATCTTATTGATTTTGTTGTCAAACATAAAGGTTGTGTTGACATAATTATAGAGAGTATGCTTCCAAATGATAGCATGAGCTCTGCATGCAGGGATCTTCACCAAACTTGACCCACTGCTTGCTCTAGAGGCCTGAAGAAGTCTATTGAGTATGGGTCTGATTGTCAAATATTGTCCAATTATTGGTTATGCACTTCCGCACTATCACTTGTGTACTTCTGAAACAATCATCAACATGCATGACGGAGAAAATGGTGATGTTTATTTCAAAATGATTATATTGGCAGGCTTATCCAAATTGATGTAACCCTTTTTTCATTCGCGCAAAGTTTATGCAAAAGTTACTAATACAACCTGTTTTCCCGCAATTCCTTTCATGTTTTACATAAATACATGAAAAAAATGGTTACGAAAAACAGAATGGGTTACCTAAAACTAATTTTCCTAACGCAAAAATGGGTTTCTCACATTTTCACTTTGGACAGGCCTGTTTGGTGAAGCACTTACTTATATCTAGATTTTATGTCTTCCTACTAAGAATTACATTATATTAATTATTCAATGTCATGGTTATTTTCAGCGAGTAATTCTGTTTCGAAAGCACATTGTCACAGAGAAGGAAGCTTTGGGTTTGACTGAGTCAGCTAGTGTATCTCCACAGAGTATTCCTATAACCGTCCATCGAAGCAGGATTATAGAGGTATTGATAATAATAATAATAATAATAATAATAATAGAACGAAGATATAGAAGATTTGTTTAGTACAGTTGGATAGATGTTAATTTGTTTTATTTTATCCTACTGATAGAGTAGATACTTGTATATTTTTTACCTAGAGAGTTTAAATGCACACGTGATGGATTGGAATGACTGAACATTTTTGTGATATATGCAATTTTGTGCTATTCAAATATGATGTTGTCATATTACTATCACAAAGACAACCCATTTATTGCTTTAAAATGACCCTTTATGGTTCTGCTGAATGATGCGATGCAGATTGATTCCCAGTGTGATCTGTGGAATAGTGTAACTGATAGACTTGACATGAATAGTAAATAATAATAAATTGCTGTGCATGCATGCGTGTGTGTATGACATTTTCTTGCTATCTCTTTCTACAGATAACATAGTCAGATTTTGTCTAGATTTTCTGTTGTCTATAAGGACTACTTTCCCTGATTTTGCCACCTATCATGTATAACTGTGGTTTGAATTTCATAGGAAATTCTTTCCTCTGTAAAGTTTTAATGAATCTACTGGGTCAAACTATTATTTAATACACTAGGTTATTGTCATTGATGATGATGATAAAAAATAATCTAATCACCAGTTCAAGATAGCCTTGCCTTAGATTCTGCATGGTCAAAAGAAAATGGATATTATAACATCTGAAATGTGATTACATTTTACCTCTCATCATCACAGAATCATTGCAACAAGTCCATTACAGTAGAACTAATTTGACTGGAAGCTGTTTACTTGTTAAGGCCACAACAGCTACCAGATAAATTAGTTTCAAACTATCCATCATCGTATCTGTGTACATTTGTGGTTGCTTTGATTTTTAGATCCTGTGATTTAAGGCTTGTTATGTTAAGCTGTAAGTTATGTGTTTGTGTTGTCCAGGATGGCTATCGTCAATTAGCTGTACTGCCCAGTCCAGTGCTCAAAGGAATCATCCGTGTTAAGTTTGTTAATGAGCAGGTAGGTCTATGAAGATAGTATCTATATAGAAGAAATAATACATACTTTTAATTCTATAAACAACACTTATGATTAGGCTGTAAACATGGGTCAGCATTATAAGGGTTAATCTATGTCTTATATATGAGCTGGTTGAAATTGTTGAATACTTTTTTTCACATCAAGAGTATACTTACCTCCCTAATACTTTTGATATTGCTAAATATTGGCTTTCACTCAATAAACACTCAGATTAAAACAGTTAGGTGCCCCTACTGGGCAGGGAGTCAGAGCGTAGTCTGGCGGATGCCAGCCCCACCACCGCGCATGCGCAGACTAGCACTTCCTCTTTGCTAATTTATTGGCAGAGAGTCTACACATGCTTTTGTGCTAGTGCTTTTCGTGGCTCAATTCTAAGTGTTTTTGTGAAAGATAAGAAGTGTTTATCCCTGATAAAGATGGCAGGAAGAGTGACTTCGCCAGAGGAAGGCCCAGGACCTTTAAATCAGGTGACTTCTAGTAAAATTAGCGAGTTTTGTCCCGTTGTAATGTGTTTCCGGGACTCGCGCTAAACGTGATAAGCGCCTTGTTTAGTTGGTTTATTTCAACTAGGTGCTATATAAGACTAATCTCTCTTTGTGTTTATGTCCACAGGTCTGTGTGAAGAAATAAAATGGACATCACATCAGCAGAGGGTTTGTGTCTCTCCACCATGGTTCCATTTCCTACTAATACTGTTAGGTTATCTAACCAAAAATTCTATGTCCAGTGAGTTGGAGGCCTATTATAAAGGTCTTCTCACTTTGCCCTCTTGATCCAATTCCTTCCCCTAGAGGTGGAGAGAGTTAAGAGGCGTTCAGTGGTGGAGTACTCCAGTTCATCAGGTTGGATGGTTTGTCTAGACAAGGTGTCAGGTATCTAATTATTGATATGAGGTGATGTTAATTATTTAGAGGAAAGGGAGATAATTAACAGTATTTGCCATTGTTATCAGTATATATCTGATGGTTGTGTAGTCGAAATGTCCATTCTGCACATGTTCTGGTTAGAGATACAATTCGTCCTTGCACTGGGATGTTTGTTGGGGATCGATTTTTTCCTGTCATAGGATTAATGACGTCATAATCAGCCTTGCTCTTTATTAACAATTAAAGTTGTCCGAAGCTGGTTTTCTGATAAATTATGATCTTTATGATCATTTTTCCTTCTCTTGAGTTGGTGAGTTTCTAAGCTTAACTAGATTGCTCATACTCCTCGTCCTTTGGCTTTTTTCAGAGACCTGGTTGTGCGTCCTGTGGACGATTTTTGAGGGACAAGTTTGGTCCTCATCTCTGTTTTCAGTGTAGCCCCTGTGGTCCCTTGCTTAATTGCGAGATATGTAAGCACTGGGGGCGAGCTAATGTCCGAATTCTTGTGCTTGCAGGCGAAGGACAAGGTGGAGGAGGAGAAGAAGAAGCTGAAAAAAGAGGTTGTAAGTAAGAAGGGTAAGAGGAAGGCCTCGTCCGCGGTGGACATGGAGGCCTTCCGGACCGAGATGTTGGGAGAGATGAGGAGGACAATCAAGGATTTGGTTCCAGAGTTGCTTCGTGGCATGCTTCCTGGACCAAATCCTTTGTTGGCCTCATCATCTGCTTCGGAGCAGGTAATCCCCGCCTCTGAATCACCGTTCCTTAGTACGCTTCCGTTGTTTGAAGATTCAGAGGTGGCCCCATTAGAGGGGGCGTTCCACGACCCTGGCAGCAGGCTTATTGCCGCGCCCAATAGGGACCGTGGACGGTTGTCGCTGGAACCCGCGGGCTGCTTATCAGTCCACGGCTATCCGCACACCGCGGGTGCCAGTACCTCGTATGGCACCTTCCCTGGCCAGTCCGGGTTAGCTCTCTTTGCTGACCCGGAGTCTAATCTGTCTGGCCAGGAGGATGAGGATTACCTGTTGGGGTCGCCGTCTGAAGACGTGGCCATGGATTATGACGTCTGTGCACCCCTCGCGGGGAATACAGGCGCCTTATTCCACGGTTCTACTCTCCCAGGGGTAGAATCCACGGTTCAGACTGTGGCCCTGGGCGCTGAAGGCCAGCGTTACCGCATACCTCGGCTTGCCGAGAGTGTCGCTGGTGCTGGCCGGGGCCGTGGTGGGGCGGTATATGCCCCGCGCTCTACCACGGCGCCTGCTCCTGGTCAAGCCAGTGAGATTAGCATGCCGGTATTGTCAGGCCCGCATGCTCTCCCTGGCTTGCCAGGGATATCAGCGTATCCGCCGTCAAGCTCTGTTGCTTGCGCTCAGGAGGAAGACGAAGGCCCCCGTCTTGTAGAGCGCTCGCAGCTAGCCACGGAGGAGGATTGGTCTGACGCTTGCCAGTGGTTGGTGAGTGTTAGACCAGATCTGCCCGTGGAGCAGTCGGCTAGCCAGCGTGATCACAGGCCGTGGTTAGCTGGTAAGCCTACTGCTAACGCTATGCCTTCTCTGCCGCTGGCAGAGCATGTCGTTGACATGTTCGAGGCGGCGGAGACGTCCATTAAGTCTAGTGGACGTCTCGCTAAGGCCCCGCGCGAGGTGGCCAGGCGTTGCCGCATCGTGCCCCTGGACTACCAGCGGTACGGTGTGGTACCTAAGCCGAGCGTGGATGACCGCGCGGCTTTGGGTGAGGATGCGCGGCCAGGCTCCCGTTCTGACACGGGAGTCTTGTGTTCGAACGCGTTGCGTTCAGCAAATACCGCGTTGCGTGATGCGGAGGAGAGTGGGAGGGCTTCGATTGCCGCTCTGTCCCACGTCTCCCAGCTGTTACAAGGGGTAGTAACAGCATCCGCATCGCGCCAGCCAAGTCCGGTCACAGTCCAGCGAGCCATCCAGGATGGTATCAACCTGGCGCTGGACTGTATGACGCGGGCGGTGACCAGGAGTGTCCGGGCAAGGCGCACTTTTGCCTTGGATAATCTGTGCCCGTCCCAGGACCTATACAATAGGCTACTACGTACGCCTATGACAGGTCCTGGTCTCTTTGGAGGTGAGGGATGTAGGCACCTCCAGGAGACGGTTACTCTGGTCAATAACCAGAGGGCGCTGCGCGAGCAGTTTGAGGTGCTTCGTCGTGCCAACGTTCGCGCCGCACCCCCTGCGTATCGTCCCCTGCAGGCTCGAGGTGGTAGTGGCCAGGTCAGAGGCCAACCACCATCGCAGCGTCGGCCTCGGCCGCGTGCGATTCGGCCAGCAGCGAGGGGGGCGCAGGCTCCTCAGGCGCAGTCAGCCAGGCAGCCGCCCGCGCACCGAGGTGCGCGCGGTGCTGGTCGTGGCGCGCGAGGATCTGGGCGGGGTAATCGTTCCTGATGGGACGGTTACCGCGGTGAGAACCACGCCGGTGTTTCTGGCAAAGGAGACAGTGCCGCTCTTGCACTCCTTATGTCCACCTCTATCCCTAGGTGGACCGGTGGGAGGCCGGCTAGCCGACCACATGCAAGAGTGGGAACGGTTAACTCAGGACCGTTTAGTCTTGCGATGGCTTTCAGTCGGGTATCATCCCGATTGGATGACAGGCCCGCCATCGCGACTGTCTCTAGTGCCGATCTGGACTCCAAATCCGAGAGATCCAGATCAAAGGTTGTGTATCGAGGAGGAAATAAATTCCCTCATACAAAAAGGAGCTATTCAGCCGGCACAGAGGTGTCCGGGCTTCTATTCAACCCTGTTCTTAGTAACAAAGAACACCGGAGGGTGGAGACCAATTCTCAACCTCAAGCCATTGAACAAGTTCATAGAGACGCCCAGTTTCAAGATGGAGACTGTGCGCTCGGTGTTGGCGGGGTTAGAGAGGGGAATGTGGACAGCGTCGATAGATTTGAAGGACGCTTATTTCCACATCCCCATACACAGGAGTTTCCGTCGCTTCCTGAGATTTGCATTCCAGGGCAGACAGTGGGAATTCAGGGTGCTACCCTTCGGAATTTCCACGGCTCCTCGGGTTTTCACCCGTGTGGTTCTTGCGATCACCGCATACCTCCGCAGGAGAAGCATAGCAGTCCACACGTACATAGACGACTGGCTGTTGAAAGCACACACCCGGGAAAGTTTATCGGCCAGTCTGGAGATTGTTTTGAAAACTCTCACAGACTTAGGCTGGATGATCAATTTCCCAAAATCAGAGCTGATTCCATCCCAGAAGTTTGTTTACCTGGGGATGTTCTTCGATCTAGAGACAGGATATGTTTATCCTACTCAGGAGAGAGTTCAGAAACTCATCTCATTAATTCAGTCAGTGTGCGACAGTCGTCATGTCCTGGCACGGGTTTACTTGAGAATGCTGGGGTTGATGGTTTCATTGGAACCAGTCATTCCTCAGGCCGCCTTACGCAGGCGGCCGATCCAGTTATTTCTCATGACACAATGGACCCAGAGTACAGGTTCCCTGGACTCGAATGTGTCAGTGTTGGCGCCTCTGATTCATCACCTGCAATGGTGGTTGGACACAGAGAATCTCTTGGTGGGGGTTATGCTAACCCCTCCCCACCCTCAGGTGACTGTGTATACAGATGCATCGATGGAGGGCTGGGGAGCTTGCCTGGAAGAGTCCACGATATCAGGGCTTTGGAATCTGGAACAGTCAAAGGAACATATAAATCTACTGGAGCTAAGAGCAGTAGTCCTGGGCCTGGAACATTTCTTACAGAAAGTTCAGGGCAAGATTGTTCTTATTCGTTCAGACAACTCAACAGTTGTGACTTACATAAACCGCCAGGGCGGAACGAAGTCGCCCAGTCTCTGTATGATGACATGGAGACTGCTTTGTTGGTGTCTGGATCACCAGATTACCTTGAAAGCAGTTCATATTCCGGGAAGGTTAAATCTGCTAGCAGACTCATTGAGCCGAAGGATGAGTGTTTTACCCACGGAATGGCAACTAAATCAATGTGTGGCGGATCGTCTGTTCGACCATTGGGGGAAACCCAACATCGATTTGTTCGCAACGAAGAAGAATGCGAAGATGACGACGTACGTCTCTCCGATTCCGGATCCAAGCGCTTTCGCAACAGATGCGTTAGCTATCAGCTGGGGGAGAATGTATGCATACGCATTCCCTCCAGCAATCCTGATTCCAAAAATTCTTCAGAAAATCAGACAAGAGGAATGCCAAGTGCTTCTGATCGCCCCGGATTGGCCAAGCCGATCATGGTATACGGATCTGCTGGACCTTCTGGTCTGCAATCCGGTTCCTCTGCCTCTGATGGACGATATTATCTTCCAGGGCAAGGCCCTTCACAACAATCCGTCAATGTTCAGATTGACTGCGTGGATGTTGTCAAGGAATCTAGAATTAAGGAGGGCTTTTCTGAGCAAGCAGCCATGTTTATGGCCAAAGCCAGGAGGGGGTCAACCTCCAGAGCATATAATTATAAAATCAACAGATTTGCAGAATGGTGCTCAAAAAGATGTATTGATCCAATGGATTCATCTATTCAGGTAGTAGCTGATTTCCTCTGTCACCTCTATGATGCCTATAGCCTCAAGCCTAACTCTATTGCTGGTTATAAGTCAGCTTTAATGTCTGTTATTCCTTGCTTGGCTAAGAGGGGAAGTGATGAAGTAAATACATTAAATGTATTAATTAAAGGCATGGGCAATCTAAGACCAAGGAATCCACCTGTGATTCCGTCTTGGAGTTTATCGCTAGTGCTTCAAGTACTAGGTGATAAGCCGTTTGAACCACTTAGTTCCATTTCTATGAAACTATTAACACTGAAGACTGTGTTTTTAATTGCTGCGGCCTCGGCTAGGCGTAGGAGTGAAATTCATGCCTTATCAGCCGAGGATGACCGTTTTGTGGTTTCAGGGGAAGGCCTTAAGCTGCTACCTAGGATTAATTTCTTGGCTAAAAATCAGTCGTTGAAATATCCAGGTCAACCTATTGTTTTGCCTGCTTTAACTAGATATGATCCTAATTCTAAAGCATGGTGTCCCGTCCGGGCGCTTCGCCGGTACAAACAACGTACGGCGGAGTGGCGCACCGACCAGTCGGCGTTATGGTTGTCTTATATTGAACCCCATGGCAGGGCTTCTAAGGACACCATTTCCAGGTGGATTGTAGAATGCATTCAGTTTTGCCATAAATCCGCCACCGGGAAGCAGGTTGACGTGGCCAAGGCTCACAGTGTCCGCGGCGTAGTGACATCCACTGCCCTATTTAATGGGGTCCCTGTGGATGATATTATGTCGGTGGCTCAGTGGCACTGTGAGTCAAGTTTTACAGACCATTATCTCCGTGACACCTCTAATCCTCTCGCCTTGTCGATTTTGAAAAAATAACTAGGCATATATTTTTGATGGGGTTTCCTCATTGCTTATATATTTCACAATTAATTTATGGAAACAACCACTAATTTGGGACTACATCGTTCTTCACCAATGGGAAGAGGATGTCAGCAGCCATTTCAACAAGGTCAGTCTTGTGTATGTGTTGTCCATTGTTGATTGTCTTGTCACGTTACCCGTTATTAATATGATGATGGTTTTGTGTATTTATGTGGTTCATTGTTGAGAGTATACGAAAATGGAGTTTTTTCGTCTCTGTCCTGTAGTACATGGCACTTGTACGTAGAGAGCGTATAGGACATTGAGGTCATTCGACTCTTCCTCCCAGGAAGGAGGGGGGGGAGCGCATATGACATTCGGTCATCTCTCATACATCGGGGGTGTTATCCGATGGTTAGTCAAATCCTGACTGTTTTTTCATACAGTTTCAGAAGTTTAAGTGCCTTAAACGCAGAAAAGCGTATAGGGATGAGCTGGTCTTTTGACCTCGCCTCCCTCCCGCCGAATTCACTGTCGAATTCTGGCAATATCAAAAGTATTAGGGAGGTAAGTATACTCTTGATGTGAAATAAACGAAATCAAGGATTTCTTTTTTCACGAGAGAGTTGATACTTACCTCCCTAGATACGGACCCGGCCTCTCCACCCCACAGAGGCTCGGTCTTCAGGCTCTTTATAGTTGCATGTGTATCAGCCAATAAATTAGTCAGAGGAAGTGCTAGTCTGCGCATGCGCGGTGGTGGGGCTGGCATCCGCCAGACTACGCTCTGACTCCCTGCCCAGTAGGGGCACCTAACTGTTTTAATCTGAGTGTTTATTGAGTGAAAGCCAATATTTAGCAATATCAAAAGTATTAGGGAGGTAAGTATCAACTCTCTCGTGAAAAAAGAAATCCTTGATTTCGTTTAATTCATTAAGTCGCAATATCTTCATTTCTATGCTTTCAGACACATTCATTAAAAAATATTCAACAAAGTATGGCCCACATCAAATGAATTAAAAGTTCATTTCTAAATAGATGTAGAGTGCGTAATTTTCAGTACAAAAGTAATCCGGCTTTTGAAAATAAAGAAATTTCATTCTAAGTCAGTGTTGTATATTTATTTACAAAAATCTGATCCAGGTTAGCTATAGCAGCATTGCCAGTACCCGGAAATATATGGTAAAACCATTGAAATGTGTAGCCATATGTTTTTAAAATCAGAATATAATCTTAATATATAGATCTTCATGAAACATTTGGACCTGAGTAACATCAATATGTATATATTATGAGGTCTCAATCTTTTTGTTTAGACCAAATTTGATATAAGATATTTAAATAATTTATTTGATTAATTGTGCATATCAGGGTTTGGATGAAGCTGGGATTGACCAAGATGGTGTATTTAAAGAATTTCTAGAGGAGACAATCAGCAAAGTATTTGACCCCTCACTTAATCTCTTCAAGGTAAATATTTAAAGATTTTATAATACGATACAAGTTGTAGTGATTTTTGATTGCGTTTTACATTTTGTTCGTGATTAATTTAATTGTCGAGAGAGAAAGAGAGGGTGTGGTGGAGGGAGCGGAGTGACTGACTGATTGACTGACTAACTGACTGACTGGCTGGCTGGCTGGCTGGCTGGCTGGCTGGGAGGGAGGGAGAGAGAGAGAGATGACTTGTAATAAGTGATCATTTGTCTTTAATAGCCATACTTTAATTAGAGAAAAACTCCAGAGCTTAGACTCAAATTGATTGGATATTGATTGATTTCCTGTATTAATCAGCTAACAACAGATCAGAAGCTGTACCCATCTCCGACGTCATACATACAGGAGAATCATCTCGGCCTGTTTGAATTTGTCGGCAAAATGCTTGGAAAAGCGGTTTATGAGGTAATATTTATTTCTCTATATTGCTTGTCGTGTGATTGTTGTGCTCATTTAATCATAGAATTCTTTATGTATTGAGTCATAGTTATTCGGAGATGCTCACAAGACGAGTGTAAAGATGTAATTTCAAGACACACGATCATATATACACACGCATGCACTCACACACACATCATGTGTACATCTAGACATATTCATGCACATATGTTATGTACACGTGACCTGAATCCAGCAAAATCTATATCCCTTTGTCATTGTCATTGATGTCATCCCAAATGTCATCACTGCTTGCTTGCCTACCTGACATAAGACCATCCAATTACCTTGACACTCTTCCATCTGCCTACTATGCATTCATGAGATGTCTGAAATTTAGTCTGCTTCTTATGAACTGTGCGTCATGTTGAGCTAGCTGCTACAGTAATGCACTATAACAAGACAGAGAACCTCTACTCACACCGAGGGAGCTATCGAAACAATTTCAGAGGATCCCGCTAATTACAGATTTCAACCCACATAGCATCCATCTTAAAAAGATCATCAATAGACACTTGGACAAGCCCAAAATTTAGGGACACATTTACAGAAAAATCCCAGTTCGGATATTGAAGGAATCCCACCCTCAGAGATCAATTGGTACGCGCTTCCATCAACTATCCCAGAAAAAGAGGAGATCAAGGGAGTTTTAAATAAAATAGAGCCACGTAAAAAAACTGGGAGAAATGCAAATCCTAACTTAGCACACACACATGTTTAGGCTACCACTGCCACATCAGTGCATACCGCACCACCTGGAACATCTTTTATCACCTCATATGTTTTAATTTTTCACATCAAGAGTATACTTACCAGCCTGATACTCTATGATATTTCCCAAATATCGACCTAGCGTCAATAATACTCAGAATTAAAAAGAAACTGCCCCCACTGGGCAGGTGACTCAACTGACAGGCCAGCGGATGTGCGGCCCAAACTCGCGCATGTGCAGGGCTGCCTCATTCTCTTCCTAAAATATTGACCTGTCATTGCAACACGCTTTCTAGCCTTGCTTTTGCTTTCGATCTTTTTGAAGCTTTAAGTTGTTTTGTAACTTTATTTTGACTAATATGAGGGCTTTATGATGTCAAAGCTAAAAAACCAAGAGTCGCACTCACATCTCCAACTCAAGCCATCGATTCCCATGTAGGCTCTAAGACGAATGTCTGACGCTGCCAAGTCACCGGAGAATGCTCCCGGTCCAAGCCATCAGGTGTACTTTAGTAAATTTATTGATACAAAATTTGCATGTTGACTCGGATGGTATTTCCGGGATTCGCGCTAACTCCTGGATACGTCTTTATTAGGCTAGCTCTTTTCACTTCAAGAGTATACTTACCTCCCTAATACTCTTTGATATTGCTAAATATCGGCTTTCACTCAATAAACACTCAGAATAAAAACAGTTAGTTGCCCCTACTGGGCAGGGAGTCAGAGTGCAGTCCGGCGGATGCCAGCCCCACCACCGCGCATGCGCAGACTAGCACTTCCTCTTTGCTAATTTATTGGCTGAGAGACAACTCATGTTTTCTATGCTCATAGGCTTTTCCTTAATTTCTGAAAGTTTTGGCTGTGTAGAAGTTCTATTTCACCTGGATTAATATGGCAGAACGTGGTACTACTCCAGTACCTAGCCATCAGGTGACTTCTATTATAATTTAGCGAGTTTTTCCCGGTGTAATGTGTTTCCGGGGCTCGCGTTTATCATGATAAGCGCCTAAAATAACTAGTTTATTTCGAAATGGCGCTATGAAATACTAATCTCTCTTTGTGTTTATGTCCACAGGTATCTACCTAGGGATGTTAGGACATCACATCTTCACAGAGTTTGTTTTTCTCTCCACCAAGGTTCCATTTCCTACTAACATTGTAAGGTTATCTAACCAAAAATCTTTTCCCAGTGAGTTGGAGGCCTCGGATGAAGGTCTTCTCACTTTGCCCTCTTGATCCACTTCCTTTCCCCTAAGGTGGAGAGAGTTAAGAGGTCATAAGGTTGGTGGAGCGTCCGGTTCATCAGATCAGATGGTTTGTCTATGCTAAAGACTCAGGTACTCTAGTTATGATATGAGGCATTTCAATTATATTTGACAATATTTATAAAATCTTACTGCCATTTATCATTGTTTATCTGATGTTTGTATAGTCTGTGTAAACTATCCGGTCTAGTTAGAATGTTCTGGATATGATTAAAATTCGTCCTTACACCTGGAGGTTTTGTTTTGGATCGATTTAACTTCTTATTTTTGAAGTTATGACGTTATAATCAGCCTTGCGCCTTACTGTCAGTTATAAGTTTTGTCCAACGCTGATTTATTATCATTATTAGCTTGGGTCTTATGGCCCCTTCCTCCTTGTTTATTTCGTGTTGTGTTCTAATTCAATATCTGTAATACGCATTGTCTTCGTCCTCTGCTGTGTTTCAGAGGCCTGGTTGTCCTTCATGTGGAAGATTTTTTCACTTCAAGAGTATACTTACCTCCCTAATACTTTTGATATTGCTAAATATTGGCTTTCACTCAATAAACACTCAGATTTAAAACAGTTAGGTGCCCCTACTGGGCAGGGAGTCAGAGCGTAGTCTGGCGGATGCCAGCCCCACCACCGCGCATGCGCAGACTAGCACTTCCTCTTTGCTAGATTATTGGCAAAGAGATCACACATGTTTTTTTGTTCAATAGCTTTTTCGCTCTCTTAAACTGTTTAAGTGGTGTTTGTTTGGAGTGTTAGTCACTTTTTTGGATGGCGGATAGGAATACGTCGCCACAGGAGGACGGAGGACCTTTAAATCAGGTGACTTCTAGTAAAATTAGCGAGTTTTCTTCCCGGTGTATTGTGTTTCCGGGACTCGCGTTTACCGTGATAAGCGCCTTAGTTAGTTGGTTTAGGTCAACTCGGTGCTACCTAGGACTAATTTCTCTTTCTGTTTCTGTCCACAGGTCTGTATGACGCTAGGTTGTGACGTCACAGTACCAGAGAATTAGTATTCTCTCCACCATGGTTCCATTTCCTACTAACACTGTTAGGTTATCTAACCAAATGAAAAATTATGCCCAGTGAGTTGGAGGCCTGGTATAAAGGTCTTCTCACTTTGCCCTCTTGTTCCAATTCCTTCCCCATGAGGTGGAGAGAGTTAAGAGGCGTGCAGATGGTGGAGTTTCCGGTTCGTCACGTTGGATGGTTTGTCTATACAAAGTGTCAGGTATCTAGTTATTGATAATGTGGTGATGTTAATTATTGTAAACAATCAAAGGGAGATAATTAACATTTTTGCCAGTAAAGAGTTATCTATATGTATCTGATGGTTGTGTAGTCAACTTATCCATTCAGCATACAATTCGTCTTTGCACTTGGATGTTTTGTTGGGATCGAATTTTTCCTGTCACGGGATTAATGACGTCATAATCAGCTGGCTATGTATTTATTAGCAATTCAAGCGCTAGGCTGGTTTTTGATGTATATTGATCTTTATGATCGTTTTCCTTCTCCTTGAGTTGGATTGAGTTTCTAAGCTTAACTAGTTGCTCATACTCCTTGTCCTTTGCCCTGTTTCAGGGACCGGGTTGCGCGTCCTGTGGACGTTTTATGCATGTGAAGTTCTGGCCGCATCTGTGTTATCGATGTAGCCCTTGTGGTCCATTGATTAATTGTGACATATGTAAGCACTGGGGGGGCGAGTTAATGTCCGAATTCTTGTGCTGCTTACAGGCGACGGACAAGGTGGTAGTGGAGGAGAAGAAGAAGAAGCGGAAACGAGAGGTTGTAAGTGAGAAGGGTAAGGGGAAGGTCTCGTCCGCGGTGGATATGGAGACCTTCCGGACCGAGATGTTGGGAGAGATGAGGAGGACAATAAAAGATTTGGTTCCAGGGTTGCTTCGTGGCATGCTTCCTGGACCAGATCCTTTATTGTCCTCATCATCGGCTTCGGAGCAGGTAATCCCCGCCTCTGGATCGATTTTCCTTAGTCCGCTTCCGTTGTCCGACGATTCAGAGGTGGCCCCATTAGAGGGGGCGTTCCACGGCCCTGGCAGCAGGCTTATTGCCGCGCCGATAGGGGACCGTGGACGGTTGTCGCTGGAACCCGCTGGCTGCTTATCAGTCCAGGGGTATCCGCACGCCGCGGTGGCCAGTACCTCCTATGGCACCGTTCCTGGTCAGCCCGGGTTAGCTCTCTTTGCTGACCCGGGGTCTAATCTTTCTGACCAGGGTGATGAGGATTACCTGCTAGGGTCGCCGTCTGACGACGCGGACATGGATGAAGACGTTTGTGCACCCCTCGCGGGGAATACAGGCGCTTTTTTCCACGGTATTACTCACCCTGGAGTAAGGTCCGCGGTTCAGGTGGTGGCCCAGGGCGCTGCTGATGGCCAGCGGTACCGCATACCTCGGCTTGCCGAGAGTGTAGCTGGTGCTGGCCGGGCCCGTGGTAGGGCTATATATACCCCGCGCTCTACCGCGGTGCCTGCTCCTGGTCAAACCAGTGATATTCTCATGCCGGTGCTGACAGGCCCGCATGTTTTCCCTGGCTTGCCAGGTGTATCAGCGTACCCGCCGTCAAGTACTGCTTGCGCTCAGGAGGAAGACGAAGGACCCCGTCTTGTAGAGCGCTCGCAGTTAGCCACGGAGGAGGATTGGTATGACGCTTGCCAGTGGTTGGTGAGCGTTAGGCCTGATCTGCCCGTGGAGCAGTCGGCTAGCCACCGTGTTCACACGCCGTGGTTAGCTGGGAAACCAACTGCTAACGCTATGCCTTCTCTGCCGCTGGCGGAGCATGTCGTTGACATGTTCAAGGCGGCGGAGGCGTCCATTAACACGAGTGGACGTCTCGCGAAGGCCCCTCGCGAGGTGGCCAAGCGTTGTCGCATCGTGCCCCTGGACTACCAGCGGTACGGTGTGGTACCCAAGCCCAGCGTGGATGACCGCGCGGCTTTGGGTGAGGATACGCGGCCAGGATCCCGTTCTGACGCGGGGGTCTTGTGCGCGAACGCGTTGCGTTCGGCGAATACCGCGTTGCGTGATGCGGAGGAGAGTGGGAGGGCTTCGATTGCCGCTCTGTCCCACGTCTCCCAGCTGTTACAGGGGGTAGTAACGGCATCCGCATCGCGCCAGCCAGGCCCGCTCGCGGTCCAGCGAACCATCCAGGATGGTATTAACCTGGCGCTGGACTGTATGACGCGGGCGGTGACCAGGAGTGTCAGGGCAAGACGCACATTTGCCCTGGACAATTTGTGCCCGTCTCAGGACCTGTATAATAGGCTACTCCGTACGCCTATGACGGGTCCTGGTCTTTTTGGAGGTGAGGGATGTCGCCACCTCCAGGAGACGGTCACCCTGGTGAATAACCAGAGGGCGCTGCGCGAACAGTTTGAGGTACTGCGTCGTGCTAACGTTCGCGCCGCGGCCCCTGCGTATCGTCCCCTGCAGGCTCGAGGTGGTGCTGGCCAAGTCAGAGGCCAGCCGCCGTCGCAGCGCCGGCCTCGGCCGCGTGCGATTCGGCCAGCAGTGAGGGGGGCGCAGGCTCCTCAGCCGCCGTCAGCCAGGCAGCCGCCCGTGCACCGAGGTGCGCGCGGGGCGGGGCGGGTCGCGCGAGGATCTGGGCGTGGTTATCGTTCCTGACAGGGCGCTTACCGCGGTAAGGACCACGCCGGTGTGTATGGCGACGGAGACAGTGCCGCTCTTGCATGCCTTGTGTCCACCGCGGTCCCTAGGTGGACCGGTGGGAGGCCGGCTTGCCGACCACATGCAAGAGTGGGAACGGTTAACTCAGGACCGTTTAGTCTTGCGATGGCTTTCCGTGGGGTATCATCCAGAGTGGATGACAGGCCCGCCGTCGCGACTGTCTCTGGTGCCAATCTGGACTCCCGTTCCGAGAGATCCAGATCAAAGGTTGTGTATCGAGGAGGAGATAAATTCCCTCGTACAAAAAGGAGCTATTCAGCCGGCACAGAGGTGTCCGGGCTTCTATTCAACCCTGTTCTTGGTAACAAAACGCACCGGTGGGTGGAGACCGATTCTCAACCTCAAGCCATTGAACAAGTTCATCGAGACGCCCAGTTTCAAGATGGAAACGGTGCGCTCGGTGTTGGCGGGGTTGGAGAGGGGGATGTGGACGGCGTCGATAGATTTGAAGGACGCTTATTTCCACATCCCCATCCACAGGAGTTTCTGTCGCTTCCTGAGATTTGCATTCCAGGGCAGACAGTGGGAATTCAGGGTGTTGCCCTTCGGAATTTCCACGGCTCCTCGGGTTTTCACCCGTGTGGTTCTTGCGATCACAGCATACCTCCGCAGGAGAAGCATAGCAGTCCACACGTACATAGACGACTGGCTGTTGAAAGCGCACACCCGGGAAAGTTTGTCCGCCAATCTGGAGATTGTTTTGAAAATTCTCACAGACTTGGGCTGGATGATCAATTTCCCAAAATCAGAGCTGACTCCATCCCAGAAGTTTGTTTACCTGGGGATGTTCTTCGATCTGGAGACAGGATATGTTTATCCTACTCAGGAGAGGGTTCAAATACTCATCTCGTTGATTCAGTCAGTGTGCGACAGTCGTCATGTCCTGGCACGGGTTTACTTGAGAATGCTGGGGTTGATGGTTTCGTTGGAACCAGTCATTCCTCAGGCCGCCTTACGCAGGCGGCCGATCCAGTTGTTTCTCATGACACAATGGACCCAGAGTACAGGTTCGCTGGACTCGAATGTGTCAGTGTTGGCGCCTCTGATTCACCACCTGCAATGGTGGTTGAATACAGAGAATCTCTTACCGGGGGTTTTGCTAACCCCTCCCCACCCTCAGGTGACTGTGTATACAGATGCATCGATGGAGGGCTGGGGAGCTTGCCTGGAAGAATCCACGATATCAGGGCTTTGGAATCTGGAACAGTCACAGGAACATATAAATCTACTGGAGCTAAGAGCAGTAGTCCTGGGCCTGGAACATTTCTTACAGAAAGTTCAGGGCAAGATTGTTCTTATTCGTTCAGACAACTCAACAGTTGTGACTTACATAAACCGCCAGGGCGGAACGAAGTCGCCCAGTCTCTGTATGATGACATGGAAACTGCTATGTTGGTGTCTGGATCACCAGATTACCTTGAAAGCAGTTCATATTCCGGGAAGGTTAAACCTGCTTGCAGACTCATTGAGCCGAAGGATGAGTGTTTTACCCACGGAATGGCAACTAAATCAATGTGTGGCGGATCGTCTGTTCGACCATTGGGGGAAACCCAACATCGATTTGTTCGCAACGAAGAAGAATGCGAAGATGACGACGTACGTCTCTCCGATTCCGGATCCAAGCGCTTTCGCAACAGATGCGTTAGCTATCAGCTGGGGGAGAATGTATGCATACGCATTCCCTCCAGCAATCCTGATTCCAAAAATTCTTCAGAAAATCAGACAAGAGGAATGCCAAGTGCTTCTGATCGCCCCGGATTGGCCAAGCCGATCATGGTATACGGATCTGCTGGACCTTCTGGTCTGCAATCCGGTTCCTCTGCCTCTGATGGACGATATTATCTTCCAGGGCAAGGCCCTTCACAACAATCCGTCAATGTTCAGATTGACTGCGTGGATGTTGTCAAGGAATCTAGAATTAAGGAGGGCTTTTCTGAGCAAGCAGCCATGTTTATGGCCAAAGCCAGGAGGGGGTCAACCTCCAGAGCATATAATTATAAAATCAACAGATTTGCAGAATGGTGCTCAAAAAGATGTATTGATCCAATGGATTCATCTATTCAAGTAGTAGCTGATTTCCTCTGTCACCTCTATGATGCCTATAGCCTCAAGCCTAACTCTATTGCTGGTTATAAGTCAGCATTAATGTCTGTTATTCCTTGCTTGGCTAAGAGGGGAAGTGATGAAGTAAATACATTGAATGTATTAATTAAAGGCATGGGCAATCTAAGACCAAGGAATCCTCCTGTGATTCCGTCTTGGAGTTTATCGCTAGTGCTTCAAGTACTAGGTGATAAGCCTTTTGAACCACTTAGTTCCATTTCTATGAAACTATTAACACTGAAGACTGTGTTTTTAATTGCTGCGGCCTCGGCTAGGCGTAGGAGTGAGATTCATGCCTTATCAGCCGAGGATGACCGTTTTGTGGTTTCAGGGGAAGGCCTTAAGCTGCTACCTAGGATTAATTTCTTGGCTAAAAATCAGTCGTTGAAATATCCAGGTCAACCTATTATTTTGCCTGCTTTAACTAGATATGATCCTAATTCTAAAGCATGGTGTCCCGTCCGGGCGCTGCGCCGGTACAAACAACGTACGGCGGCATGGCGCACCGACCAGTCAGCGTTATGGTTGTCATATATTGAACCCCATGGGAGGGCTTCTAAGGACACCATTTCCAGGTGGATTGTGGAGTGCATTCAGTTTTGCCATAAATCCGCCACCGGGAAGCAGGTTGACGTGGCCAAGGCTCACAGTGTCCGCGGCGTAGTGACATCCACGGCCCTATTTAATGGGGTCCCTGTGGATGATATTATGTCGGTGGCTCAGTGGCACTGTGAGTCAAGTTTTACAGACCATTATCTCCGTGACACCTCTAATCCTCTCGCCTTGTCGGTTTTGAAAAAATAAATCGGTTTATATTTTTTGAGGTGATTTCCTCATTACTTATATATATCACAATTAATTTATGGAAACACCCACTTTTTTGGGCCTGCATCAGTCTTTACCGATGGGAAGATGATGTCAGCAGCCATTTTCAACAAGGTCAGTCTTGTTCATGTGTTGTCCGTTGTTGATTGTATTGTCACGATTACCCGTTATTAATATGGTGATGGTTTGTGTATTTGTGTGGTTCATTGTTGAGAGTTACGAAAATGGAGCTTTTTCGTCTCTGTCCTGTAGTACATGGCACTTGTACGTAGAGAGCGTATAGGACATTGAGGTCAGTCGACTCTTCCTCCCAGGAAGGAGGGGGGGGGGAGCGCATATGACATTCGGTCATCTCTCATACATCGGTCGTGTTATCCGATGGTTAGTCAAATCCTGACTGTTTTTTCTTACAGTTTCAGAAGTTTAAGTGCCTTAAACGCAGAAAAGCGTATTGGGATGAGCTGGTCTTTTGACCTCGCCTCCCTCCCGCCAGATTCACTTTCGAATTCTGGCAATATCAAAAGTATTAGGGAGGTAAGTATACTCTTGAAGTGAAATAAACGAAATCTAGGATTTCTTTTTTCACGAGAGAGTTGATACTTACCTCCCTAGATACGGACCCGGCCTCTCCACCCCACAGAGGCTCGGTCTTCAGGCTCTTAATAGTTGCATGTGTGTCAGCCAATAATCTAGTCAGAGGAAGTGCTAGTCTGCGCATGCGCGGTGGTGGGGCTGGCATCCGCCAGACTACGCTCTGACTCCCTGCCCAGTAGGGGCACCTAACTGTTTTAAATCTGAGTGTTTATTGAGTGAAAGCCAATATTTAGCAATATCAAAAGTATTAGGGAGGTAAGTATCAACTCTCTCGTGAAAAAAGAAATCCTAGATTTCGTTTAATCCTTGACAAGTTCTTCCCTCATTTATGCTCCCAGTGCAGCCCATGTGGGCCATTGCTTAAATGTGAGATCTGTAAAAGGTGGGGGGGGAGCTAATGTCTGAATTTCTCTCATTACAGACCAGGGAGAAGGCTCCAGAGGAGGAGAGGAAGAGTAAGAAAGAGGCTTCTGGTAAGAAGGGTAAGAGGAAGGCCTCGTCCGCTATGGATATGGAGGCCTTCCGTATTGAGATGATGGGAGAGATGAAGAGGACAATTAAAGATTTGGTCCCAGAGTTGCTTCGTGGCATGCTTCCTGGTCCAAATCTTTCGTTGTCCTCTTCATGTGCCCCGGAGCAGATAATCCCCGCCTCTGAATCGGTGCTATTTAAGGGCCTATCTGTTTTCGACCATGATTCAGAGGTGGCCCTAATAGAGGGTGAAATCCACGGTAAAAACACTGGCAGCAGGCTTGCCGCGCCGGTTGTTCGTGGTCAGGTGTCGCTGGAACCTGCCTGCCTATCAGGCCAGGATTATCCGCACTCTGCAGGTACCAGTTCCTCCTATGGTACCTCTCCTGGCCAGTCCGGGTTAGCATTCTTTGCTAACCTGGAGTCTAATCTTTCTGGCCAGGAAGAAGAGGATTATCTGCTGGGTTCTCCTTCTGGCGCCGTGGCCATGGACATTGACGTACGTGCACCCCTCGCGGGGAACACGGGTGACATTGTCCACGGTACTACTGACGCAGGAGTAGTGTTCACGGCGCAGAAGGTAGCCCGGGCTGGATCTGATGGCCAGTTTTACTGCATACCTCGGCTTGCCGATGATGTAGCAGGTGCTGGCCAGGGCCGTGGTGTGGCAAAATTTTCCCCACGCAATGCCATGGCGCCTGCTCCTGGTCAAGCCAGTCAGTTTAGCATGCCTGTTCTTTCAGGCCCGCATGCTTTCTCTGGCTTGCCAGGCATATCAGTTCCTCCAGCCACATACCTGTGATTGCTCAGGAGGATGACGAAGGCCCTCGTCTTGTAGAGCATTCTCAGGTGGCCACGGAGGAAGACTGGTCTGACGCTTGTCAGTGGCTAATCAACGTCAGGCCATGTCTTGCTGTGGATCAGTCGGCCAGTCAACGGGACCAGCGCCCGTGGTTGGCAGGTAAACCGACTGTTACCGCTATGCCATCTTTGCCGTTAGCTGATCATGTTGTGGATATGTTCACTGCGGCGGAGACGTCTATTAGTGCACATGGACGTTTAGCGAAGTGGTAAAGCGGTGCCATATTACAGCTGATCAATATCAGCTATACGGTGTAGTACTGAAGCCAAGCACGGATGACCGTGCAGCGCTGGGTGAAGATACGCGGCCAGGTTCCCGGTCTGACACGGGAGCACTGTGTTCGAACGTGTTGCGTTCGGCTAACACCGCGTTACGTGATGCGGAAGAGAGTTCGAGGGCGTCTATTGCAGCGCTTTCGCATGTCTCACAGTTGTTACAAGGGGTAGTAACGGCATCCGCATTACGTCAGCCTAGTCCGGTGACTGTCCAGAGAGCCATCCAAGATGGAATTAATTTGGCTTTGGACTGTTTAACCCGGTCTGTAACCAGGAGTGTCCGGGCGAGGCGCACGTTTGCTCTTGATAACTTGTGCCCGTCCCAGGATTTGTATAATAGGCTGCTGCGTACGCCTATGACAGGTCCTGGTCTCTTTGGAGGTGAGGGATGTAGGCATCTCCAGGAGACGGTTACCCTGGTCAATAACCAGAGGGCGTTACGGGAGCAATTTGAAATTCTCCGTAGAGAGCGCATTCGCGCAGCTCCCCCTGCATGTCATCCCCTGCAGGCTCGAGATGGCGGTGGCCAGGTCAGAGGCCAGCCACCAGCGCAGCATCCGCCACGGCCGCGTGCGCTTCGGCCAGCAGCGAGGGGGGCGCAGGCTCCTCTGGCGCAGCCAGGCAGCCGCCCGCGCACCGCACGGTGCGCGCGGTGCGGGCCGTGGTGCGCAAGGATCTGGTCGTGGTAATCATACCTGACAGGGTGATTACCACAGTAAGAGCTACTCCAGTGCATCTGCACCAGGAGACGGTGCCACTCTTGCGCTTCTTATGTCCACCTCTCTCCCTAGGTGGACCAGTGGGAGGGCGATTGGCCAACCACATGCAAGAGTGGGAACGGTTGACTCAGGACCGTTTAGTCTTGCGATGGCTTTCAGTCGGGTATCATCCCGACTGGATAACAGGTCCACCATCACGACTGTATCTGGTGCCGGTCTGGACTCAAATTCCAAGAATGTATAGAGGAGGAAATAAATTCCCTCATACACAAGGAAGCAATTCAACCGGCGCAAAATTGCCCGGGCTTCTATTCAACCGTGTTCTTGGTAGCGAAAAGCACTGGAGAGTGGAGACCAATTCTCAACCTCAAGCCATTGAACAAGTTCATAGACACACCCAGTTTCAAGATGGAAACTGTGAGATCGGTGTTGGCAGGGTTGGAGAAGGGAATGTGGACAGCTTCAATAGATTTGAAGGATGCTTATTTCCACATTCCAATAGCGAGGGGTTTCTGTCGCTTCCTGAGATTTGCATTCCAGGGCAGACAGTGGGAATTCAGGGTGTTACCCTTCGGAATTTCTACGGCTCCTCGGGTCTTCACCAGGGTGGTTCTTGCAATGACAGCATACCTCCGCAGGAGAAACATAGCAGTCCACACGTACATAGACGACTGGCCGTTAGAAGCACACAACCAGGAAAGTTTATCAGCAAATCTGGAGATAGTTTTGAAAACTCTCACAGATTTAGGCTGGATAATAAATTTTCTAAAATCAGAGCTGACTCCATCCCAGAAGTCTGTTTACCTGGGAATGAAGTCGCCCAGTCTCTGTATGATGACTTGGAAACTGCTTTGGTGGTGCCTGGATCACAGGATTACCTTGAAGGCAGTTCATATTCCGGGAAGGTTAAATCTGTTAGCAGACTCATTGAGCCGAAGGATGAGTGTTTTACCTACGGAATGGCAACTAAATCAATGTGTGGCGGATCGTCTGTTCGACCACTGGGGGAAACCCAACATAGATTTATTCGCACCGAAGAAGAATGCGAAGATGACGACGTACGTCTCTCCGATTCCAGATCCAAGCACTTTCGCAACAGATGCGTTAGCTATCAGCTGGGAGGGAATGTATGCATACGCATTCCTGCCAGCAATCCTGATTCCAAAAGTTCTTCAGAAAATCAGGCAGCAGGAATGCCAAGTGCTTCTGAGTGCCCCAAATTGGCCAAGCCAATCATGGTATACGGATCTGCTGGACCTTCTGGTCTGCAATCCTGTTTCTCTGCCTCTGATGGACAACATAGTCTTCCAGGGCAAGGCCTTGCACAACAACCCGTCAATGTTCCAATTGACTGCGTGGATGTTGTCAAGGAGTAAGCATAAGGAGGGCTTTTCTGAGCAAGCAGCCATGTTTATGGCAAAAGCCAGAAGGGGTCAACCTCCAGAGGATATAATTATAAAATCAACAGATTTGCTGAATGGTGCTCAAAAAGATGTATTAATCCAATGGATGCATCGATTCAGGTAGTAGCCGATTTCCTCCGTCACCTTTTTGATGCCTATAGCCTCAAGCCTAACTGTATTGCTGGCTACAAGTCAGCCTTAATGTCAGTCATCCCTTGCTTGGCTAATAGGGGAAGTGATAAATTATGTAATCTAAATACTTTAATCAAAGGCATGGGTAATCTAAGACCAAAGAATCCTCCAGTGATTCCGTCTTGGAGTTTATTGTTAGTACTTCAAGTATTAGCAGATAAACCCTTTGAACCACTATGCTCCATTTCCATGAAAATGTTGATGCTTAAAACAGTTTTTCTGATTGCTGCAGCTTCAGCCAGATGAAGAAGTGAAATACTTGCTTTGTCAGCAGAGCCAGACCGTTTTGTGGTTACAGGGGAAGGCCTTAGGCTTCTACCTAGAGTTAACTTTATGGCAAAAAATCAGTCTTTAAAATATCCTGGACAGCCTATAGTTTTACCTGCTTTGACTAGGAGGTTTGATCCTAATTCAAAGGCTTGGTGTCCAGTCCGTGCATTAACACGTTATAAACAACGTACACAGGAATGGCGGACAGACCCTAGTGCTTTATGGCTATCTTACATTGAACCCCCATGGTAGAGCTTCTAAAGATACCATTTCTAGGTGGATTGTGGAATGCATCCAGCATTGCCACAAAGCGGCCACAGGAAAACAAGTTGACATGGCCAAGGCTCAGTGTCCGTGGCGTAGTGATATCCACGGCTCTGTTTAGCGGGGTGCCGGTGGATGACATTATGTCAGTAGCACAATGGCACTGTGAGTAGTTTTACAGATCATTACCTCCGTGACACATCAAATTCGCTTGCCTTATCGATTTTACATAAATGTTAAATCTATATATATTTGTAAATATTGTATATAAGGCCGTGACTCACACACAGTGCAATTTAGTGGGGGAATCCCCACTTTTCCATACTGTACCTATCATCGCCAGCGGTGATTAAAGGGAATCGCTTCAAAATAGGTTAGTGTTATATTTGGTCATGGTTATTCTTTGTCCCGTTCTTTATTACTTACTAAAAAAAAATGGCTTGTGTTCTTTGTGGTTCCATCTGAGAGTATACGAAATGAACTTTCATCCGATGTCTTATAGTACTTTAGCACGAGTACATAGAGAGCGTATAGGGCATTGAGGTCATCGCTCCCTCTTTAAAAGAGGGGGGAGGTGGAGCGAATGTTAAACGGTCATTACTCTCAACATCGGTCGTATTATCCGATGTCCATATCTTTTCCTGATTGTGTTTACATACGCAATTTCAGATGTTTTTTGTGCTCCAAAAGCAAAAGCGCTTACTCTTCCAGGGATGAGCCAGTCTTCTGACCTTCGCCTCCTTCCCGCCGAATTCTCTTACGAATTCTGGCTATATCATAAAGTATCTCTTGATGTGAAATAAACGAAATCACAGATTTCTTTTTTCACGAGAGAGTTGATACTTACCACCATGATACGATCCCGGCCTCCGCCCCTCAGAGGCTCGGTCTTTCGACGTTTTATGTTGCAATTATGTCAGCCAATATTTTGGAATAGAATGAGAAAGCCCTGTGCATGCGCGAGTTTGGATCGCACATCCACTGGTTGTCAGTTGAGTAACCTGCCCAGTGGGGGCGGTTTCTTTTTAATTGAGTATTATTGAAGCTAGGTTGATATTTAGGAAATATCATAGAGTATCAGGGTGGTAAGTATCAACTCTCTCGTGAAAAAAAAAATCCGTGGTTTCATTTAATCACAAGCAATATGTGGGAGAGACCAAATGTGAGTTCCAGATATGCACATCAAAGATGTGAAAAATAAAAGAGACTCGTCTCCCAACACTAAGCTGCCTGGACATAACACAAACTGTATCAAATATATCATCATAGAAGTCCTCCATCGCGATCCTGATAGCAAAGGAGCAACAACTCCATGATGCAAGGATCGCGAATCTTACTGGATCCACCAACTACATAGTATGGAGCATGCAGACTGGTAACCCCGACACACTGTGGGTGAGAACCATATACTTACACCATGGGTTACCAATACTCCTAACTGTGGACAACAGCCATGACGTCAGACATACCACACATCGCACAACACAATCAATCACACGCACATATGAATGACATCACGCTACTTTGATGTTACACGCTAACCGCCATACACACTGACGTTTGCTCAACGAATCTTTCCCATCAACACCAGACAGTCGGGAAGGCGGTCACAACTCATCACAGGAAGAGGCCCAAACCTCTGGGGAGCAGAATCACAGTTTAGATAACAACAACAACAGTGATCTATATCCAGACATGTCTGAGGTAGCGGAAAACACCTTTTTCTTGACATTACTTTGACCTTGGGAAAAACCTTTTTTTTTTTTAACTTTAACATTTTCCGTTTAGCTCTCAACTTCTCTGTTTATATCTCCTATTTGTTTAATCATACTGGACACAAACTTGAACAACTGCCTCGTTATAATGACATGGCATCACGCAATGATGTCAGCGTCAAGTGGTCATTTGTCTTTAATAGCCATACTTTAATTAGAGAAAAAATGCAGAGCTTAGACTCAAATTGATTGGATATTGATTGATTTCCTGGGTTAGGGTTAGGCCCAAGGTCACTGATATGCATGGTGGCCATCTATCATCCGTCCTCTGTCCTTCAACTTTTGTTTTAAAAGTTTATTGCTCATTAACTGCTTGGCGGATTTAACCCTAATTTGCCTGGCCGGACCATATTGGCATAGACTTCAATACTTATATACAGAATTTTGATCAGTCAATTTTTTGTGTGAGAATCTTAGATTTTATGAAAAATGTACTGGAAATTATCAAAATGCTAGTCCTCATTAACTGCTTGGTGGATTTCAACCTAACTTGGCGTGAAGAACCTGAATGCTTTCAGCTTCAGAATGTCAACTTTTTTGTTTAAAAATCTAATTTTCTGAAAAAATTTACTGGAAATTGTCAAACTACAGCACATGTTATCATCATTCATAGTCAGTAACCAAACTTGGTTCATTGTAGGTTAAAGGTATGTCCCCATACAAAAAATATGTCAATGTGACTTACTTTTCACAGTTCACTGAACATCAGGGCCTTGACCTTGCTGTAGTACAAGAGATTTTCGTATGCAGTAACCAAATTTGGTGGGCTAATGGTGTGTCATATATCAAAACACATACCTTTCCCAGTTCAATAAACATAAAATAAACTGTTGTCCTGTCTGTATTCTCAATACTCTTCCACCTAGCTGATCACCCACCTTGGTGTATGGGTGCATCTTAGGCTAAAGCTGTGAGGTTTATCAAAATTGCTGTACCTCTTATGGTTCATGCAACATGATGGAAATTTAGTTTAGGATGGTACCGGGGTATCCTGTGTTGTGCAGTGCATCATTATGATCACTATGATTATAGTTTCCTTATTAGAATCAATAATACTAATAGTGCCTTTTGAATTATTTTCAGCAATTTATACCAAATATGTTGAAACCCCTGTAGAATTCAGTACATGTCATGCATATAGGCTCAAGAGCTTTAAGTGTCAGGCCCTTGGGTCTCTTGTTAATATCCTGAAAAGTTGACACATAGTCTAATGTCTTAAAAGCAAATGGCTGGCCGCTGGCGTATAAATCATAACAGCAACTCTAATACCTTCTCTGGCTAAAGGAAAATGCTTTGGATTCCATGTATCTAAATAAGCTGTATATTATAATAGGAGTTGCTTTGATCTATAACAATGACACATCACCATAGTAATGATTTATCTAAATGGTATTAGTGTATGAAGCCAGATCTGAGAGAAGGAGATTGGATAACCAATTGTGGAGCTGTTGTTAAATAATAGGTGACATTAAATAATAATTATTATAATTGTTTGTATTTCAGGGTATTGTTGTTGATGTTCCGTTTGCTCTGTTCTTTCTGACACAAATACTCGGACACCAGCACAGTGCAAATTACAGCTTTTTGGATGAATTGCCTTCACTTGATGCTGAGCTATATAAGAGCCTTACTTATGTCAAAGTAAGTGTACTCACTGCTTAGAGTGGTATGAAAAAATACTACGCTTTGTGATATGATCATAGTACTGATGTGTACATGCCTTGATCATTTGAGCTCGGATGTCCAAGTATAGCAATATTATTACAAGGAAACTGCTGAAAATTTGGTGATTCTAATCAAATTAGTTACAAAATATACAACAAAATGTTTTATACATCATATAGGACTTTTCATATCTAGTCTCTGAGGTAGAACGTATGAAGGTGGCAGCTATGGCGTTGTTACTGTGGTTACTATGTGTGCTTCTACTGTGAGATTGCAATCCTGAGACTCATTATTGATCCCGCATTTAGACATGTGAATAGGTGTATAAACATGTTCGGTACCGGTCTTGAGGGGACAGTAAAAAGTCACTCCTGTCTTGAATGTATTTGTGTCATGGTGGTGGGAGTGATGTAAAAGATCTCACACTCTGGGAGCACATTACTTAGATATAGTGACAACCATCTCATCTTATAAATAGTAGATGTCACATGTCAACACTGCAGTCAGTCGCCCTGATGTCATACCTTCTATCAGTTATGCACCTGGCATGGTGGTGGGCTGTACAGGTGTACAGATTGTACCTCACCTATCAGCATCAGTGGCAGTCTAATTGTATAAATAGTATCTATGTCTCAGTTGTGAGATTTCTGTAGCACTTCCACCAGATCTGTGGCCCCCACATAGCTGGCTGCCCAAATAGTGCTCTCAACTTATGGGAGGGACTTTAACAATTAGCCCATCTTACTGACCTTGTTTTTAGCTGGACCGTACAAAGTAAAATGAGCTATTGCGATACCATGCACGTCGTCGTAGTCCAATTTGTGTTTAGTTCAACTTTTCTGTTTATATCTCAGATTTGGTTAATCATACTGGACCCAAACTTGGGCACATGCTTCCTTAAAATGACATGCCATCAGTCAATGACCTTGATGTCCAAAGGTCGACCTTGGTAAAAATCTTTTTCAACTTTAACATTTTCTGTTTAGCTCAACTTTTCTTTTTATATCTCATGGTTGGTTAATCATTCTGGACCCAAACTTGGACACATGCCTCCTTATAATGACATGGCATCACATAATGACTTTGTGCCCAAAAGGTCTATGGTCAAGGTCACTGTGACCTTGTTAAATACCTTTTTCAACTTTAACATTTTCAGTTTAGCTCAACCTTTCTGTTTATATCTCCTATTTGGTTAATCATACTGGGCCCAAACTTGGCGACATGCCTCCTTATAATGACACGGCATCACACAATGGATCAAAAGGTCAAAGGTTACTAATACGAATGGATTTGGCTGGAAGGACCCTATGGGGCTAGGCTTCAGAACTTGTATGCAGTTTTTTTGCTTGGTCAAGTGTTTTGGTGAAAACCTTTGATTTTATAAAAAATTTACCGGAAATTGTCAAAATGCTACTCCACATTAACCCTTTGACAGATTTTAACCCTAGTTGGCTGAACAGACCCTATCGCGGTAGGCTCCAGAACATCTGTTCAGAATTTGAATGAGTAGATTTTTTTTTGTGAAAATCTAATTTTATAAAAAATGTACCGGAAATTGTCAAAATACATAACCGCTTTGTGGATTTTATCCAAATTTGGCTGGAAGAATTCTATAGTGGTCCTCTCTACAACTACTGTTCAGAATTTTAGTTGGTCAATTTTATTGGTGGCCATTTGGATTTTTTTGTAATTTCCAGAACCATTGAAAATGTTACTCCTTAGCTAGTGGCCCAATTTCAACGAAACTTTGGTGGAATGATCCTATCATGGGAGGCGTCAACATATCAAACGAGAATTTTGGTTGGTCAATTTCTTTGGTGGCCATCTGATTTTTCTGAAAATTCTCTATCATGTCTACCAGAATTTAAGTGCAAGTGGTTCAAATGCTAATGGTTCAGGTAAGCATTACAGGCCTTTGGGTCTCTTGTTGATAAGGTTATTGATAGGCCTTCTATATTTATTTTATGTCAAGTCAAGCATCATAGGTCATTGCAAAGTCGTGAAGTCTAGCTTCATGGTTTCATTGCAACCACATTTCTGGTTAGAAAGTACCGTGATGTATCAAAAGAGGATGATGATCTGTATATCAAACTAATAAACTGATTTTCTGCTATGTAGCATGCCTCTGCATACAATGTTGGAGCTGAAGTGCTCAAGTTAGTGGGAAAACAAAATTTGTTTTGTCAGGCATGGTATTTCCATTCTTCCCTACTCAAAGTACACATAGTACATTAACTACGGTGTATGGCATTGTTTATTTTGAAGCTGTTTATCAAACAGATATCAAGTTCTATATGTGATAACTTTTCTTATCTCTGTGCTGTTCTTATTTAACCATTTAATGGTAAAACTTAATCAAGAAAATTCTAATTGGCTTGTTTAAAATCTCAATTTGCAGAAAAAGAGAAAATTATTTTTGAAAATTTTCAATTGGAAACACTGGCTCGAGTATTTCAGCGGTGAATTTCCACAAATTGTCTTAATATTTTTCTACAACTGGACATTTCTCAAGACCACTACAGAAGGAATTTTTGGGCAACTTCATCATTAAAGAGTTAGGTCTACAGAGGAAAGCTATCTCAGTACTTTAATTATGGTCCGCGAAAAATTTCGATGGATCATATAGTCGCCGTTTTATCCATCCGTTCATCCATCCATTTGCCCTCTACAAGCTTGTCTGGACCATAGTTTCAAGACTTTTAAATGCACAATTATGAAACATGGTATGTGGATACATCTTATGTAGTAGATGTGCAGTGTGTTAAAGGTAGGTCAGCATGACCAACTTTTCACTGTTCATTGAATATTACCAAAATCTTTTGTCCAAGCTGTAGTTTCAAAAATATTTGCTATACGAGAACTAAATGTGATATATGGATGCATCTCCGTGTGCAGTGCATGAAAAGTAGGTCAGTGTGGCCGACTTTTGACCCACTTTTCATGGTTCATTGAACATCACAGAAAACTTTTGTTCGGGCTATAGCTTCAAGGGTTTTTAATATACAGGAACTAAGCTTGATATGCGGATGTATCTTAGGGAGGAGGTGTACAGTCTATGAAGAGTATTTCAGCATGACCTACCTTCGACCTACTTTTCATGGTTCATTGAACATTACAGAATGTGTTAGTCCAGGCTATAATTTCAAGAGTTTTTAGCATACTGGAATTAAAACTGGTGTATAGATGTATTATATGCTGACGGTGTGTCGCATATGAAAAGTTGTGACCTGCTCTTCATGCTTCACTGAACATGCGTTTGATGTACTTTTCATGGTTCAATGAACATTAGAGATAATTTTTGTCTGGACCATAGTTGATACAGTGTCCCTATGGAGTATGCCTCTAGGGAGCATGCATCAGTTTACTGATATGCCTTGTTTTTTCTGCGATCACTCAGATGGAGCGCTGCTCTGACATCTAAGCCTTTCCAGGCTTCCAAATAGTATTCTGGTATTAGAAATGTTGCTGGCCAGACTCCTTCTTACGGTGTCATGGATAAGGCCCTGCCCTCCAATGTTGCATGGACCTGCTTGTTCTAGGTTGAAAGATAGCAGTAACTGTTGGGTTTATCGGGTGTTCCTGAATAGTCTTTGTTTGTGCATATGAAACATTTAGGTTTGTTTGTGATTAGCCCGTTTTCTTCCTGTCCATTTACATGTATATTAATGTCAAGAAATCATATGGACCAAAATTATAAGTAAGTTCTATAATTTAAATTTTTTGAGGTTATTTCTGAAATGAATGCTAAAGATTTCAATTAATTTAGTTTTAAGAATTCAACAAATGTATATTCTTAGCTTTTAATCGTCAATATATGAAAAATGTATCACAATCCCTTGCCATTGTCAATGTTTCTGCAGCATTATGATGCAGACATAAACGACCTTGACTTAACGTTCTCGTGTGATGAGGATTTCCTGGGCAAGCTGGTCACACATGAACTGGTTCCAGGAGGCAAGGTGATTCCTGTCACTAATGAAAACAAGTAAGTAGCAACATGTTACAATGATGTCCTTGATGTATCTATAAGCACTTTGTATACACATAGTTTAATCTAAGCCTATCTGAATGCTTGTTGATAGTTAAGTATTTCTCAGCAGATCTAAGGCAGTTCTTTAATCTCTACTCTGAGCAGGATTAATGACAAGCTTCTTGATGTGAGATAATAACAATGTTGAGTGTAGGAATGTGCATACACAAGCGTGTGTATTAGTGACATGTTTAATTTCTTTTTTAACCCGTAAATGGCCAAATTTGGTAAAATAAATTCACATTTTCTCATTAAAAAATGTCTATTTGCAGAGCCAGAGAAGACTATTTTTGACAATTGACCAATGGAATGGCTCGCTTGATAACATTTGAGTGCTAAATTTTCAAAAATATTCTCCTAGCCTGCAATTGGTCACTTCTTAAGAGCAGTGCAAGAAGCTGTTTGCGGTGGTTTGACCATTAAAGAGTTAATCCTTTATTGGTGTGTTAATCATTTAATGCTCAGGATAGGTCAAGAGCATCTAATTTCTACTTCAAATAGTACTTACCAGATGTACTATTATGATAATGTCTATTATCTAGTCTAGCTCAAAATAAACAATTAAAACTCTGCACTCTCCTGGTCCTTCCCATGCTGTGTCTGGGAATTACCATAGCCCAGGTACCGAGTCAATTCCCAATCACAGACAGATTCGTCTATTTTGCTGACTTTGAAAGTCGCATGTTTTCGTGTGCTCAAAATTAGTCAATTTTTAGCGGATCTTAGCGTGTTGGTGTTATTCCATTGCTGGCTTCATGGATGGAAAGGGAAAGTCATCACAGGGGCAGGTTGTATCAATCTATAATTTATAAATTCGTGCCGTAATGACTAATTAAAATTTCCTTAAATTGGCACATTATTTTAGAATGGGCCATTGTTGGAGTCGCTCTGTTACCCGTTAACTGTTTAATCTTATCCGGGTACTCGGTTAATTTCTCATGTTCCTTGATTAACGTGTTGTTTTGGCTTGGCGTGTCTATGCACTCAGTTTTAGGCCATTCTTTAGCTCTCGCTTCATTGACGAGGGAGTTTGTAGCGATCAGTCTTTATTTCTTGGCTATTTTAACATTAGTTAATTAGCAAGTCAAGTTTATTAAAATTTCACTCTAAAAATCTTCAAATATTTCCTGCCTAAAGACTTGATTATCATTAATCTATGAGAAAGTTAATGTTTCTAAGTAATTTTAAATTACAATCAAGTAAATTGTGCGTGTTGCTCGTCATTGTATATCATGTGCAGCGTTTTAATTCTTACTGTGTTCACAGAAAGTGAAGGGGCAGGGCAAAGCCCCACCAGATACCCTTTGTCAGCGTTGCAACCGTTTCATGAAATGGAAGTTTTCCGGTCATCACTGCGTTGCATGCGCAAGGTTGGGAGTCCTTGCGATGTATGTGCGAAGCGATCGTCAGAGTTGGTGGCGGAGTTCGATCGTGATTGGCGTGCGCGTTTGGAGAGGATCGCGAGGGACAAGGTTGCCAAGGTGGATCAGGCATCTATAATAGGTTTAGAAGAGCGCCTGAATGAGCGTATGGACTCGGCCTTGGGTGTTTGGGCGGCCCAATTCAAGGCGATGTTCGAGTCCTTCCAGTCCACGGTTCCGATGATGCAGGCTGGTGCAGGACAACCTATCGGTGGTCTGGTCAGTTCTGTGGAGGAACGAGCACTTGTCCTTCCTTCTGCTTTGGCTCAAGAGCCGACGGCGGAGGAAGAAGATTTCCTCCTGATGAAAGACTCCGGCATGCCAGAGCTTTCTCAGGTGGCAGACACTAGTCCCTCCCACTGTTCTCCTGCGGGGTTTGTACAGGTCTGCCGGCCCGGGGGGGGGGGGGGGTGGGGGTTGTCGACGTTCCGTCGGGCATCTTTCACCCGGATCTCGCTCAAGCTGCGTTGCCATTGGAGCCATGTTTTACAACTCCCGTTGGCATCAGGGGGGCGGTGAGGATGGCTCCTCTCGGAATTCCGTCGCCTGCCGTAGTAGCGGCTGTAGTCCCGGCTCCCATTCTGGAGCCGATGGACTGTGGTGAATCCATGTCTGGCGATTCGCTAGATACTGGAACCGCAAGTAGTTGGGCTATGGATCCAATTCGTGTTGAAAGATGTCTGGTCCATAGCTCTCAGCATGGATCGTCGGTGGCCTACTCATCCAAGGGTGAGAGGGAGGATGAAAATGGTATTCCTTTAATGGACGAATCTTCATTCTGCACCGAAGCTGAATGGGTGCAGGTCCTTGGCTGGATGTCCGACCGTCTCGGGTTGGCATCAGATCAAGGATCTCAGCGCGATCTGGCGAGGGAACGGATGTCAGAGCGAGCGGCTAGCGCTCTGTCAAGTGGCTCTTCAGCCATGCCGACGCTCCCATTGGACACACAGACTTCTGATATGTTGGAAGTTGCAGCGTACCATCGGGTTCAGCCAGATTATTCACTGTCCAAGGCCCCTAAGGGGATTAGGAGTAGGGTCCGCTTTCCAGAGCAGGTCTATCATCAATATGCTCATGTTCCTTGGCTTTCAGTCGGGGAAAGAGAGGCATTGAATAGGCCGTTGGCTGGGAAATATAAGGGTCGTTCTCGACCTTTGCTTTCCCAGGCTAACAAAGATCCTTTTAATGAGTTAACTCTCATTGAGGATGCGGCGGAAGGTGGGGAAGTACCAGAGGCTGCTCCCGGAGTTGTCATGCGCTTGTGCCAGGATTGCCTGGCCAGGGTGATCACCAGAACATTGGCGGAGCG
The DNA here is from genome assembly GCA_034401795.1 of Chaetoderma sp. LZ-2023a. Taxonomy (NCBI): domain Eukaryota; kingdom Metazoa; phylum Mollusca; class Caudofoveata; order Chaetodermatida; family Chaetodermatidae; genus Chaetoderma; species Chaetoderma sp. LZ-2023a. The sequence continues at coordinate 66,353,458 of CM067370.1, read as the reverse complement.
GCAGAGAATGGTTCTCGATTGCATAGAACGAGGACCTGAAATGAGGGCTGCGTTAACTTCGGCACCCTTCATTGGTCCGGGCTTGTTTGGCAGCTCGGCACGGCAAGCTCTATCCAAGGTTACTGCAGAACAAGAAGTAGTCGGCAAGTTGTGGAAGTCGATGAAGAGGACTCAGCCGCAGCAGTCCTACAAGCAGCATCGTCAGGAGCAACAGAGGCAGCGCCAGAGATCGCCCTTCCATCCTTCTGGCCGTGATGCCCATTGGGCATCCGGTTCACAGGGACCTGGCCGTTCATCCTCATACAAGTCCTCTAACAAGAGGCCGTATGAGGAGGATAGGAAGGGTGGCAGTTCGGTTCACAGTGGCTATCGTAAGGATGGCCGTAGCGGCGGTCCCAGACCGTCTTATTCCAAGAAGCGCGAGGTGGCCGTGGGGGCGGTCCTGACGGGTTTCCGGCGGGACCCGTTCTGGTGGCGCCAGGAACGAAGGCAGTCGAGACTTCACCCAAGCGAATTAGCGTCTTATCGTGCAATGTCGACCGCGAGTTGTGTGCAGATTCCTACCGTCGGAGGCAGACTTCAACTGTTCTCAAACCAGTGGGAACAGGTCGTGCAAGATTGTTTAGCCTGTCATTGGTTAAGAAATGGCTACGAACCGGACTGGCTCATCCGTCAATCGTTAGTTCCGTTAACATCGACTACAGTTTGGACTCCCGTTCCAAGGGAATCCGATTGTCTAGATGGCATTTGCTCAGAAATCAAAGATCTTCAGCAGAAGAACGCGATTCATCAAGTCCGCAGTCAGTCCTCCCTAGGCTTCTATTCGATCATGTTCCTAGTTCCGAAAAGCACCAGAGGTTGGAGACTGATTTCCAACTTCAAACCGCTGAACAAATTCATTCTTTCACCAAAATCACCAATAGATGGAGACTAGCAACGGTGGTGACAGGGCTGAGAAAAGGCATGTTGGCAGTATCGATAGATCTGAAGGATGCATATTTTCATATTCCAATGTCAATTCCTTTTAAAAAATACCTCTGTTTTCCAAGACAATGTTTGGGAATTCAATGCGCTTCCATTCGGTCTGACCAGAGCCCCGAGGGTCTTCATCAAAGTGGTTCTTGCCATGACTTCTTATCTTCGCAGGAGAAACATCACTGTTCATACTTACATAGACGACTGCCTACTGAAGGCAGGGAATCCAGTCATTCTGCGCAACAATCTTGAGGTAGTCCTGGCCTTACTAAAGGACCTAGGATGGATTGTGAATCTAGAGAAATCAGAGTTGACTCCATCCCAGGAGTTTGTATATCTGGGAATATTTTTCAATCTCAGGGACCACCACTGAAGATGGTTCTGAAGCTTATCTGGCGGAGAGCAGAGTCAAGAGTTTGGTTTGCTGTGCTGGAGTCAGTTTCTCTAGGAGCTTATCTGACAGCGCGTCAATTTCTCAGAATACTGGGTTTACTAGTATCTCTGGAGAAGGTTGTTCGTTATTCGGCACTCGGGCGCAGACCGATTAAAATGTACTTAATGTCATTCTGGTCTCAGAAAACGGAACCATTGATATACCATCTTCAGTGGTGGTTATCAGAACAGAATCACCTGCGAGGTGTTCCTCTGCAGCTTCCTCAACCGCAGATGTCCATCTTCACAGATGCATCGACGACGGGTTGTGGAGCAGTATTGGACAATCTATCAGTATCAGGGGAATGGGATTGGACCAATGCGCAGAAACACATCAATGTTCTCGAATTATTAGCGGTGGCATTAGTACTTGGAAAATTTGAGAATTTATCCGAGACAAGATTGTCCTAGTAAGGACAGACAACTCAACAGTGGTGTCTTATTTGAACTGACAGGGCGGGACGATATCACCAGAGTTGTGTATGATGATTTGGAACCTTCTACTGTGGTGCCAAGAGAGGAATATTATTCTTCGGGCAGCACACATTCCAGGAAGATTGAACATTCTAGCAGATGCTCTCAGTCGAAGGTCAATTTGTCGTCCGACGGAATGGCAGCTCAACCAATCGGTAGCTGAGGTTCTTTTCAAACATTGGGGGCAAGCCAAATGTGGATCTATTTGCAATGAAAGGAAATGCAAAGATGGTCACATACGTGTCACATATCCTGGACCCGCTAGCTCTAGCAGTAGACACACTGGCGATAAGTTGGAAAGGAATGTACGCGTATGCGTATCCTCCAACAATTCTCATCCCAAAAGTTCTGGCAAAGATAAGAGATAAGAGAGGGCATATGCCAAGTACTACTAATCGCCCATCATTGGCCAGGCCGATCATGGTTTACGGATCTGCTGGACGTTCTGGTCTGCAATCCAATCCCTCTTCCAGACAGAAGGGATCTGATCTCTCAGAACAAAGGTCTATCTCCACGACAGACTGGAGATGTTCCAATTGACTGCATGGATGTTATCAAGCAGCGTGCAGTTAAGGGTGGCTTTTCTGAGCAAGCAGGGAACTTTGTCGCTTCAGCCAGAAGGGGGTCAACCACCAGGACCTATAATTATAGAATCAACAAATTTGCAGAATGGTGTAAGGGAAGAGATATTAATCCCTTTTCTGCATCTGTTCAACACGTAGCAAGTTTTGTGTCATTTATACGAAGTTGTACCGTCAACCCTAGCAACATATAAGTCTGCATTTGCTTCAGTCGTTCCCAGTCTGGCCATTGTAAGAGTGGAGAACGACACTTTAAATGAAGTTATTAAAGGAATGAGCAATTTGCGACCTAGACAGCCAATTCCTATCCTAGCATGGAATCTATCTCTTGTTCTACAGGTTTTACGGCATGCTCCCTTTGAACCAATTAGATCTATAGATATTAAACTGTTTACTATTAAGTCAGTTTTCTTGGTTGCAGCAGCTTCGGCGAGAAGGAGAAGCGAAATGCATGCGCTTTCTGCCGAACAAGACCGTTTTGTCGTTACGGGTGAAAATTTGAGACTACTACCACGTCTTTGTTTCCTGGCAAAGAATCAGTCACTTAAATATCCAGGACAGCCGATCAATTTGCCAAGTTTAATTAGACATGACCCAAACTCTTCTGCTTGGTGTCCTGTCAGATGTCTGAAAATGTATAAGAAACGTACTGAGGAGTGGAGAGATAACCCGAAGTCTCTGTGGTTATGTCTCAAAGCTCCTCATTTGTGCACCTCGAAAGATACCATTTCTCGTTGGATAGTCGATGCTATTCAGATGTCGCACAAAATCGCTACAGGAAAGCAGATTGATCGTGCGAATGCCCATGAGGTCCGAGCACTAGCAGCATCATCGGCCCTTTATACGGGTGTCTCTTTAGAGGAGGTGATGTCTGTAGCACAATGGTATGCCGAGTCGTCATTTACTGACTTCTACCTTTGCGATATCTCCAGCACTTAATCCGGTAGCCATCGCCAATTTGTCGAATCTTAGATAAAGCCGCATCCGACCACAATTTCGCATACATCGCAAGGTTCTTCCACATGCACTGAACAATGGTGATGCACATGTTCTGTCAACGACTGTGGATTGGGCGGAGCTCCTGTGAAGATCAAGAAAGACCAAGCACTCAGAAAATGGTGAGTGTTGTCTTTAATTAAGTGACTAATATTAGTTTTCTTACAGTCGAAATACCAGACTGATTAAGTAAATAGTCTGGTTCAAGAGTATCTTATTCATTGCAACAGACATTAGACTCATTCAAATTTGAAAATCTAATCGATGTACTGATAGTTTTTTCAAAATTAGAAGTTGTAGTAGCTTCTTTGCACTCTCCTAGACTGCCCTAGCTGAGACTTGTGGCTGACATGGGTCTGGTGGGTGTTGCCTCCCTTTTTGACAGCCCTCTGGAATTTGTGCGGACAAATGAGGGGGGAGCGCAGGCTAGACTATGAAAGTTTAGCACTCTATGGGTCAGATGGCGGAACCGAAGCGTATTCCATGGTTCTAGTCTTCTCAACCTTCTCTGTCGGCTGGTAGTTGAGATCTGGTTCGAGCCTCACCTCCCACTGGATGTTCTTGGCTGTCGAAATCCGGAGTTTATCATAATAGTACATCTGGTAAGTATTATTCGAAGTAGAATAAAAAAAGCATTCACTTTTGTTTCTACGAGAATTCTTAATGCTTAGCAGATGTACTTTGGCCCTGTCTCAGCCGCCCCGCTGAGGTGAGGCTGAGCTGCTTTCGCTGTTTGTCAAGGCAAATATAAGACGAATTTGTCTGTGATTGGGAATTGACTCGGTACCTGGTAGAGCTGAGCGGTTTCCCGATAAAACCGGGAAAATTGCGATATTATTGTTATTGTTATCGTTATCGTTATCGTCTCATTTCTAAAAAAATGCCAATATCGTCAAATACCGTCAGTGACGGTATTGACAATTTATATATTGTAATAATTTGATAATAAAGCATTTCATGCGAATTTGACGAGTCTGGTCTCTTCATTTCCATATTCATGGTAGTCAAAAGCAATCATTTTCGGCACTATTATTGCAGTAAATATATGTCCATGTGTTATATACATAGCCCTGCTGTTCTTAGTATAGTTATCCTTCCATGCTCAATTAAATGTTGTTCCAATGAAGACAAGTTAAATCTGAAAATCGTAGTTGCTGACAACGTTGAATACGCAAAATAGCAGCCATTTGTAAAACACAAATAAACTTAACTCAGCCTCGTTTTGATTATATTATTGGAATACCACCTTCGCTTTCCAAAGCTGATGAGGCGATTGACGTCATTACAAGGCAATAAATAAAACAACGACCATCCAAATATGCTAGCGGGATAAATTCACTCGCTAACTATGACGATAAATTCAAGTGATCTAACTAAACCGGTGAAGCCATAACTGTAATCCCTCTATTCTTCGCTTGTTCAAGAATAATTCACCCCACACATGTGTATAAATGTATGCTTGGGTGAGTATTGATCAGTCTTTACCAGTAATACCATTGATATGCTGAATGCGCTAAAGGCAACCGCAATATCAATGAAACAAGCCTGCCTGATTATATTGAAAATGATTTGATTAAAACTTATTGCGCCATGACAATAATTTCCAATCAAATTGTCTCCAAAATATTTAGCTAAAATCGGACACGTTATTAATAACTAATAACTCTTAGATCATCTTTTCTAGAAGACAGCAGATCTTATAGCGTGGAATGTGTTGTATTCACTAATTTCACGCGTTCTGGGTCATTGGCTCAGGTGACTATTGCGCCATCGATCTATAGGGCTATGATTTAACCACTTTCAAGACGAATGCAGAGGCTTTATGGAAATATAATTTAAAGGAAATAATAAATAAAGAGCTGATTAGTTTGAAAACTTTATGACCCAAAAGTTGTTACTGACATCGACAGCAACAACTTTGAGTCAAATTGTTTTGAAATAACCTGTATAAATAGCTGATGATTATTTATTTTCAGAAAACTCCGGTAAGTCCAGTTTATAGGATGAAGTGTGTGATTGACTTTCATGCCTCAGTCAATAGGTCGACAATGTTCTAAAGGGGTGGAATGGGGGCTGGGCAGGCAGGTGGGGGTGGATTAGTCAATTCCTTATAAAACTTGACCATTTTCAATAATTAACCTTTCAGTACCAGAATTTTGCATGTCAAGTATAATAATTTAATCAGTGATCGACGATTCGTATCTACAATTCTACATTCTCTATTTTATTGCTAAAAAAAATTCAGGTCATTTTATCTTTATACACGCATACACGCGCGCAGCTGATCGCGTCTTCAGACCTGGTTTGTCCATTAATTGGTCATGTGCCTAATCGCGTGGTCTTTGTCGCGGAGCATTCATTATAAGCTTTCAATAGTAATAATAAAAACACCTGATCGTGAATTCTACTTCGAATAATACTTACCAGATGTACTATTATGATAATGTCTATTATCTAGTCTAGCTCAAAATAAACAATTAAAACTCCGCACTCTCCTGGTCCTGCCCATACTGTGTCCGGGAATACCATAGCCGCAGGTACCGAGTCAATTCCCAATCACAGTCAGACTCGTCTATTTTGCGCTTTTGAAAAGTCGCGTTTTTCTAGAGCTAGTTAATTGAGCAATTAAGGAGTTTAGCGAGCATATTTTACATGGTTATCGGTGAACTCATGGAGGAATTGGGAAAATCATCACAGGGGCAGGTTGTATCAATCTAGAATTTATACATTCGTGCCATAATGACTGTTTGAAATTTCCTTAAATTGGCACAATGTTTTAAAATGTTAGCCATTGTTGGAGTCGCTTCTGTACCCATTAACTTTTAGTTTAATTCGGGTACTCGGTTAATTTTCTCTTGCGACTCGGTTCCTCTAAATATGGATGCGCCCTTAGCCAAGATGGCGGCGCCCATGTATTATGTCGTTCTTGGCTTGGTGTGTCTATGCACTCTGTTTATCGCCGATATTAGCTTTCGCTTCATTGTCGAAGGTGTTTGTAGCGATCGGCGATGTAGCCTTGGTTATTTAACGTTAGTTAAAGGCTGAGTTGTGTGTTTTAAAAAAATTTTCACTCAAAAAAGTTTCAAATATCTCCTGCCTAAGAACTTGATAATCATTAATTTAAGAGAAAGTTAATGTGTTTAAGAAATCTTAACTATCAAGTCGATTGTGCGTATTGCTCGTCATCATTTGTCATGTGCAGCGTTTTAATTTTTCTCTGTGTTCGCAGAAACCTAAGAATCCGGATACGTTGTGCCAAAAGTGCAACCGGTTCATGAAACGGAAGTATTTGGGACATCACTGCGTGGCGTGCGCCCAGTGTAAGGTCGGGAGCCCTTGTGATGTGTGTGTGAAGTGGTCGTCGGCAATGGTGGCAGAGTTCGACAGGGATCGGCGTGCGAGACTGGAGAGGATCGCGAAGGATAAGGCAGCGAAGTTGCAGCAGGCGTCGTTGATGGGACTGGAAGGTCGGCTGAATGACAGGATGGATTCAGCCCTGGGCGTATGGGCAGCCCAGTTCAAGGCAATGTTTGAATCATTGCAGTCCACGGTCCCAGTGACGCAAGCTGGTGCAGGACAACCATTAGGTGGTCCGGCTAGTTCTGCTGAGGGTCATGCACCTGCCCCTTCTCTGTCCTTGGCTCAAGAGCCGACGATAGAGGAGGAAGATTTGTTGCTGATAGAAGATTCCGGCATGCCGGATATTTCTAAGACGGCAATGCCCGGTACGTCCCAGGGGTCGCTCTCGGGATTAGTACGGGTTTGCCAGGCGGACGGTGATGTCGACGTTCCGTCGGGCATTTTCCATCCGCTATTTGTGCAACCGGAGGGGTCGGCAGAGCCATGTTTTGCGGTTCCTGCTGGTATCCCGGCGGCGTTAGGTGCGGCTCCTATCGGAATGCCGTCACCTGCCATAAGCAAAGCGGTCGTGGTCCCGACTCCCGTGCTGGAGCCGATGGACTGCGAAGAATCCGGGTCTGGCGATTCGTTAGACACCGGTGCCGCTGGTAGTCGTGCTATGGATGCGCTCTCTCTTGGCAGAGAGGTGTCCCATAGCGCTCAGCATGGATCGTCGGTGGCCCTCTCATATAAGAGGATGAAAATGGCAGTTCGTTGATGGACGAGTCCGTTTTCTGCACCGAAGCTGAATGGGTGCAGGTCCTCGGATGGATGACCAATCGTCTCGGGTTGGCATCTGATCTGGGATCTCAGCGCGATCCGGCGATGGAGCGGATGTCAGAGCGAGCGGCTAGCGCTCTGTCAAGTGGCTCTTCTGCCATGCCAACACTCCCGTTGGACACGCAGACTTCCGACATGCTGGAAGTTGCGGCATACCGTCTGGTTCAGCCAGACTATGCATTGCCAAAGGCCCCGAAGGGGATAAGGAGTAGGGTCCGTTTTCCGGAGCTGGCCTACCATCAGTACGCCCGTGTTCCATGGCTTTCCGTTGCGGAACGAGAGGCTCTGAATAGGCCGTTGGCTGGGAAGGCTAAGGGGCGGGCGCGTCCTTTGGTTTCCCAGACCAACAAAGACCCGTTCAATGAGCTCACGCTCATTGAGGATGCGGCGAGGGCAGCCATGGCTGCGCTGTCGCACGGGTGTACCGTCCTGCAGGGTATGCTGGACTGCACGGCGGATGGTGGACAGGTGCCAGAGGCTGCTCCCGGCGTTGTTCGGGACACCATGCGCCTGTCTCAGGATTGCCTGGCCAGGGTGATCACTAGGACATTGGCAGAGCGGCGGAGAATGGTTCTCGATTGTGTAGAACCAGGACCAGAGATGAGGGCTGCATTGTCTTCTGCGCCTTTCATAGGTCCAGGCTTGTTCGGCGGCTCGGCACGACACGCTCTCTCCAAGGTCGCTTCAATGGTTGCAGAGCAGGAGGTAGTCGGCAAGTCGTGGAAGTCGACTAAGGGGACACAGCCGCAGCAGTCCTACAGGCAACATCGCCAGGAGCAGCAACGACAGCGTCCTAGATCGCCCTTCCGTCCTTCTGGCCGTGATGCCCATAGGCCATCCGGATCACAAGGACCTGGCCGTTCATCCTCATACAAGTCCTCTAATAAGAGGCCGTATGAGGAAGACAGGAAGGGTGGCAGTTCGGGCCGCGGCGGCTACCGTAAGGATAGCCGTGGCGGCGGTTCCGGACCGTCGTACTACAAGAAACCGAGGGGCGGCCGTGGGGCTCATTCCTGACGGGTTTCCGGCGGAACCAGTACCGGTGGCTTTGGAGGCGAATGGAGTCGAGAATCTTCACCCAAGCGATTTAGCGTCTTATCGGCCAATCTTGACCGACAGCTGTGTGCAGATTCCTTCCGTCGGAGGCAGACTTCAGTTATTCCTAAGCCAATGGGAACAGGTCGTGCGCGACTGTTTAGTTTGTCAGTGGATAAGAAACGGCTACGATCCGGACTGGCTCATCCATCAATCGTTAGTTCCGTTAACCTCGACTCCAATATGGACTCCTGTTCCAAGGGAATCAGATCGTCTAGACGCCATTCGGTCAGAAATAGAATCTCTTCGTCAGAAGAAGGCGATTCATCTAGTCAAAGATCAGTCTTCACTGGGCTTCTATTCGATCATGTTCCTCGTTCCGAAGCGTACCGGAGGATGGAGACCAATTCTCAATCTCAAACCGTTGAACAAATTTATTCTTTCTCCCAAATTTCGGATGGAGACGGTAGCAGCGGTAATGACAGGGCTGAGGAAAGGCATGTGGGGAGTGTCGATAGATCTGAAGGATGCATATTTTCATATTCCAATGTCAATTCCTTTTCAGAAGTACCTTCGTTTTGCATTCCAAGACAATATTTGGGAATTCAATGCTCTCCCGTTCGGCCTGATGACAGCTCCGAGGGTCTTCACCAAGGTGGTTCTCGCCATGACTTCTTTACTTCGCAGGAGAAACATAGCTGTTCATACTTACATAGACGACTGGCTGCTAAAGGCGGGGAATCCAGTCACTCTGCGCAGCAATCTGCAGGTAGTCCTAGCCTTATTAAAGGATCTAGGGTGGATTGTGAATCTAGAGAAATCAGAACTGACTCCATCCCAGGAGTTTGTTTATCTGGGAATCTTTTTCAATCTCAGGGACGGCATAGCTTCTCCGGCGGAGAGCAAAGTCAAAAGCCTGATTGCAGTTTTGGAGTCGGTTTCTCTAGGAGCCTATCTGACGGCGCGCCAGTTTCTCAGGATACTGGGGTTACTAGTATCGTTAGAGAAGGTGGTTCCATATGCGGCACTCAGGCGCAGGCCAATTCAGATGTATCTAATGTCATTCTGGTCTCAGAAAACGGATCCGTTATCTCTGAGGATACCAGTCAAAGAACCATTGATGATATTCCACCTTCAGTGGTGGTTATCCGAACAGAATCTCCTGCGAGGTGTTCCTCTACAACCTCCTCAACCTCAGATGTCCATCTTCACGGATGCATCGTTGACGGGTTGGGGAGCGGTATTGGACAATCAGTCAGTGTCAGGGGAATGGGATCGGACCAATGCGCAGAAACATATCAATGTGCTCGAACTGTTAGCAGTGGTATTTGCACTTCGAAAGTTCGAGAGTCTAATTCAAGACAAAGTTGTCCTAATAAGGACAGACAACTCAACAGTTGTGTCTTATTTGAACCGCCGGGGCGGGACGAGATCACCAGAGTTGTGTATGATGGTTTGGAACCTTCTGCTGTGGTGCCAAGAGAGGAATATTATTCTTCGGGCAGCACACATTCCAGGAAGATTGAACATCCTAGTGGATGCTCTCAGTCGAAGGACGGTTTGTCGTCCGACGGAATGGCAGCTCAACCAATCGGTAGCGGAGGTTCTATTCAAACAATGGGGCAAGCCAAATGTCGACCTGTTTGCAATGAATCAAAACGCAAAGATGGTCACTTACGTGTCACCGGTCCCGGACCCGCTAGCCTTAGCAGTAGACGCACTGGCGATAAGTTGGGAGGGAATGTACGCATATGCGTACCCTCCAACAATTCTCATCCCGAAAGTTCTGGCAAAGATAAGAGAGGGGATGTGCCAAGTACTACTGATCGCCCCGTATTGGCCAGGCCGATCATGGTTTACGGATCTGCTGGACCTTCTGGTCTGCAATCCAATCTCTCTGCCAGACGCAAGAGATCTAATCTCTCAGAACAAGGGTCTGTACCTTCACGACAGACCAGAAATGTTCAGATTGACTGCATGGATGTTATCAAGCAGCGTGCAATTGAGGGTGGCTTTTCTGAGCAAGCAGCGAAGTTTGTTGCTTCAGCCAGAAGAGTTTCAACCACAAAGACATATAATTATAGAATCAACAAATTTGCACAGTGGTGTGAGAGAGGAGATATTGATCCTTTTCTGCATCTGTTCAACACGTAGCAGATTTTATCTGTCATTTATACGAAGTTGACAAACTTGTACCTTCTACCCTAGCAGCATATAAGTCTGCATTAGCTTCAGTCATTCCCAGTCTCACTATTGGAGGAGTGGAGAATGACACCTTGAATGAAGTTATCAAAGGAATGAGCAATCTGCGACCTAGACAGCCAATTCCTATCCCATCTTGGAATCTATATCTTGTTCTACAGGTTTTAGGACACGCTCCTTTTGAACCGATTAGATCTATTGATATTAAACTGTTAATTATTAAATCAGTTTTCTTGGTTGCAGCAGCGTCGGCGAGAAGGAGAAGCGAAATACATGCGCTTTCTGCTGAACAAGACCGTTTTGTCGTCACGGGTGAAGCTTTAAGACTACTTCCACATCTTTGTTTCCTGGCAAAGAATCAGTCACTTAAATATCCAGGACAGCCGATCAATTTGCCAAGTTTAACTAGACATGACCCAAACTCTTCTGTTTGGTGTCCTGTCAGATGTCTTAAAATGTATAAGAAACGTACTAATGAGTGGAGAGACGACCCGAAATCTCTGTGGTTATGTCTAAAAGCTCCCCATTTACATGCCTCGAAAGATACTATTTCTCGTTGGATGGTTGACGCTATTAAGATGTCGAACCAAATCGCTACAGGAAAGCAGATTGATCGTGCGAATGCCCATGAGGTCCGAGCACTAGCAGCATCGTCGGCCCTTTATAAGGGTGTCTCATTAGAGGAGGTGATGTCTGTAGCACAATGGCATGCCGAGTCGTCATTCACTGATTTCTACCTTCGCGACATCTCCAGCGCACTTAATCAGGTAGCCGTCGCCAATCTGTCGAATCTAAACTAAGCCACTTCCGACCACTACTTCGCACACATCACTAAGGTCTTCCGCCTACACTGAACAAATGCTATGCACATGACTGAGTACGACCGTGGATTGGGCCGAGCTCCTGTGATGATCAAGAAGAGATCAAGCACTCAAAATGGTGAGTGTTTACATTAATTAAGTGACTATAAATATGTTTACTTACAGTCGAAATACCAGACTGCTTAGGTAAATAGTCTGGTACAAGAGTATTCTTATCCTATCAACCAGACATTAGACTCATTCCAATTTGAAAATCTAGTCGATATACTGACATTTTTTCAAAGTTAGAAGTCGTAGTAGCTTCTTTGCACTCTACTGGACTGCCCTAGCTGAGACTTGGGGCTGACAGGGGTCTGGTGGGTGTTGCATCCCCAGTGACAGCCCTCTGAATTTTGTGCAGACAAAAGAGGGGGGGGGAGCGCGGTCTAGACCATGGAAGTTTAGCACTATGAGTCAGATGGCAGAACCCAAGCGTATGCCAGGGTTCTAGTCTCTTCACAACCTTCTCTGTCGGATGGTAGATGAGTGCTGGTTCGAGCCTCACCTCCTCCCACCTGTATTTCTTGGCTGTTGAAATCCAGAGTTTATCATAATAGTACATCTGGTAAGTATTATTCGAAGTAGAATCAAAAAAGCATCCGCTTTTGTTTCTACGAGAATTCTTAATACTTACCAGATGTACTATGGCCCTACCTCAGCCGCCCCGCTGAGGTGAGGCTGAGCTGCTTTCGCAGTTTTGCCAAGGCAAACATAAGACGAATCTGACTGTGATTGGGAATTGACTCGGTACCTGCGGCTATGGTATTCCCGGATACAGTATGGGCAGGACCAGGAGAGTGCGGAGTTTTAATTGTTTATTTTGAGCTAGACTAGATAATAGACATTATCATAATAGTACATCTGGTAAGTATTAAGAATTCTCGTAGAAACAAAAGCGGATGCTTTTTTGATGCTCCACTAAACACTGCACCCGATTATGACCTGGTTAAAACCAATGGAAGATACTTGATGTTTTAACCAATCAGATTGGACCCTTGGGATTTCCCTTGGAGATTCCTGCGCACAGTGACGGAGGTAAGGACACTTATGCGCATCTTCCTCTTCGCAATGACAAAGTAAAACGCAAAAAGGAGAAAAAAAATATTTTATTTGGTGCTGAAACAAATATAATACAAAGTGTAGGCTTTGTTTATACATCTAAAAAGGATGCCTATTCATAGATTGGCCATATTAACCCTATCATATCCAAACTTATTCCTTTCACTTCAAGAGTATACTTACCTCCCTAATACTTTTGATATTGCTAAATATTGGCTTTCACTCAATAAACACTCAGATTTAAAACAGTTAGGTGCCCCTACTGGGCAGGGAGTCAGAGCGTAGTCTGGCGGATGCCAGCCCCACCACCGCGCATGCGCAGACTAGCACTACCTCTTTGCTAGATTATTGGCAAAGAGAACACACATGTTTTTCAGTCATAAGCTTTTCTTGCTCATTAACGTTTTTATTGGTGTTATTTTGGAAGTGATAAGACCTGATTTGGATGGCGGGAGGATACACTTCGCCACCGGAGGACGTTGGACCTTTAAATCAGGTGACTTCTAGTAAAATTAGCGAGTTTTCTTCCCGGTGTATTGTGTTTCCGGGACTCGCGTTTACCGTGATAAGCGCCTTAGTTAGTTGGTTTAGGTCAACTCGGTGCTACCTAGGACTAATTTCTCTTTCTGTTTCTGTCCACAGGTCTGTATGACGCTAGGTTGTGACGTCACAGTGCCAGAGAATTAGTATTCTCTCCACCATGGTTCCATTTCCTACTAACACTGTTAGGTTATCTAACCAAATGAAAAATTATGCCCAGTGAGTTGGAGGCCTGGTATAAAGGTCTTCTCACTTTGCCCTCTTGTTCCAATTCCTTCCCCATGAGGTGGAGAGAGTTAAGAGGCGTGCTGATGGTGGAGTTTCCGGTTCGTTACGTTGGATGGTTTGTCTATACAAAGTGTCAGGTATCTAGTTATTGATAATGTGGTGATGTTAATTATTGTAAACAATCAAAGGGAGATAATTAACATTTTTGCCAGTAAAGAGTTATCTATATGTATCTGATGGTTGTGTAGTCAACTTATCCATTCAGCATACAATTCGTCTTTGCACTTGGATGTTTTGTTGGGATCGAATTTTTCCTGTCACGGGATTAATGACGTCATAATCAGCTGGCTATGTATTTATTAGCAATTCAAGCGCTAGGCTGGTTTTTGATGTATATTGATCTTTATGATCGTTTTTCCTTCTCCTTGAGTTGGATTGAGTTTCTAAGCTTAACTAGTTGCTCATACTCCTTGTCCTTTGCCCTGTTTCAGGGACCGGGTTGCGCGTCCTGTGGACGTTTTATGCATGTGAAGTTCTGGCCGCATCTGTGTTATCGATGTAGCCCTTGTGGTCCATTGATTAATTGTGACATATGTAAGCACTGGGGGGGCGAGTTAATGTCCGAATTCTTGTGCTGCTTACAGGCGACGGACAAGGTGGTAGTGGAGGAGAAGAAGAAGAAGCGGAAACGAGAGGTTGTAAGTAAGAAGGGTAAGGGGAAGGTCTCGTCCGCGGTGGATATGGAGACCTTCCGGACCGAGATGTTGGGAGAGATGAAGAGGACAATAAAAGATTTGGTTCCAGGGTTGCTTCGTGGCATGCTTCCTGGACCAGATCCTTTATTGTCCTCATCATCGGCTTCGGAGCAGGTAATCCCCGCCTCTGGATCGATTTTCCTTAGTCCGCTTCCGTTGTCCGACGATTCAGAGGTGGCCCCATTAGAGGGGGCGTTCCACGGCCCTGGCAGCAGGCTTATTGCCGCGCCGATAGGGGACCGTGGACGGTTGTCGCTGGAACCCGCTGGCTGCTTATCAGTCCAGGGGTATCCGCACGCCGCGGTGGCCAGTACCTCCTATGGCACCGTTCCTGGTCAGCCCGGGTTAGCTCTCTTTGCTGACCCGGGGTCTAATCTTTCTGACCAGGGTGATGAGGATTACCTGCTAGGGTCGCCGTCTGACGACGCGGACATGGATGAAGACGTTTGTGCACCCCTCGCGGGGAATACAGGCGCTTTTTTCCACGGTATTACTCACCCTGGAGTAAGGTCCGCGGTTCAGGTGGTGGCCCAGGGCGCTGCTGATGGCCAGCGGTACCGCATACCTCGGCTTGCCGAGAGTGTAGCTGGTGCTGGCCGGGCCCGTGGTAGGGCTATATATACCCCGCGCTCTACCGCGGTGCCTGCTCCTGGTCAAACCAGTGATATTCTCATGCCGGTGCTGTCAGGCCCGCATGTTTTCCCTGGCTTGCCAGGTGTATCAGCGTACCCGCCGTCAAGCTCTACTGCTTGCGCTCAGGAGGAAGACGAAGGACCCCGTCTTGTAGAGCGCTCGCAGTTAGCCACGGAGGAGGATTGGTATGACGCTTGCCAGTGGTTGGTGAGCGTTAGGCCTGATCTGCCCGTGGAGCAGTCGGCTAGCCACCGTGTTCACACGCCGTGGTTAGCTGGGAAACCAACTGCTAACGCTATGCCTTCTCTGCCGCTGGCGGAGCATGTCGTTGACATGTTCAAGGCGGCGGAGGCGTCCATTAACACGAGTGGACGTCTCGCGAAGGCCCCTCGCGAGGTGGCCAGGCGTTGTCGCATCGTGCCCCTGGACTACCAGCGGTACGGTGTGGTACCCAAGCCCAGCGTGGATGACCGCGCGGCTTTGGGTGAGGATACGCGGCCAGGATCCCGTTCTGACGCGGGGGTCTTGTGCGCGAACGCGTTGCGTTCGGCGAATACCGCGTTGCGTGATGCGGAGGAGAGTGGGAGGGCTTCGATTGCCGCTCTGTCCCACGTCTCCCAGCTGTTACAGGGGGTAGTAACGGCATCCGCGTCGCGCCAGCCAGGCCCGCTCGCGGTCCAGCGAACCATCCAGGATGGTATTAACCTGGCGCTGGACTGTATGACGCGGGCGGTGACCAGGAGTGTCAGGGCAAGACGCACATTTGCCCTGGACAATCTGTGCCCGTCTCAGGACCTGTATAATAGGCTACTCCGTACGCCTATGACGGGTCCTGGTCTTTTTGGAGGTGAGGGATGTCGCCACCTCCAGGAGACGGTCACCCTGGTGAATAACCAGAGGGCGCTGCGCGAACAGTTTGAGGTACTGTGTCGTGCTAACGTTCGCGCCGCGGCCCCTGCGTATCGTCCCCTGCAGGCTCGAGGTGGTGCTGGCCAAGTCAGAGGCCAGCCGCCGTCGCAGCGCCGGCCTCGGCCGCGTGCGATTCGGCCAGCAGTGAGGGGGGCGCAGGCTCCTCAGCCGCCGTCAGCCAGGCAGCCGCCCGTGCACCGAGGTGCGCGCGGGGCGGGGCGGGTCGCGCGAGGATCTGGGCGTGGTTATCGTTCCTGACAGGGCGCTTACCGCGGTAAGGACCACGCCGGTGTGTATGGCGACGGAGACAGTGCCGCTCTTGCATGCCTTGTGTCCACCGCGGTCCCTAGGTGGACCGGTGGGAGGCCGGCTAGCCGACCACATGCAAGAGTGGGAACGGTTAACTCAGGACCGTTTAGTCTTGCGATGGCTTTCCGTGGGGTATCATCCAGAGTGGATGACAGGCCCGCCGTCGCGACTGTCTCTGGTGCCAGTCTGGACTCCCATTCCGAGAGATCCAGATCAAAGGTTGTGTATCGAGGAGGAGATAAATTCCCTCGTACAAAAAGGAGCTATTCAGCCGGCACAAAGGTGTCCGGGCTTCTATTCAACCCTGTTCTTGGTAACAAAACGCACCGGTGGGTGGAGACCGATTCTCAACCTCAAGCCATTGAACAAGTTCATCGAGACGCCCAGTTTCAAGATGGAAACGGTGCGCTCGGTGTTGGCGGGGTTGGAGAGGGGGATGTGGACGGCGTCGATAGATTTGAAGGACGCTTATTTCCACATCCCCATCCACAGGAGTTTCTGTCGCTTCCTGAGATTTGCATTCCAGGGCAGACAGTGGGAATTCAGGGTGTTGCCCTTCGGAATTTCCACGGCTCCTCGGGTTTTCACCCGTGTGGTTCTTGCGATCACAGCATACCTCCGCAGGAGAAGCATAGCAGTCCACACGTACATAGACGACTGGCTGTTGAAAGCGCACACCCGGGAAAGTTTGTCCGCCAATCTGGAGATTGTTTTGAAAATTCTCACAGACTTGGGCTGGATGATCAATTTCCCAAAATCAGAGCTGACTCCATCCCAGAAGTTTGTTTACCTGGGGATGTTCTTCGATCTGGAGACAGGATATGTTTATCCTACTCAGGAGAGAGTTCAAATACTCATCTCGTTGATTCAGTCAGTGTGCGACAGTCGTCATGTCCTGGCACGGGTTTACTTGAGAATGCTGGGGTTGATGGTTTCGTTGGAACCAGTCATTCCTCAGGCCGCCTTACGCAGGCGGCCGATCCAGTTGTTTCTCATGACACAATGGACCCAGAGTACAGGTTCGCTGGACTCGAATGTGTCAGTGTTGGCGCCTCTGATTCACCACCTGCAATGGTGGTTGAATACAGAGAATCTCTTACCGGGGGTTTTGCTAACCCCTCCCCACCCTCAGGTGACTGTGTATACAGATGCATCGATGGAGGGCTGGGGAGCTTGCCTGGAAGAATCCACGATATCAGGGCTTTGGAATCTGGAACAGTCACAGGAACATATAAATCTACTGGAGCTAAGAGCAGTAGTCCTGGGCCTGGAACATTTCTTACGGAAAGTTCAGGGCAAGATTGTTCTTATTCGTTCAGACAACTCAACAGTTGTGACTTACATAAACCGCCAGGGCGGAACGAAGTCGCCCAGTCTCTGTATGATGACATGGAAACTGCTTTGTTGGTGTCTGGATCACCAGATTACCTTGAAAGCAGTTCATATTCCGGGAAGGTTAAACCTGCTAGCAGACTCATTGAGCCGAAGGATGAGTGTTTTACCCACGGAATGGCAACTAAATCAATGTGTGGCGGATCGTCTGTTCGACCATTGGGGGAAACCCAACATCGATTTGTTCGCAACGAAGAAGAATGCGAAGATGACGACGTACGTCTCTCCGATTCCGGATCCAAGCGCTTTCGCAACAGATGCGTTAGCTATCAGCTGGGGGAGAATGTATGCATACGCATTCCCTCCAGCAATCCTGATTCCAAAAATTCTTCAGAAAATCAGACAAGAGGAATGCCAAGTGCTTCTGATCGCCCCGGATTGGCCAAGCCGATCATGGTATACGGATCTGCTGGACCTTCTGGTCTGCAATCCGGTTCCTCTGCCTCTGATGGACGATATTATCTTCCAGGGCAAGGCCCTTCACAACAATCCGTCAATGTTCAGATTGACTGCATGGATGTTGTCAAGGAATCTAGAATTAAGGAGGGCTTTTCTGAGCAAGCAGCCATGTTTATGGCCAAAGCCAGGAGGGGGTCAACCTCCAGAGCATATAATTATAAAATCAACAGATTTGCAGAATGGTGCTCAAAAAGATGTATTGATCCAATGGATTCATCTATTCAAGTAGTAGCTGATTTCCTCTGTCACCTCTATGATGCCTATAGCCTCAAGCCTAACTCTATTGCTGGTTATAAGTCAGCATTAATGTCTGTTATTCCTTGCTTGGCTAAGAGGGGAAGTGATGAAGTAAATACATTGAATGTATTAATTAAAGGCATGGGCAATCTAAGACCAAGGAATCCTCCTGTGATTCCGTCTTGGAGTTTATCGCTAGTGCTTCAAGTACTAGGTGATAAGCCTTTTGAACCACTTAGTTCCATTTCTATGAAACTATTAACACTGAAGACTGTGTTTTTAATTGCTGCGGCCTCGGCTAGGCGTAGGAGTGAGATTCATGCCTTATCAGCCGAGGATGACCGTTTTGTGGTTTCAGGGGAAGGCCTTAAGCTGCTACCTAGGATTAATTTCTTGGCTAAAAATCAGTCGTTGAAATATCCAGGTCAACCTATTATTTTGCCTGCTTTAACTAGATATGATCCTAATTCTAAAGCATGGTGTCCCGTCCGGGCGCTGCGCCGGTACAAACAACGTACGGCGGCATGGCGCACCGACCAGTCAGCGTTATGGTTGTCATATATTGAACCCCATGGGAGGGCTTCTAAGGACACCATTTCCAGGTGGATTGTGGAATGCATTCAGTTTTGCCATAAATCCGCCACCGGGAAGCAGGTTGACGTGGCCAAGGCTCACAGTGTCCGCGGCGTAGTGACATCCACGGCCCTATTTAATGGGGTCCCTGTGGATGATATTATGTCGGTGGCTCAGTGGCACTGTGAGTCAAGTTTTACAGACCATTATCTCCGTGACACCTCTAATCCTCTCGCCTTGTCGGTTTTGAAAAAATAAATCGGTTTATATTTTTTGAGGTGATTTCCTCATTACTTATATATATCACAATTAATTTATGGAAACACCCACTTTTTTGGGCCTGCATCAGTCTTTACCGATGGGAAGATGATGTCAGCAGCCATTTTCAACAAGGTCAGTCTTGTTCATGTGTTGTCCGTTGTTGATTGTATTGTCACGATTACCCGTTATTAATATGGTGATGGTTTGTGTATTTGTGTGGTTCATTGTTGAGAGTTACGAAAATGGAGCTTTTTCGTCTCTGTCCTGTAGTACATGGCACTTGTACGTAGAGAGCGTATAGGACATTGAGGTCAGTCGACTCTTCCTCCCAGGAAGGAGGGGGGGGGAGCGCATATGACATTCGGTCATCTCTCATACATCGGTCGTGTTATCCGATGGTTAGTCAAATCCTGACTGTTTTTTCTTACAGTTTCAGAAGTTTAAGTGCCTTAAACGCAGAAAAGCGTATTGGGATGAGCTGGTCTTTTGACCTCGCCTCCCTCCCGCCAGATTCACTTTCGAATTCTGGCAATATCAAAAGTATTAGGGA
This sequence comes from Chaetoderma sp. LZ-2023a, assembly GCA_034401795.1. Taxonomy (NCBI): domain Eukaryota; kingdom Metazoa; phylum Mollusca; class Caudofoveata; order Chaetodermatida; family Chaetodermatidae; genus Chaetoderma; species Chaetoderma sp. LZ-2023a. The sequence continues at coordinate 66,333,819 of CM067370.1, read as the reverse complement.
GGTAAGTATACTCTTGAAGTGAAATAAACGAAATCTAGGATTTCTTTTTTCACGAGAGAGTTGATACTTACCTCCCTAGATACGGACCCGGCCTCTCCACCCCACAGAGGCTCGGTCTTCAGGCTCTTAATAGTTGCATGTGTGTCAGCCAATAATCTAGTCAGAGGAAGTGCTAGTCTGCGCATGCGCGGTGGTGGGGCTGGCATCCGCCAGACTACGCTCTGACTCCCTGCCCAGTAGGGGCACCTAACTGTTTTAAATCTGAGTGTTTATTGAGTGAAAGCCAATATTTAGCAATATCAAAAGTATTAGGGAGGTAAGTATCAACTCTCTCGTGAAAAAAGAAATCCTAGATTTCGTTTAAAATACCACGATATTAGTAGTTATCACGATATCTTTCACAGATACCGTTATCGTCATCCCAGTGCCAATACCGCCCAGCTCTAGTACCTGGGGCTATGGTAATTCCCGGACACAGTATGGGCAGGACCAGGAGAGTGCGGAGTTTTAATTGTTTATTTTGAGCTAGACTAGATAATAGACATTATCATAATAGTTCATCTGGTAAGTATTAACAATTCTCATAGAAACAAAAGTGGATGCTTTTTGGATTCTGGCTTAGTGAATGGCCAATGGAGGAATCCATTTATCTATGCCCCACCCATCTCTAGCTAAGCTCCACCCACCCTTTGCCCATGTTGGGATCGATCAATCTCTGCACTGTCTGAATCACAATTTCCAGAAAATTATATAGGTAAGCTGTTGAATATTTGAAACTAATTTGACTGTGTTAGGGTTATGGCCTATGGCAGCAACATCACCCCATCAAGAGTTTCAAAATATCCAGCAGCATGCTTATTAAATAGTAAAGGCATACAATTTGTACAACCTGACGGACTATTGGGCGCTTAAGAGACTAAATTGAGTCATTCATGACGTATTTGATTATGACATCATCCTACAGGTCACATAGTTGATTATGACATCATATGATTGATGGATAAACTGGATTCCTCCATTGAAGGTCAAGAGAAGATTAGTTTTGAAGATTTACAACAGGAATCACTGGCTCAGTTATTGAGCGAGACATTCCAGTGGTTATTCTTCACAATTGGTCTTCACTTGGCCTACATTCTCACATGTCGCTGCAGATGCCATTTTTAGCTGACTAGCCGTATCTAATCTGGTGTGGCTAGGCTTACTCGAAAAATAGTCTGAATATTATATAAATCTCCTTTATTAACCCTTGCCACTCTGATGTCAAAATTTAAAATTTTCAAATGAAATTAAAAGATCGACTGGTGTTCATTTCTCAAGGAATGTATTGGAAGATGTTGCTGTCATCAAGACCATCATCCACCAAAATTTGGAGGAAAATGTACACCAGTTTCTGTACAATTGACACAGTAAAAGATAGAATATTGACATCAGAGTGGTAAGGGTTAACAAGAAGACATCTCATGCTTAGTGTTCAACGGTTATGCTTTTGTTTTGACAGAATCAGCTATGTACACCAGATGGCGCTGTTTCGAATGTATGGTCAGATTCGCGAACAAGCTCAGGCATTTATTCGTGGTTTTAAGTCAATAATCATCACTGATTGGCTATCCCTGTTCTCAGCACCAGAACTTCAGAAACTCATCTCTGGGGATAACATTGATGTTGATATTGAAGATCTGAGGTAAGTTTAGTGGTTTATTTTCAGAATTTGGATTCTTCAGGATTCTAAGAAAGGAAAACTAATGACTTCTACAATGACAATGGCAGTAGCAATAGCGTCGTCATCACGGTTAAGTTTTGCATTTAGCAAATGATTTTGTCTATTGGAACTGCTCTTGTACACATGCTTGTGTATGCTAGTAGGAAGTAGCACAATGACAGTGCAGTCACAAGGCCAAAGGTTCTTGTGATCATGGTACAAAAATGGATTACACAAGGTCCTTGTGATCTTGGTACAAAAAATGGATCACACTGTCTATGTGTTTCACCAACCAATCATATTTTCTCGAACAGAACTAGCATACATCCACAATGCCAGTGTTATTTTTTCTGATTGGTTGATAATTAAATTATGGCATACATACATGATATTCTCTAACCTGTATTGGATACATTGAGTATGCCTTTATGAGCTGTTATAAACTATTTTGTACACTCCCGGGATTGAGAGTCATTGTTAGCTTTTAGATTCAGCTGACTCCTGTGATTATACCTTTAACCGTCACAGACCAAAGACAACTAATCGTTTATGAGGTTTGGAATATGTTGATGAAAATTTTGAAACAAATCTAACTGGGAGCTGTTGTTGCTTATGCAATTTCCAGGGATAAGAGGTTTAGAGACTACCTGTCTTAGCAGATCGCTTTTTGTTTCTCCATTGATCAGTGTGTTGATACGGGTTTGACTATATATATAGCGTCAACCTTAGCTTCATTGAGCATTTTAGGTATCACTCAAATTCTAACCCTTTAACACTCATATCAGCCAAAAACTGTGTCTGCAGTAATCTTGAGAAATGGCCATTTGCAGACAAATGGAAGACTATTTTTGAAAATTTAACACTGGAATGACTAGCTCGAAAAAACCGAGCCAGTCATCTCAGTTATAAATTTTCAAAACTAATCTTCTCTTGGTCTGCAAATGGACATTTTCAATGAGAAAATTGAAATTTCCTTGAAAAAAGTTAAGAGTTAAAGGGTTAATTAAGCCTTAGTAACAGATGGCATCTTGAGGTCAAAATATAGTGTGCCTTTAAATCACCTGTCTTAACTACCATTCACTGTTTCTACTTCGAATAATACTTACCAGATGTACTATTATGATAATGTCTATTATCTAGTCTAGCTCAAAATAAACAATTAAAACTCCGCACTCTCCTGGTCCTGCCCATACTATGTCCGGGAATACCATAGCCCCAGGTACCGAGTCAATTCGCAATCATAGTCAGATTCGTCTATTTTGCTCTCACATGCTAGTCATGTTTTTTGTAGCTCTTAAAATTTGCGATTATTTATGGAATTAGCGGTTGTTTGCTGAATTCATTGCTGGAAGGATGGAGGATAACGGAAAATCATCACAGGGGCAGGTTGTATCAATCTAGAATTTATACATTCTTGCCGTAATGACTGTTTGAAATTTCCTTAAATTGGCACATTATTTTAAAATGGTAGCCATTGTTGGAGTCGCCCGGTACCCGTTAACTTTTTAATCTTATCCGGGTACTCGGTTAATTTCTCTTGCGACTCGGTTCCTTCCAAGATGGATGCGCCCTTAGCCAAGATGGCGGCGCCCATGATTAATGTTTTCGCTTTGGCTTGGCGTGTCTATGCACTCTGTTTATGCTGATTTTTAGCTCTCGCTCCATTGTCGAGGGTGTTTGTAGCGATCGGCGTTTATTTCTTGGCTGTATTAACGTTAGTTAACTTCCAAGTTGTGTTTATTAATTTTCACTCAAAATAGTTTCAAATGTTTCCTGCCTAAAGACTTGATTATCATTAATTTAAGAGAAAGTTAATGTTTTCTAAACGAAATCTAGGATTTCTTTTTTCACGAGAGAGTTGATACTTACCTCCCTAATACTTTTGATATTGCTAAATATTGGCTTTCACTCAATAAACACTCAGATTTAAAACAGTTAGGTGCCCCTACTGGGCAGGGAGTCAGAGCGTAGTCTGGCGGATGCCAGCCCCACCTCCGCGCATGCGCAGACTAGCACTTCCTCTGACTAGATTATTGGCTGACACACATGCAACTATTAAGAGCCTGAAGACCGAGCCTCTGTGGGGTGGAGAGGCCGGGTCCGTATCTAGGGAGGTAAGTATCAACTCTCTCGTGAAAAAAGAAATCCTAGATTTCGTTTATTTCACTTCAAGAGTATACTTACCTCCCTAATACTTTTGATATTGCCAGAATTCGAAAGTGAATCTGGCGGGAGGGAGGCGAGGTCAAAAGACCAGCTCATCCCTATACGCTTTTCTGCGTTTAAGGCACTTAAACTTCTGAAACTGTAAGAAAAAACAGTCAGGATTTGACTAACCATCGGATAACACCACCGATGTATGAGAGATGACCGAATGTCATATGCGCTCCCCCCCCCCTCCTTCCTGGGAGGAAGAGTCGACTGACCTCAATGTCCTATACGCTCTCTACGTACAAGTGCCATGTACTACAGGACAGAGACGAAAAAGCTCCATTTTCGTAACTCTCAACAATGAACCACACAAATACACAAACCATCACCATATTAATAACGGGTAATCGTGACAATACAATCAACAACGGACAACACATGAACAAGACTGACCTTGTTGAAAATGGCTGCTGACATCATCTTCCCATTGGTAAAGACTGATGCAGGCCCAAAAAAGTGGGTGTTTCCATAAATTAATTGTGATATATATAAGTAATGAGGAAACCACCTCAAAAAATATAAACCGATTTATTTTTTCAAAACCGACAAGGCGAGAGGATTAGAGGTGTCACGGAGATAATGGTCTGTAAAACTTGACTCACAGTGCCACTGAGCCACCGACATAATATCATCCACAGGGACCCCATTAAATAGGGCCGTGGATGTCACTACGCCGCGGACACTGTGAGCCTTGGCCACGTCAACCTGCTTCCCGGTGGCGGATTTATGGCAAAACTGAATGCATTCCACAATCCACCTGGAAATGGTGTCCTTAGAAGCCCTCCCATGGGGTTCAATATATGACAACCATAACGCTGACTGGTCGGTGCGCCATGCCGCCGTACGTTGTTTGTACCGGCGCAGCGCCCGGACGGGACACCATGCTTTAGAATTAGGATCATATCTAGTTAAAGCAGGCAAAATAATAGGTTGACCTGGATATTTCAACGACTGATTTTTAGCCAAGAAATTAATCCTAGGTAGCAGCTTAAGGCCTTCCCCTGAAACCACAAAACGGTCATCCTCGGCTGATAAGGCATGAATCTCACTCCTACGCCTAGCCGAGGCCGCAGCAATTAAAAACACAGTCTTCAGTGTTAATAGTTTCATAGAAATGGAACTAAGTGGTTCAAAAGGCTTATCACCTAGTACTTGAAGCACTAGCGATAAACTCCAAGACGGAATCACAGGTGGATTCCTTGGTCTTAGATTGCCCATGCCTTTAATTAATACATTCAATGTATTTACTTCATCACTTCCCCTCTTAGCCAAGCAAGGAATAACAGACATTAATGCTGACTTATAACCAGCAATAGAGTTAGGCTTGAGGCTATAGGCATCATAGAGGTGACAGAGGAAATCAGCTACTACTTGAATAGATGAATCCATTGGATCAATACATCTTTTTGAGCACCATTCTGCAAATCTGTTGATTTTATAATTATATGCTCTGGAGGTTGACCCCCTCCTGGCTTTGGCCATAAACATGGCTGCTTGCTCAGAAAAGCCCTCCTTAATTCTAGATTCCTTGACAACATCCACGCAGTCAATCTGAACATTGACGGATTGTTGTGAAGGGCCTTGCCCTGGAAGATAATATCGTCCATCAGAGGCAGAGGAACCGGATTGCAGACCAGAAGGTCCAGCAGATCCGTATACCATGATCGGCTTGGCCAATCCGGGGCGATCAGAAGCACTTGGCATTCCTCTTGTCTGATTTTCTGAAGAATTTTTGGAATCAGGATTGCTGGAGGGAATGCGTATGCATACATTCTCCCCCAGCTGATAGCTAACGCATCTGTTGCGAAAGCGCTTGGATCCGGAATCGGAGAGACGTACGTCGTCATCTTCGCATTCTTCTTCGTTGCGAACAAATCGATGTTGGGTTTCCCCCAATGGTCGAACAGACGATCCGCCACACATTGATTTAGTTGCCATTCCGTGGGTAAAACACTCATCCTTCGGCTCAATGAGTCTGCTAGCAGGTTTAACCTTCCCGGAATATGAACTGCTTTCAAGGTAATCTGGTGATCCAGACACCAACAAAGCAGTTTCCATGTCATCATACAGAGACTGGGCGACTTCGTTCCGCCCTGGCGGTTTATGTAAGTCACAACTGTTGAGTTGTCTGAACGAATAAGAACAATCTTGCCCTGAACTTTCTGTAAGAAATGTTCCAGGCCCAGGACTACTGCTCTTAGCTCCAGTAGATTTATATGTTCCTGTGACTGTTCCAGATTCCAAAGCCCTGATATCGTGGATTCTTCCAGGCAAGCTCCCCAGCCCTCCATCGATGCATCTGTATACACAGTCACCTGAGGGTGGGGAGGGGTTAGCAAAACCCCCGGCAAGAGATTCTCTGTATTCAACCACCATTGCAGGTGGTGAATCAGAGGCGCCAACACTGACACATTCGAGTCCAGCGAACCTGTACTCTGGGTCCATTGTGTCATGAGAAACAACTGGATCGGCCGCCTGCGTAAGGCGGCCTGAGGAATGACTGGTTCCAACGAAACCATCAACCCCAGCATTCTCAAGTAAACCCGTGCCAGGACATGACGACTGTCGCACACTGACTGAATCAACGAGATGAGTATTTGAACTCTCTCCTGAGTAGGATAAACATATCCTGTCTCTAGATCGAAGAACATCCCCAGGTAAACAAACTTCTGGGATGGAGTCAGCTCTGATTTTGGGAAATTGATCATCCAGCCCAAGTCTGTGAGAATTTTCAAAACAATCTCCAGATTGGCGGACAAACTTTCCCGGGTGTGCGCTTTCAACAGCCAGTCGTCTATGTACGTGTGGACTGCTATGCTTCTCCTGCGGAGGTATGCTGTGATCGCAAGAACCACACGGGTGAAAACCCGAGGAGCCGTGGAAATTCCGAAGGGCAACACCCTGAATTCCCACTGTCTGCCCTGGAATGCAAATCTCAGGAAGCGACAGAAACTCCCGTGGATGGGGATGTGGAAATAAGCGTCCTTCAAATCTATCGACGCCGTCCACATCCCCCTCTCCAACCCCGCCAACACCGAGCGCACCGTTTCCATCTTGAAACTGGGCGTCTCGATGAACTTGTTCAATGGCTTGAGGTTGAGAATCGGTCTCCACCCACCGGTGCGTTTTGTTACTAAGAACAGGGTTGAATAGAAGCCCGGACACCTTTGTGCCGGCTGAATAGCTCCCTTTTGTATGAGGGAATTTATCTCCTCCTCGATACACAACCTTTGCTCTGGATCTCTCGGAATGGGAGTCCAGATTGGCACCAGAGACAGTCGCGACGGCGGGCCTGTCACCCACTCTGGATGATACCCGACGGAAAGCCATCGCAAGACTAAACGGTCCTGAGTTAACCGTTCCCACTCTTGCATGTGGCCGGCTAGCCGGCCTCCCACCGGCCCACCTAGGGACCGCGGTGGACACGAGGCATGCAAGAGCGGCACTGTCTCCGCCGCCATACACACCGGAGTGGTTCTTACCGCGGTAAGCGTCCTGTCAGGACCGATAACCACGCCCAGATCCTCGCGCGCCCCGCCCCGCCCCGCGCGCACCTCGGTGCGCGGGCGGCTGCCTGGCTGACGGCGGCTGAGGAACCTGCGCCCCCCTCGCTGCTGGCCGAATCGCACGCGGCCGAGGCCGACGCTGCGACGGTGGCTGGCCACTGACCTGGCCAGCACCACCTCGAGCCTGCAGGGGACGATACGCCGGGGCCGCGGCGCGAGCGTTAGCACGACGCAGCACATCAAACTGCTCGCGCAGCGCCCTCTGGTTATTCACCAGGGTGACCGTCTCCTGGAGGTGGCGACATCCCTCACCTCCAAAAAGACCAGGGCCCGTCATAGGCGTACGCAGTAGCCTATTGTACAGGTCCTGAGACGGGCACAGATTGTCCAGGGCAAACGTGCGTCTTGCCCTGACACTCCTGGTCACCGCCCGAGTCACACAGTCCAGCGCCAGGTTAATACCATCCTGGATGGTTCGCTGGACAGTGACCGGACTTGGCTGGCGCGATGCGGATGCCGTTACTACCCCCTGTAACAGCTGGGAGACGTGGGACAGAGCGGCAATCGAAGCCCTCCCACTCTCCTCCGCATCACGCAACGCGGTATTCGCCGAACGCAACGCGTTCGCGCACAAGACACCCGTGTCAGAACGGGTGCCTGGCCGCGCATCCTCACCCAAAGCCGCGCGGTCATCCACGCCGGGCTTGGGTACCACACCGTACCGCTGGTAATCCAGGGGCACGATGCGACAACGCCTGGCCACCTCGCGAGGGGCCTTCGCGAGACGTCCACTCGACTTAATGGACGACTCCGCCGCCTTGAACATGTCAACGACATGCTCCGCCAGCGGCAGAGAAGGCATAGCGTTAGCAGTCGGTTTCCCAGCTAACCACGGCGTGTGAACACGCTGGCTAGCCGACTGCTCCACGGGCAGATCAGGCCTAACGCTCACCAACCACTGGCAAGCGTCATACCAATCCTCCTCCGTGGCTAACTGCGAGCGCTCTACAAGACGGGGTCCTTCGTCTTCCTCCTGAGCGCAAGCAGTAGAGCTTGACGGCGGGTATGCTGATACACCTGGCAAGCCAGGGAAAACACGCGGGCCTGACAGCACCGGCATGAGAATATCACTGGTTTGACCAGGAGCAGGCACCGTGGCAGAGCGCGGGGTATATATAGGCTCACCACGGGCCCGGCCAGCACCAGCAACACCCTCGGCAAGCCGAGGTATGCGGTACCGCTGGCCATCAGCAGCGCCCTGGGCCACCACCTGAGCCGCGGACTTTACTCCAGGGTGAGTAAAACCGTGGAACAAGGCGCCTGTATTCCCCGCGAGGGGTGCACAAACGTCTTCATCCATGTCCACGTCGTCAGACGGCGACCCTAGCAGGTAATCCTCATTACCCTGGTCAGAAAGATTAGACCCCGGGTTAGCAAAGAGAGCTAACCCGGGCTGACCAGGAACGGTGCCATAGGAGGTACTGGCCACCGCGGCGTGCGGATACCCCTGGACTGATAAGCAGCCCGCGGGTTCCAGCGACAACCGTCCACGGTCCCCTATCGGCGCGGCAATAAGCCTGCTGCCAGGGCCGTGGAACGCCCCCTCTAATGGGGCCACCTCTGAATCGTCGGACAACGGAAGCGGACTAAGGAAAATCGATCCAGAGGCGGGGATTACCTGCTCCGAAGCCGATGATGAGGACAGTAAAGGATTTGGTCCAGGAAGCATGCCACGAAGCAACCCTGGAACCAAATCCTTTATCGTCCTCTTCATCTCTCCCAACATCTCGGTCCGGAAGGCCTCCATATCCACCGCGGACGAGACCTTCCCCTTACCCTTCCTACTTACAACCTCTCGTTTCCGCTTCTTCTTCTTCTCCTCCTCTACCACCTTGTCCGTCGCCTGTAAACAGCACAAGAATTCGGACATTAACTCGCCCCCCCAGTGCTTACATATGTCACAATTAACCAATGGACCACAAGGGCTACATTGACAGCACAGATGCGGCCAGAACTTATCCGGCAGAAAACGACCACAGGACGCGCAACCCGGTCCCTGAAACAGGGCAAAGGACAAGGAGTATGAGCAACTAGTTAAGCTTAGAAACTCAATCCAACTCAAAGAGAAGGAAAACGATCATAAAGATCAATATACATCAGAAACCAGCATAGCGCTTGAATTGCTGATAAACACATAGCCAGGCTGATTATGACGTCATTAATCCCGTGACAGGAAAAATTCGATCCCAACAAAACATCCAAGTGCAAGGACGAATTGTATGCTGAATGGATAAGTTGACTACACAACCATCAGATACATATAGATAACTCTTTTCTGGCAAAAATGTTAATTATCTCCCTTTGTTTGTTTACAATAATTAACATCACCACATTATCAATAACTAGATACCTGACACTTTGTATAGACAAACCATCCAACGTGACGAACCGGAGAACTCCACCATCTGCACGCCTCTTAACTCTCTCCACCTCATGGGGAAGGAATTGGATCAAGAGGGCAAAGTGAGAAGACCTTTATACTAGGCCTCCAACTCACTGGACATATTTTTCATTTGGTTAGATAACCTAACAGTGTTAGTAGGAAATGGAACCATGGTGGAGAGAAAACTAACTCTCAGCAACTGTGATTGTCACCACCCAGCGTCATACAGACCTGTGGACATAAACAGAAAGAGAAATTAGTCCTAGGAAGCACCGAGTTGACCTAAACCAACTAACTAAGGCGCTTATCACGGTAAACGCGAGTCCCGGAAACACAATACACCGGGAAGAAAACTCGCTAATTTTACTAGAAGTCACCTGATTTAAAGGTCCTAAGTCCTTCTTTGGCGAATTGAAACCTCCCGCCATCCAAAAAAGTGACTATCACACCAACCAACACCACTTAAACTAGTTTAAGATAAAGAAAAGCTTCAGCACAAAAAGACATGTGTGAACTCTCTGCCAATAATCTAGCAAAGAGGAAGTGCTAGTCTGCGCATGCGCGGAGGTGGGGCTGGCATCCGCCAGACTACGCTCTGACTCCCTGCCCAGTAGGGGCACCTAACTGTTTTAAATCTGAGTGTTTATTGAGTGAAAGCCAATATTTAGCAATATCAAAAGTATTAGGGAGGTAAGTATACTCTTGAAGTGAAATAAGTAATTCTATTTTACAATCAAGTCAATTGTGCGTATTGCTCATCATCGTTTGTCATGTGCAACGTTTTAATTCTTCTCTGTGTTCCCAGAAAGCCAAGAACCAGGACACGTTGTGCCACAAATGCAACAGGTTCATGAAGCGCAAGTACTCGGGCCATCATTGTGTGGCTTGCGCAAAGTGCAAGGTGGGAAGTCCATGTGATGTGTGCGCCAAGTGGTCGTCGGAAATGGTGGCTGAATTCGATCGTGATCGTCGTGCGCGCGTGGAGAGAATCGTGAGGGACAAGGTGGCCAAGCTGGATCAGGCGTCGATGAGAGGACTGGAAGGTCGTCTGAACGAGCGTATGGATTCAGCATTGGGCATATGGGTGTCCCAGTTCAAGGCAATGTTTGAGTCCTTGCAGTCCATGATCCCGATGATGCAGGCTGGTGCAGGGCAACCTTTAGGTGGCCCGGCTAGTTCTGCGGAGGGCCAAGCACCTGCCCCTTCTCTGACCTTGGCCCAAGAGCCGACGGCGGAGGAGGAAGATCTAATGGAAGATTCCGGCATGCCGGATATTTCGCTGACAGCTATGCCTAGTACATCCCAGTCATCTCCCTCGGAATTTGTACGGGTTTGCCAAGCGGGTTGTGATGGCGACGTGCCGTCGGGCATTTTCCACCCGGATTTCGTACAACCCGCGTTGTCATTGGAGCCATGTTTTGCGGTTCCTAGCGGCATCCCGGCGGCATTAGGTGCAGCTCCTCTCGGAGTGCCGGCATCTACCGTGGTAAAAGCGGCTGTAGTCCTGCCTCCCGTGCTGGAGCCGATGAACTGCGGTGAATCCGTGTCCGGCGATTCGTTGGACACCGGTGCCGCTAGTAGTCGGGCTATGGATGCACCTCATGTTGGTAGAAGTGCGGGCCATAGCTCTCAGCATGGATCGTCGGTCGCCTACTCATTCAAGGGTGAGAAGGAGGATGAAAACGGTAGTCCATTGATGGACGAGTCCGCTTTCTGCACCGAAGCTGAATGGGTGCAGGTCCTATGCTGGATGTCCGACCGTTTCGGGTTGGCATCAGATCAAGGATCTCGGCGCGATCTCGCGATGGAACGGATGTCAGAGCGAGCGGCTAGCACTCTGTCAAGTGGCTCTTCAGCCATGCTGACGCTCCCTTTGGACACGCAGACTTCCGACATGTTGGAGGTTGCGGCATATCGTCTGGTTCAGCCAGAGTATGTGTTGCCCAAAGCCCCGAAGGGGATAAGGAGTAGGGTCTGTTTTCCGGAGCTGGCCTATCATTAGTATGCCCGGGTTCCACGGCTTTCCGTCGGGGAGCGAGAGGCGCTGAATAGGCCGTTGGCTGGAAGATCTAAGGGGGCGTTCTCGTCCCTTAGTTTCTCAAGCCAATAAAGATTCGTTTAATGAGCTGACGCTTATTGAAGATGCGGCGAGAGCAGCCATGGCTGCGCTCTCGCACGGATGTACCGTCCTGCAGGGTATGATGGCCTGCACGGCGGAAGGTGGACAAGTGCCAGAGGCTGCTCCCGGAGTTGTTCGGGCCACCATGCGCTTGTCCCAGGATTGCTTGGCCAGGGTGATCACCAGATCATTGGCGGAGCGACGGAGAATGGTTCTCGATTGTGTAGAACCAGGACCTGAGATGAGGGCTGCATTATCTTCTGCGCCTTTCATTGGTCCAGGCTTGTTCGGCGGCTCGGCACGACAAGCCTTATCCAAGGTCGCATCAATGGTTGCTGAGCAGGAAGTAGTCGGCACGTCGTAGAAGTCGACTAAGAGGATACAGCCGCAGCAGTCCTACAAACAGCATCGGCATGAGCAGCAGAGGCAGCGCCAAAGATCGCCCTTCCGTCCTTCTGGCCGTGATGTTCATCGGGGATCCGGATCACAGGGACCTGGCCATTTGTCCTCATACAAGTCCTCTAATAAGAGGCTGTATGAGGACGACACGAAAGGTGGCAGTTCGGGCCACGGCGGTTATCGTAAGGATAGCCGTGGCGGCGGTTCCGGGCCGTCATATGCCAACCAGCTGTGGGGCGGCCATGGAGGCTGGTCCTGACGGTTTCTGGCAGAATCAGTTCTGGTGACGCCAGGAACGAAGGGAGTCGAGAATCTTCACCAAAGCGATTTAGCGATTTAGCGTCTCTTCGTGCAAACTCGACCGCCAGCTGTGTGCAGATTCCTACCATCGGAGGCAGACTTCAACTGTTCTCAAGCCAATGGGAACAGGTCGTGCGAGATTGTTTAGTCTGTCAGTGGTTAAGAAACAGCGACGAACCGGACTGGCTCATCCGTCAATCGTTAGTTCCGTTAACATCGACTCCAGTGTGGACTCCCATTCCAAGGGAATCCGATCGCCTAGATGCCATTTGCTCAGAAATAGAATCTCTTCAGCGGAAGAACGTGATTCATCTAGTCCGCAATCAGTCCTCCCTAGACTTCTATTCGATGATCCGAAACGTACCGGAGGATGGAGACCAATTATCAATCTCAAACCGTTGAACAAATTTATTCTTTCTCCAAAGTTTCAGATGGAGACTGTAGCAGCGGTGGTGACAGGGCTGAGAAAAGGCATGTGGGCAGTGTCGATAGATCTGAAGGATGCATATTTTCATATTCCAATCTCATTGCCTTTTCAGAAATACCTTCGCTTTGCATTCCAAGACAATGTTTGGGAATTCAATGCGCTTCCATTCGGCCTGCCCACAGCACCAAGGGTCTTCACCAAAGTGGTTCTCGCCATGACTTCTTATCTTCGCAGGAAAAACATAGCTGTTCATACTTACATAGACAACTGGCTGCTAAAGGCGGGGAATCCAGTCACTCTGTGCAACAATCTGCAGGTAGTCCTAGCCTTACTAAAGGATCTAGGATGGATTGTGAATTTAGAGAAATCAGAATTTACTCCATCCCAGGAGTTTGTTTATCTGGGAATATTTTTCAACCTCAGGGACGGCTTAACTTTTCCGGCGGAGAGCAGAGTCAAGAGTTTGATTGCAGTACTGGAGTCAGTTTCTCTAGGAGCTTTTCTGATGAAGGATACTGGGTTTACTAGTGTCTCTGGAGAAAGTGGTTCCTTATGCGGCACTCAGGCGCAGGCCGATTCAGATGTATCTAATGTCATTCTGGTCTCGGAGAACGGATCCGTTATCTCTGAAGATTCCAGTAAAAGAACCATTGATATTCCACCTTCATTGGTGGTTATCAGAGCAGAATCTCCTGCGAGGTGTTCCTCTACAACCTCCACAACCACAGATGTCTTTCTTCACAGATGCATCAACAACGGGTTGGGGAGCGGTATTGGATGATCAGTCAGTGTCCGGGGAATGGGATCGGACCAATGCGCAGAAACATATCAATGTTCTTGAATTATTAGCGGTGGCATTAGCACTTCGAAAATTCGAGAGCTTAATCCGAGACAAAATTGTCCTAATAAGGACAGACAACTCAACAGTGGTGTCTTATTTAAACCGCCAAGGCGGGACAAGATCGCCGGAGTTGTGCATGATGATTTGGAACCTTCTGCTGTGGTGCCAAGAGAGGAATGTTATTCTTCGGGCAGCACACATTCCAGGAAGACTGAACATCTTAGCGGATGCTCTCAGTCGATGGACGGTTTGTCGTCTGATGGAATGGCAGCTCAACCAATCTGTAGCGGAGGTTCTATTCAAACATTGGGGCAAGCCAAATGTGGACCTGTTTGCGATGAAACAAAACGCAAAGATGGTCTCATAAGTGTCACCGATCGCGGACCCGCTAGCTCTAGCGGTAGATGCACTGGCGATAAGTTGGAAGGGAATGTACGCGTATGCGTATCCTCCAACGATTCTCATCCCAAAAGTTCTGGCAAAGATAAGAGAGGGTATGTGCCAAGTACTACTGATCGCCCCTTATTGGCCAGGCCGATCATGGTTTACAGATCTGCTGGACCTTCTGGTCTGAAATCCAATCCCTCTTCCAGACAGAAGAGATCTGATCTCTCAGAACAGGGGTCTGTACTTCCACGACAGACCAGAAATGTTCAAATTGACTGCATGGATGTTATCAAACAGTGTGCAATTAAGGGTGGCTTTTCTGAGCAAGCAGTGAAGTTTGTCGCTTCAGCGAGAAGAGGATCAACCACTAAAACATATAATTATAGAATCAACAAATTTGCAGAGTGGTGTAGGGGAAGAGATATCGATCCCTTTTCTGCATCTGTTCAACACGTAGCAGATTTTATCTGTTATTTATACGAAGTTGACAAACTTGTACCTTCAACTCTAGCAGCATATAAGTCTGCATTAGCTTCAGTCATTCCCAGTCTGGCCATGGAAGGAGTGGAAAATGACACTAAATGAAGGTATTAAAGGAATGAGCAATCTGCGACCTAGACAGCCAATTCCTATCCCAGCATGGAATCTATCTCTTGTTCTACAGGTTTTAGGGCATGCTCCCTTTGAACTGATTAGATTTATAGACATTAAGCTGTTAACTATTAAATCAGTTTTCTTGGTTGCAGCAGCGTCGGCAAGAAGGAGAAGCGAAATTCTTGCGCTTTCTGCCGAACAAGACCGTTTTGTCGTAACGGGTGAAGGTTTAAGACTACTTCCACGTCTTTGTTTCCTGGCAAATAATCAGTCACTTAAATATCCAGGACAGCCGATCAATTTGCCAAGTTTAACTGGACATGACCCAAACTCTTCTGCTTGGTGTCC
The DNA here is from genome assembly GCA_034401795.1 of Chaetoderma sp. LZ-2023a. Taxonomy (NCBI): domain Eukaryota; kingdom Metazoa; phylum Mollusca; class Caudofoveata; order Chaetodermatida; family Chaetodermatidae; genus Chaetoderma; species Chaetoderma sp. LZ-2023a. Next base: position 66,318,545 of record CM067370.1, on the reverse strand, counting down.
TGTCAGATGTCTAAAAATGTATAAAAAACGTACTGAGGATTGGAGAGATGACCCGAAATCTCTGTGGTTATGTCTCAAAGCTCCTCATTTGTGCACCTCGAAAGATACCATTTCTCGTTGGATAGTCGATGCTATTCAGATGTCGCACAAAATCGCTACAGGAAAGCAGATTGATCGTGCGAATGCCCATCAAGTCCGAGCACTAGCAGCAGCATCGGCCCTTTATAAGGGTGTCTCTTTAGAGGTGGTGATGTTTGTAGCACAATGGTATGCCGAGTCGTCATTTACTGATTTCTACCTTCACGACATCTCCAGCGCACTTAATCTGGTGGCCGTCACCAATTTATCGAATCTGAACTAAGCCACATCCGACCACTATTTCGCACACATCACAAGTTCTTCCACTTGCACTGAACAATGGCCATGCACATGACCAGAGAACGACCGTGGATTGGGCCGAGCTCCTGTGATGATCTAAAAGACCAAGCACTCAAAATGGTGAGCGTTTGCCTTAATTAAGTGACTATAAATAATTAACTTACAGTCGAAATACCAGACTGCTTAGGTAAATAGTCTGGTGTAAGAGTATACTTATCCTCTCAAACAGACATTAGACTCATTCCAATTTGAAAACTTAATCGATATACTGATATTTTTTCAAAATTAGAAGTTGTAGTAGCTTCTTTGCACTCTACTGGACTGCCCTAGCTGAGACTTGGGGCTGACACGGGTCTGGTGGGTGTTGCATCCCCTTTTCGACAGCCCTCTGGATTTTGTGCAGACAAAAGAGGGGGGGGGGGGGAAGGGGGGGGGGGGGAGCGCGGTCTAGCCCATGGAAGTTTAGCACTATGAGTCAGATGGCAGAACCCAAGCGTATGCCATGGTTCTAGTCTCTTCACAACCGTCTCTGTCGGATGGTAGATGAGTGCTGGTTCGAGCCTCACCTCCTACCACCGGTATTTCTTGGCTGTTGAAATCCGGAGTTTATCATAATAGTACATCTGTTAAGTATTATTCGAAGTAGAATAAAAAAAGCATCCGCTTTTGTTTCTACGAGAATTCTTAATACTTACCAGATGTACTATGGCCCTGCCTCAGCGCCCTGCTGAAGTGAGGCTGAGCTGCTTTTGCTATTTGTCAAGGCAAATATAAGACGAATCTGACTGTGATTGGGAATTGACTCAGTACCTGGGTCTATGGTATTCCCGGATATAGTATGGGCAGGACCAGGAGAGTGCGGAGTTTTAATTGTTTATTTTGAGCTAGACTAGATAATAGACATTATCATAATAGTACATCTGGTAAGTATTAATAATTCTCGTAGAAACAAAAGCGGATGCTTTTTTGCTTCACCACCTAAATGTCCATGGTTTCTTGAGTGAGGTTCACTGTACAGTAGAGACAGATCACATCTTAATGCAAGTACAATGGTGGAAGCCAATATTATTAATTTCGAAATATTCAACAACTCCTAGTTATTTGCCATGAGATTGAGATACAGGGAACCTATGAGTGAACAGGTTAATCACCTGTGTGCCTGAATGAGTTTCACTATGCATTGTATTGTGTTTATTATTGCATTTAGTAACCTTTTGTTCTCTTTAATTTACAGGCGCCACACTCAGTACTATGGTGGTTATCATAATAGCCACAAAGTGATTAACTGGCTCTGGGAGATTATAGCTTCTGATTTCAACAAGCAAGAAAGGGGATTATTTCTAAAGGTACTACTTCTCTTCTACAATGTAGTGAATATGTTTTGCTTTAAGGCCTTATTAACTTGCATTGTAAACATTACTTTGTTTAAACAGTACAAAATTTATGCATTATATTCTTCAAAAATTATATTTTGGGGTTTTCAAGATAAAATTGAATTCATAAGTGAACATTTAAATGAATTGTTTTCCAACCTTCGTTTGTACTCTCCCCTGAGAATAGATGAATCCAGTCTATCCATCAATCACATGATGTCATAATCAACTACATCACATGTACGCTGACGTCACAATCAATTGTGTCATGAATGACATATTTAAGTTTGTCATAAATGCTTAATATTCTGTCACATTGTACAAATTATATCTCTTTTCTATTTAATAAATCTTCTGTTGAATATTTTGAAACTAATTTGATTGCCATAGGCGGCAACAGTACCCAGTCAAATTAGTTTTAAAATATTCAACATCTTACCTGTATAGTTTTCTAGAAATTGAGATTTAGGGAGTTCAGGGTTTGATCGATCCCGCCATGAGGAAAGTGTGGGTGGACCTCAGCTAGAGATGGGTGGGGCATAGCTAAAGCTGGATTCCTCCATTGTGAGAGGAAAAACGTGATAGCTGAATATGCCCCTTGTTTCCAAATATCTAACAGAGTATGTTGCAAAGTAGATTTCATTTTCCTATATAATCAATTATATAGATAAACTTATTTATTGAGTTTGTTTATTCAGCATAAATTACTATGTTTTTGAGTTTATAATTTAGGTGATTGACTAATTGGTTCACTTTTCAGTTTGTGACAAGCTGCTCAAAGCCACCATTATTGGGTTTTGCTCATATGGAGCCGCCATTCTCCATCCGTTGTGTAGAAGTCAGTGATGATCAGGTATGAAGACTGATACAGAATTACATTGTAAGACACAAATGTATTTGAAAAATAGCAGAAACAAACTAGAGGATATAATCCAACAATTCCCCCACATCACCACTTGCAATATTGAAACCTCATAGTAGAATGTTAGTTCTAGAGTGAAAATACAAATAAAGTGTTTAATAATGATAACTGCAACTAATGAAACCACCAAATAAGCTGCTGTTTGCTTTCGCTAGAACATACAGTTGATTCATTTCCTATCGCCTAGCAAATTTGTTTGAATCCCACCAAATAGTTTTGGAAGAGATAGCATGACTGGCATAATATTTATGATACCTGACCTACTGACCTGTTGGGTGAACCCAATATAAATGTCATGAGTAGCTCATATATCACATTTAGTTAAATTCCACCAATTTTGGAGAAGAGAATGTGACAGACAAAATTCTTAGGATTTTTTACTTTGTGCCCCCCACCCCCACCCCCACCATTGTATCGTTTCTTTATGAGGTTTTGACATCTTTATCATGCTACAAAATGTAAAAGGTGACATACATGTTGTTCACCATACAAACACAAACACGTTCATAAAATTATTTGTTCTAAGAAATGTGCTGTTGAATATTTTCACGCTAATTTGGTTGGAAGATGCTGCTGTATGGCTGATTAGCGATCCTGGAATTTTACTGATGAAATCACTAAGAAAATTTAGCAAGCACGTTCAAAGTCATTTCAGTGATCATCCCTAGGCTCAAGTATTCATCAGCCAAGTTTTGCATCGTCTGTAGGTCAAGGGTCTGTAGAGAGGCTGTATTCATGAAGGGTACTTAGGTTCGAGAAAATGCCTAAATAAGGGCGTATGTCTAAAAAACCATTTGTATTGACCTAAGGTAGATGAATATTTAGCCAGCCTCATCAGTTGTTTGGAGGGATGGCCATTTACAGGCCAAGAGATATTTGTAAATTTACCATATGAAAGACTGGCTCGATAACTGAACCAGTCATTCCCGTGGTAAATTTTCAAAAATAATGTTTTCTTTCCCTGTAAATGGACATCCACTAGGCAAAAATTTCAGTTTTCTTGACCAATCTTGTCCATTATATGTCTAACATACTCTGATTTGTAACTTGATATATTGTCGTGTCAGTTTTTGTCAAGCTCCATATGAAGTGAAGGATGGCTCGACTTAGCAATCTGAATGGTCTTTTGGCATCAGATCTGAGAATGGATGAATCCAATCTGTCACTCAAGTATATGATGTCATAATCAATTGCGTCGCATATAGGTTGACATGACACTCATAATTGACAGACAATACTCCATCAAGAAGCTGGAATAGTCCATCAGATGCATGAATTGTATGTCTGATGGACGGACTGTTTAGCAATAGCACCCAGTCAAATTGTTTTCAAAATGTTCAACAGCTTGCCTGCATAATTACCGTGTAAATTTATGGGATTCTGAGAATTCAGGATACAAATGATATAAATTGACCCCAACATGTGCAAAGCATGGGCGGTGCTTATCTAGAAATGTGTGGGGCATAGCTAAAAATGGATCCCAGTATTAAATAGAATGTTAACGTTTTTCAAAATATCCTGATCGCTCAACATGCACAGTCCCAGGTCTCTAATACAGATCGTCTTCTCCATTTTTTTCAGGATACAGGTGACACCGTTGGAAGTGTACTGAAAGGATTCTTTAATATTGGAAAGAAGGACCACATTGGACGACTGCCGACATCATCGACGTGCTTCAATCTGCTCAAGTTACCTAATTATCAGAAGAAGAGCTCACTTCGAGATAAGCTGCGATATGCTATCAACTGTAACACTGGCTTTGAACTCTCCTGATGTGTATGTATAGGACAAAGATATAGTATGCTCTTAATGGTAGCAGTTATTGTGTTAATACCAGTCTTTCATTCGAAATGGATTAGAGAAATAACTATTCTACTACAAATTTTGATTTATGAGTAGAAAGAAGAATATTGTTTCACATTTTACTGATCATATGTGCCAAGGTAGGCAACTCCTATGATTTATCAATAATATGTTATTGGAAAGTATTTTTGAAAACATTTCACTGATATAACTGGCTATTGGCTCATCAGTAGCAAAAATGCCTAATGGTGTCATGGAATCAGGGCCCCGTTTTTGCGACTGAATTGGTTTGTGGTTCACTGAGGCAGTTCGTGGTTCATTTGTTTTGGTGTTCCGGAAGTGGAAGATTTACTGACACGGTTCGTTGAACCAGGAACCAAGTTTTGATCTCTTTCAATTGTTACCAATGGTTACTGGTTCGTAAATTTCAAGATGAGGGCGTCCAGCTAAATTTTACAACTGATATGAATGAGATTTTGTCAATATTTTTAGTAGATGTGGTCGGCTGCAATATACATAGACTGAAATTAAAGTCTAAATTGAAATATGATCAAATTAATTGCTAACGTTAATGCGATTTAGAATGTTTCAGGGTCCAGAATCATACCACGAAATTGCGACCTGCAAGTCTCGCCAATTTGCATAAATGGTGTTTCTGGTTCGTGGTTAGTAGTTCCTGGTTCATGTTTGCTGTTTCCACAAACCAAGTCAGTCATGAAAACGAGCCCCAGAGCACAAAAGATGTTACAATATAACATGTTCCTTCCCGGAATAGCCTCGCCATTATCAGATGAGAGGGAATGGTTGATTGGCTGGTCTAATTTCTACATGATTACGGATTCAGAATCTGAAGTGAAGCAGATTTGACTTGCCACTAGATGACTTTCTAAGCTCCACATTGGTAAGTTGTATGATATAGGTCCCAGCTGAGAGTTACAGGAAATTCAATGGACATCTGGCAATATCTTATTTCAAATTGATAATTTAGCAATAGTAGTCAGCGACTGTAAACATTTAGGAGATTTAAGTTGTAATGTAATATGTACAGAAACTTGACAAAATTCTGAACACAAGCCTAAGGAGGATCAAAGGAACCTGTGAACTTCAAAGCATTGATGAGCGATGACAGACAAAGGTCCTTGTATAGTATAAAAGGCCAGATAGACATGCATCCAGAAAATGTCCTAAAAAATCTGATTACAGTCTCAGATGAATGGGAAAAGCTTCAAGCTAACTGCAACACAGATGACAACAACACACAATTGAGCTCAATAGCCCAGACATGGATGTCAAGTCAGAGGAGATCGGCACCATTCTAACGGCCAAGGAACTTGAGTACATCTACAACATGTACAGACAGTAAGAATGAACCAACGTCTACACCGATGCATCAGCAATGTGTGCTGTCATAAGAGGGGAATGAATATATGAATTATTTGACAATTTTGGTAGGCCATATACACATTTTGCTTATATCGTCATGAATAAATAACAGGGTATATTGTACCATATATGTATACTATAAAAGTGATTCCAAAAATAACAAAGTGCAAATTATATGTTATAGTTTTGAGTTTTGGTAAAAACCTGTTTTGTGAATTTGCTTCCCTTGAAATTTAAAGCATATTTGACATCGATATAAAGTGAAAGCTGCCCAAGTGATCACATGTTTTTGGGACATAAGATGGATGTTGTTTAAGGAAGCTTGTCTAACTTAAATAAGCACAACATTGTTGTCCCAAAACACATTTCATACAACACTTAGCTTGTACTAATTGACAACCCGTAATTAGTGACTGATTTTTGTTAAGTAACAGACTTTTGTGAAATTTGATAGCATTTTAATCATGTTCATGAATTATATAATATGGGCATCTGGGCTATATTACATTTGAGATTTCGATGTGGAAATATTATGTTGTGATATTGTAATGTTATATTGCTTCAAATGAGTGTTGATACACTATCAGAGTTTGTACATTGTTGACATGACAATCTATAACAATTTAAAATAAAACATGATTATGGTTTTGTTGCCGTTTTAATGATTCTAATGAACCATATATTTTAAATTTTAATCTATTTCGAGGTATATATCATTCCCGCTCTTTTATCTATGACTTCTTTTATACAAATTAATCCAAAAATATCTACCATTTAATAATGCTTTTTATAATGCTGTGTGATTTGAGCTCAGCTGACTTGTTAGTCAGTTGGGTTATAATACTGACCACTTGCCTGTTGTCTTTTTAGCTGTTTGCCCAGCGTGAACATTGGTGGCTCATTTTGTTATTTCATAGCTGTTCTAATGGAGAGGTAAAAAACACCTTAAAAATGCTCTTTTTGTCAATGTTGGACAAACATGTTTATCTATTTCATAAAAACTTCTTGATTAATCCTATTTTATTTCTGCGAGTCACCTCCAAACATGTTTTGTGAAAGGAAAAGACATACCAACAAAAGATGTTTGAAAGAATGGGCGCGGTACCGCAAATTTTGTAGAGCACCTTTCGAATTAGGTTTGTGGTAATATTAATATTGGCATCCAATAACTGCATTGCATTGCGAAAATGAAGTTAATTTGATGGAAAACACCAGAGTTCATACGCACACTTCCAGTTTGAATCATAGCACATTGAACCAATTGATCTATTACTAAATAGGTTTCTCCAATTTCCCAAATATGATTGCAAAATATAAACCATTGAGCTAACAATATACATATATGGGTACATTTAGCGCAGCGCATGTTTCCAGGGCAAAATAAAAAGTACTTTAGAATGTTTTGGACACAGTTGAATTGGAGGACATTGCAGTACTGTTGTCCACCCCAATTGTGGTCAAATATTCAACAAAATCTTCTTAATTCAGGCCATGTTTTTGTTCTGAAGGCATGTTGACTTATTTATGCACTGTACTGTACTGAAACTGTGCAAGCATGTGAGTACACAGCACTCGTAGTTCTTTCCACTCATACCCTTTTTCCCTTCTGACACTCTCTTTCACGCTCTTCAAATTTAATTATTATTATTATATTTGTTAATGTTAATGCTATATTGTGCATCTGCCACTTGTTACTATACTCAATGTACAATAATTGTATTATGTGAGAGACACGGTCATAAGATGTATGTATTATCGTGCTCCCACTTGAACTAAAGAAATTTTGTTTAAACCAAGTCAGACAATTTCATGGCTGACCGCTTCCAGTTCAGCTAGCACGTGACACGTTAGATTATGACATTAGATACTTGTGTGACAGATAGGACCCTTCTATTGCCTGGTGTACTTGACCCGCATTCATGAAGATGGTGTAGCCCTAGTTATGCCTCGCCCTCTTCGTGAATACTGTTGAATATTTTGAAACTAATTTATTCAGACAATACCTTGCTATAGAACAATCTTTTGCATCTGAACTTCCTATTTTGACACACCTGCTAATACTAGGGCCTGATGAGTATGAGAAGTGAAATTTGGTGACAAGAAATTCTACTTCGATTAATACTTACCAGATGTACTATTATGATAATGTCTATTATCTAGTCTAGGTCAAAATAAACAATTGAAAACTCCGCACTCTCCTGGTCCTGCCCATACTGTGTCCGGGAATTACCATAGCCGCAGGTACCGAGTCAATCACAGTCAGATTCGTCTATTTTTCTGACTTCTCAAGTCGCATGTGTTTAAGCTCATAAAATTTTGCAAATTTTAACGGAATTCAGCGTGTCTTAAGTTATCCATTGCTGGCTTCATGGAAGGAAAGGGAAAGTCATCACAGGGGCAGGTTGTATCAATCTAGAATTTATACATTTGTGCCGTAATGATTGATTAAAATTTCCTTAAATTGGCAAATTATTTTAAAATGGTAGTCATTGTTTGAGTCGCTCTGGTACTCATTAACTGTTTAATCTTATCCGGGTACTCGGTTAATTTCTCTTGCGACTCGGTTCCTTCCAAGATGGATGCGCCTTAGCCACGATGGTGGCACCCATGATTAACATTTTGTTTTGGCTTGGCGTGTCTATACACTCTGTTTTAGACCGTTATTTAGCTCTCGCTTCAATGACGAGGGTGTTTGTAGCGATCCGTGTTTATTTCTTGGCTATTTTAACGTTAGTTAATTACCAAGTCGTGTTTAAAAATTTTCACTCAAAAGAGTTTCAAATATTTCCTGCCTAAAGACTTGATTATCATTAATCTAAGAGAAGGTTAATGTTTATAAGTAATTCTAAGTTACAATCAAGTCAATTGTGCGTGTTGCTCATCATCGTATGTCATGTGCAGCGTTTTAATTCTTACTCTGTGTTCGTAGAAAGCCAAGAACCAGGACACGCTGTGTCAGAAGTGTAATCGGTTCATGAAGCGCAAGTACTGGGGTTATCACTGTGTGGCTTGCGCGAAGTGCAAGGTGGGAAGTCCTTATGATGTGTGCGGAGTGGTCGGCGGAGTTGGTGGCGGAGTTCGATCGTGATCGACGTGTGCGTTTGGAGAGGATCGCGAGGGATAAGGCGGCCAAGCTGGATCAGGCATCAGTAAAAGGTCTTGAAGAGCGTCTGAACGAGCGTATGGACTCAGCATTGGGTGTATGGGCGGCCCAGTTCAAGGCAATGTTTGCATCCTTCCAGTCCACGGTCCCGGCGATGCAGGCTGGTGCATGGCAACCTATCGGTGGTCTGGCTAGTTCTGTGGAGGGACGAGCACCTGTCCTTCCTCCGACCTTGGCTCAAGAGCCGACGGCGGAGGAGGAAGATCTTCTGCTTATGGAAGATTCCGGCATGCCGGATATTTCATTAACGGCAGAACCGAGTATGTCCCAGGGATCTCCCTCCGGTCTTGTACGGGTCTGCCAATCGAGTGGTGATGTCGACGTTCCGTCGGGCATCTTTCACCCAGATTTCGCTCAATCCGCGTTGTCGTTGGGGTTCCTAGCGGCATCCCGGCGGCGTTAGGTGCGGCTCCTCTCGGAGTTCCGTCATCTACCATAGTGAAAGTGGCTGTAGTCTCGGCTCCCGTGCTGGAGCCGATGGACTGCGGTGAATCCGTGTCCGGTGATTCGCTGGACACTGGTGCCGCTAGTAGTCGGGCTATGGACGCGCTTCATGGTGGAAGAAGTGCGAGCCATAGTTCTCAGCATGGGTCGTCGGTGGCTTTCTCATCCAAGGGTGAGAAGGAAGATGAGAACGGTAGTCCATTGATGGACGAGTCCTCTTTTTGCACCGAAGCTGACTGGGTGCAGGTCCTTGACTGGATGTCCGACTGTCTCGGGTTGGCATCGGATCAGGGATCTCAGCACGATCCGGCGATGGAACGGATGTCAGAGCGAGCGGCTAGCGCTCTGTCAAGTGGCTCTTCTGCCATGCCGACGCTCCTCTTGGACTCTCACACTTCTGACATGTTGGAAGTTGCGGCGTATCATCTAGTTCAACCAGACTATTCGTTGCCCAAGGCCCCGAAGGGGATAAGGAGTAGGGTCTGTTTTCCTGAGCAGGCCTACCATCAATATGCCCGGGTTCCACGGCTTTCCGTCAGGGAGCGAGAGGTATTGAATAGGCCGTTGGGTGGCAAATCGAAGGGTCGTTCTCGTCCCTTAGTTTCCCAGGCCAATATGGATCCTTTTAATGAGTTAACGCTCATTGAGGATGCGGTGAGGGCAGCCATGGCTGCACTCTCGCACGGATGTACCATCCTGCAGGGTATGCTGACCTGTGCGGCGGAAGGTGGGGAAGTGCCAGAGGCTGCTCCCGGAGTTGTCCGGGACACCATGCACTTATCCCAGGATTGCCTGGCCAGGATGAATACCAGATCATTGACAGAGCGCAGGAGAATGGTTCTTGGATGGAATTTGTGTAGAACCAGGACCTGAGATGAGGGCTGCGTTATCTTGTTCGGCGGCTCGGCATGGCAAGCCGTATCCAAAGTCGCTTCAATGGTCGTGGAGCAGGAAGTAGTCAGCAAGTCGTGGAAGTCGACTAAGAGGACACAGCCGCAGCAGTCCTACAAGCAGCATCGGCAGGAGCAATTGAGGCAGCGCCAGAGATCGCCCTTCCGTCCTTCTGGCCGTGATGCCCATCAGGCATCCGGATCGCAGAGACCTGGCCATTCGTCCTCATACAGGTCCTCTAATAAGAGGCCGTATGAGGAGGACAGGAAGGGTGGCAGTTCGGGTCGCGGCAGTTATCGTAAGAATAGCTGTGGCGGCGGTCCCGGACTGTCATACTCCAAGAAACCGTGGGGTGGCTGTGGAGGTCGGTCCTGATGGGTTTCCGGCGGGATCAGTTCCGGTGACGTCAGGAACAAAGGGAATCGAGAAACTTCACCCAAGCGATTTAGCGTCTTATCGTGCAATATCGACCGCCAGCTGTGTGCAGATTCCTACCGACGGAGGCAGACTTCAACTGTTCTCAAGCCAATTGGAACGGGTCATGCGAAATTGTTTAGTCTGTCAGTGGTTAAGAAACAGCTACGAACCGGACTGGCTCATCCGTCAATCGTTAGTTCCGTTAACATCGACTCCAGTGTGGACTTCCGTTCCAAGGGAATCCGATTGTCTAGATCAAAGATCTTCTAGGCTTGGTTCGTTCCGAAACGTACCAGAGGTTGGAGACCAATTCTCAATCTCAAACCGTTGAACAAATTTATTCTTTCTCCAAAGTTTCAGATGGAGACTGTAGCAGTGGTGATGACAGGGCTGAGAAAAGGCATGTGGGCAGTGTCAATAGATCTGAAGGATGCATATTTTCATATTCCAATGTCAATTCCTTTTCAGAAATACCTTCGCTTTGCATTCCAAGACAATGTTTGGGAATTCAATGCCCTTCCGTTCGGCCTGACCACAGCACCGAAGGTCTTCACCAAAGTGGTTCTCGCCATGACTTCTTATCTTCGCAGGAGAAACATAGCTGTTCATACTTACATAGACGACTGGCTGCTGAAGGCGGGGAATCCAGTCACTCTGCGTAACAATCTTCAGGTAGTCCTAGCCTTACTAAAGGACCTAGGATGGATTGTGAATCTAGAGAAATCAGAGTTGACTCCATCCCAGGAGTTTGTATATCTGGGAATATTTTTCAACTTCAGGGACGGCGTAGCTTTTCCGGCGGAGAGCAGAGTCAAGAGTTTGATTGCAGTACTGGAGTCAGTTTCTCTAGGAGCCTTTCTGACGGCGCACCAATTTTTCAGGATACTTGGTTTACTAGTGTCTCTTGAGAAAGTGGTTCCTTATGCGGCACTCAGGCGCAGGCCGATTCAGATGTATCTAATGTCATTCTGGTCTCAGAGAACGGATCCGTTATCTCTGAGAATTCCAGTAAAAGAACCATTGATATTCCACCTTCAGTGGTGGTTATCAGAACAGAATCTGCGAGGTGTTCCTCTACAACCTCCTCAACCACAGATGTCTTTCTTCACAGATGCATCAATGACGGGTTGGGGAGTGGTATTGGACGATCAGTCAGTGTCAGGAGAATGGGATCGGACCAATGCGCAGAAACATATCAATGTTCTCGAATTATTAGCGGTGGCATTAGCACTTCGAAAATGTGAGAACTTAATCCGAGACAAGATTGTCCTAGTAAGGACAGACAACTCAACAGTGGTGTCTTATTTGAACCGCCAAGGTGGGACGAGATCACCGGAGTTGTGTATGAAGATTTGGAACCTTCTGCTATGGTGCCAAGAGAGGAATGTGATTCTTCGGGCAGCACACATTCCAGGAAGACTGAACATCTTAGTAGATGCTCTCAGTCGAAGGATGGTTTGTCGTCCGATGGAATGGCAGCTCAACCAATCGGTAGCAGAGGTTCTATTCAAACATTGGGGCAAACCAAATGTGGACCTGTTTGCAATAAAACAGAACGCAAAGATGGTCACATACGTGTCACTGATCCCGGACCCGCCAGCTTTAGCAGTAGACGCACTGGCGATAAGTTGGAAGGGAATGTACGCGTATGCGTATCCTCCAACGATTCTCATCCCAAAAGTTCTCGCAAAGATAAGCGTGCAATTAAGGGTGGCTTTTCTGAGCAAGCAGCGAAGTTTGTTGCGTCAGCCAGAAGAGGGTCAACCACAAGAACATATAATTATAGAATCAACAAATTTGCAGAGTTGTGTATGGGAAGAGATATCAATCCCTTTTCTGCATCTGTTCAACACGTAGCAGATTTTATATGTCATTTATACGAAGTTGACAAACTTGTCCCTTCAACCCTAGCAGCATAGAAGTCTGCATTAGCTTCAGTCATTCCCAGTCTGGCCATTGAAGGAGTGGAGAATGACACTTTAAATGAAGTTATTAAAGGAATAAGCAATCTGCGACCTAGACAGCCAATTCCTATCCCAGCATGGAATCTATCTCTTGTTATACAGGTTTTAGGGCATGCTCCCTTTGAACCGATTAAATCTATAGATATGAGACTGTTAACTATTAAATCAGTTTTCTTGGTTGCAGCAGCGTCGGCGAGAAGGAGAAGCGAAATACATGCGCTTTCTGCCGAACAAGACCGTTTTGTCATCACGTGTGAAGGTTTAAGACTACTTCCACATCTTTGTTCCCTGGCAAAGAATCAGTCACTTAAATATCCAGGACAGCCGATCAATTTGCCAAGTTTAATTAGACATGACCCAAACTCTTCTGCTTGGTGTCCTGTCAGATGTCTGAAAATGTATAAGAAACGTACTGAGGAATGGAGAGATGACCCAAAATCTCTGTGGTTATGTCTCAAAGCTCCTCATTTGCGCGCCTCGAAAGATACCATTTCTCGTTGAATAGTCGATGCTATTCAGATGTCGCACAAAATCGCTAGAGGAAAGCAGATTGATCGTGCAAAGGCCCATCAGCTCCGAGCACTAGCAGCATCATCGACCCTTTATAAGGTTGTCTCATTAGAGGAGGTGATGTCTGTAGCACAATGTCATACCGAGTCGTCATTCACTGATTTCTACCTTCACGACATCTCCAGCGCACTTAATCCGGTAGCAGTCACCAATTTATCGAATCTGAACTAAAGCGACATTCGACCTCTATTTCGCACGCATCACAAGTTTCTTCCACTTGCACTGAACAATGGCCATGCACATGACCCGAGAACGACCGTGGATTGGGCCGAGCTCCTGTGATGAACAAGAAAGACCAAGCACTCAAAATGGTGAGTGTTTGCCTTAATTAAGTGACTAATTTTAAGTTTACCGTAATTTCTCGACTAAAGGCCGCCCTCGAATATAGGACGCTGTCCCAAATTTGACCAAAATCCGCCCAAAAAACTTATAATCAAGTATAAGACGCTGTTAAATTTAGAAAAAACTTACCTTTAAAAAATCGAAAATTGATATAAAAAATAACCATCACTCAGCGCTTTGTTTAATGCATGATTAAAATTATCATGGTGAAAGAGAAATTATTAAATAGGACCGCCTAAATATCGTGTATCTTCAATAAAGATTGTTTATGACATCAAAATCAATCTAATTTTGGCATAAAATGTCTCCTTGAAAACATACAAATCGTGTGATAGAAACAGATTGTAATGGCTCTTTTGCGTTTGGAGGCGCTGTGTGATCTTATGCGCTAACAGGAGTTGGTTATCTGCCTCTTTTGTGATTGGAGGCGCTGTGTAATCTTAAGCGTTAACGGGAGTTGGTTCTAAAATGGGTATGGGAATATTTGGATGGTCACTAGTTGTAATGACTCTTTTGCGTTTGGAGGCGCTGTGTGATCTTATGCGCTAACGGGAGTTGGTTATCTGGCTCTTTTGTGATTGGAGGCGCTGTGTAATCTTATGCGCTAACGGGAGTTGGTTATCAAACGGGTACGGGAACATTCAGTTCCTATTGTGCAATGATGATATATAGCAATTTCCGAGTCCAGAATATTTAGATCCGAGTACTCGCTCTAATTAGAATAAAGATCTTTTGCGATTGGAGGCGAATCACGTGATTTATACACGTATCTTTTCTCGACGCCATTTTATGTCAAATTCTGGATTAATTTCGATGTAATAAGTGATATGTATTAAAAAATAAGCAATATTTAGGCGCCCCAATTTAATAATTTCACTTCCGCTTGGTGTTTTTTTAGTATACATTAAACATAGTCGTCAGGCGGCGCGAATTGTCTAGGGTAACATTTAGTTCAATTTCCGTGGTATAATCTGTGACTTTTCAAGAAAAATTTTGACCCAAAAATGTGCGGAAGGAATGTTCTCGATTATAGAATGCACCCCCCTTTCTAGTAGATGTATTTTGACAAAAAAACTGCGTCCTTTAGTCAAATTTTTATGGTACTTATAGTCGAAATACCAGACTATCTAAGTAAATAGTCTGGCCAAGAACATCTTATTCTTTTAAACAGACATTAGACTCATTCCAATTTGAAAGCCTATTCGATATACTGATAGCGTTTTCTTTTTCAAAATTAGAAGTTCTTTGCACTCTACTGGACTGCCCTAGCTGAGACTTGGGGCTGACATGGGTCTGGTGGGTGTTGCTCCCCGTTTTGACAGCCCTCTGGAATTTGTGCGGACAAATGAGGGGGGGGGGGGGAGCGTAGTCTAGACCATGGAAGTTTAGCACTCTATGAGTCAGATAGCTGAACCCAAGCATATGCCAGGGTTCCAGTCTCTTCACAACCTGCTCTGTCAGATGGTAGATGAGTGCTGGTTTGAGCCTCACCTCCTCCCACTGGTATTTCTTAGCTGTCGAAATCCGGAGTTTATCATAATAGTACATCTGGTAAGTATTATTCAAAGTAGAATAAAAAAAGCATCCGCTTTTGTTTCTACGAGAATTCTTAATACTTATCAGATGTACTATGGCCGCTAAGGTGAGGCTGAGCTGCTTTTGCTGTTTGTCAAGGCAAACATAAGACGAATCTGACTGTGATTGGGAATTGACTCAGTACCTGCGGCTATGGTAATTCCTGGACACAGTATGGGCAGGACCAGGAGAGTGCGGAGTTTTTAATTGTTTATTTTGAGCTAGACTAGATAATAGACATTATCATAATAGTACATCTGGTAAGTATTACGAATTCTCGTAGAAACAAAAGTGGATGCTTTTTTGTGTCAGTCCTATAGAAAGCTGTTGTCATATTTACAAAAGCTTCAATGGGAAGCTTCTGAAAATACATTACATCAATATATTATACCTCTCCACTCTATCCATCCATTGTATGACGTCATAATCAACAACATGACATGTAGAATGACAGCATAACCAATGACCTCATTATGACATGAATTACGTAGATAAGTATGTCACAAATGCATATTTGAAGATGGGACTATACATTGTTTTACGAATTATATGTCTACTATTTAATAAATATGTTGAATATTTTGAAACTAATTTGACTGGGCACTGTTGCGCAACAGAACCCTATCAAATTAGTTACAAAATATTCAACAGCTTACCTGTATAGTTTTCAGGAAATTGATAGTTAGGGCATTCGGGATCAATCAATCCCAACATGGCCTGTGTTTGTTTGGAGCTTAGCTAGAGGTTGGCGGGGCATAGCTAAAATTGGAAATGTCCATTGTAACATTTTTGTATGGAAAATGAGCTATAGTTATATTGTTCTTGAAAAACTCTATGGGCTTATACATGTACATTCAGTGATCAAGATTTGAAATTCATGACTACACTATCAAAAGTCCCCTTTATGTCAGCCATTAGCCTTATTTATCAAAACTTGTAGCAACTTTGACCTTGCCGTCTCCCACACCCCTACTACCGCTACCCCAAGATATACACATATTATTGCTCTAACCAAAGGTAAGCTACACGCCAAAATTTTATTGAAATGTTAAGAGATAAAATGATGCTGAATGAAATTAGTGCTTATTAGTGTCTGTGCATGCATGCATCTGTGCATGTGTGTGTGCAGTGATTTTCAATAAAATCAGTTCTTATTGGTGTGTGTGTCTGTGTGTGCATGTGTGTGTCTGCGTGTACATTCACAAGCATGCACATCCATGTGTGCTTGCCTGTGTGTGTTATAGTTACAGTGATTATTTGAGTGATACATGTGAATGATTTTATACTAGTCATATTTGTGTATTAACCCTTTAACACTCATATCAGCCAAAAACGGCATCTGCAGTGGTCTCGAGAAATGTCCATTTGCAGACCAAGAGAAGACTATTTTTGAAAATTTCCCACACTGACTTGCTCTATGACCGAGCCAGTCATTCCAGTGGGAAATTTTCAAAAATAGTCCTCTTGGTCTGCAAATGGACATTTTGTATGAAAAAATTGGAATTGTTAAAAACAAATTCAAGGGTTAAACTGAAATTATTATGAATTATTCACCCATCATGAGACTGCCATCTACTTCACGACTGGCTCCACTGGATTGGCTCACCACTGGTCATAGAGGGATGTGTCTTACAATGTGTGAATAATTCAGAATTTACATTACTGTAATAACACATAATTACATATAGAAATTACTCTGTATATAATGAGATTATTTATTACATTTGTACATTTTGTAATTTCATAAAGACTTGTAAAGTATTATATCTGTATGTATAAGAGAGAGTATATCTGTATTAGTCCAGTACCTGGTAGGGAAGCTGTAATCAAAATTATATGCACAGATTTCCTCTCCAGATATATGTACTAGGAGGAGGGGGGGTTGGGTGTGGGTGAGGGGTGGGGAATATAGATGTATCAATGAAAATCAGGGTAGACGTTTACATATGTATATTGTCTGTCCTGTACTAAAATAAACAACTAAATCAGCAACTATTGTCAGTGATATTTATCATTGTATCTGGATGCCACCCACGCTGGCACAACATGGGGTATTTATTTATAGGACACAAGGTTAGAATGCCAGTATGTATGGTGGGATAAGATCTGTCAGTCAAGTATCTGACATCATAATCAATATATGTCACTTGCTAGCTGACGTCACAGTCAAATTGTATGTCTTTGTTCAATTTATGATTTATTTCACAACATATCTAAATAACTGTGATCCTTACCAACCATGGACCTGGATCAATCACGTTGACCCATTGCGTTCACTCAGAGGACATGTATTTTAACAAACATTATATGAGGGGGAACCTTAGTATTCACCTAGAACATTGACATTTGAACAAAATTGAAGCAGGGATATTTATCAATTAAATGAAAAGATGTTCCTTGAACGTATTACTTAATTTACAAACCTGCCAAAATTATCACAGTGGGACCAAACCCACCCGCAAATTATAGCAAACTGCGGAATCACACCCACATGAAATATACAACCCAGCGGGACCAGACCTGCACAAAATTATGGCAACCAGCTGGACCAATCCAGCCCAATAATATCTAGTATACTGCTCCGGAGATGCACAATAGTACCGGGTTAGCACCGGAGAGTTTATTCCTAGAGAGAGAGAGAGAGAGAGAGAGAGAGAGAGAGAGAGGAGCGGCAGCTGGATTTAAATATACTGAGCCAAAAATGTTTAGCAACAGTGAAGTTTGGTTTGTTGTATTAAAACTATGCATCCATTTATAACCAAATTTGCAGGCATGCTTCGTCAATGTAATGTCTCGCTGATCATGAAGAAATGCAAATCATTTCTTGCATTTCTCGGCCGCACGCTTACTGCATATGAAAATGCATTTTTCATGCACTGGCCCACAATGGCGGGTAACGAAGGCAAAAATTCACCATATTGCAAATGCAGATAACGAACGTTAACAGAAAACGCTTAAAAGTTTACCGTATCAAACATGGGCCGCCGCCCAGGGCTACCTGAAAATCAGCGCCATGAAGCAATGGGAAGACTCGTTGCTGGGCAGAGCGTTCACGCTGTTCCTCGACATTTTAATGTTCACCCCTCAACCATTTCCCGTCTCCGCCAACGTGAGCAGGAAACTGGACATGTTAATGACCGACCACGATCTGGCAGACCGAGAGCAACAACACCACGAGAAGACCGCTACTTAGTGACGTCATCACGACGTCACAGGTTTGAGACTGCGCCGCCGCTGTCCCGTAATTTGCACACCGCTACCGGCACTACAGTGCATGCACAAACTGCGAAACAGACTCCATGATGCTGGACTGCATGCCCGTCGTCCACTTGTTGCTGTTGAGCTTACATAGCGTCACATCGAGAATCGGTTTGCATGGGCAAGAACTCATCAGCGATGGCGTGCTCAACAATGGAGCCACGTTTTGTTCAGTGATGAGTCGAGTTTTTGTGTGGATGTGGCGGATGGTAGGCAATGGGTTTGGCGACGTTTAGGAGAACGGTATGATGCAGCCAACATCATTCAGCATGACAGATTCGGTGGTGGCAGTGTCATGGTGTGGGCTGGAATCCATGAAAATGGCAAAACAAATTTTATTGTGATTCGCGGAAATTTAACGGCTCAACGTTACTGTGAAGAAGTTGGTCGCCCCTGTTGTCATCCCTTTTATGCAGCATCATGCAGACTTTATGTTCCAGCAAGACAACGCCCGTCCTCATTCAGCTAGGGTCACCAGTGATTTCCTTGAGGCTAACACTGTTCCGGTGTTGGACTGGCCAGCGCGATCACCGGACCTGTCTCCTATCGAACATGTGTGGAACATTCTTGGCCGTATGGTGCGGGAGAACCATCCACATCTTCATAACGTGCGGGAGCTGGAAGCTGCACTGCACCAGGAATGGGATGCGATTCCTCTTCATGATATCAGGTGCTTAATTCGAAGCATGAGAAAGCGATGTACGGTGGTGGTTAATGCGCGCAGAGGTCACAACCGGTATTGACAGCTCAATGTTATTATTTAAATTGGACCCTTCCGTTGAATGATGCCGTGTTAAAGGCACGATGCTAGCATTACAGTAACAAGAGACTGTTGTTCAAATTGGAAAATGACCTATCAATTAAATACTATATTTGAATCAATTTATTGTTTTTGTTAAATAACATTTATACAGTAATATTCTCAGTGTTGCTAAACTTTTTTGGTTCAGTATATGTCTAAATGGAACATCTCAAGCAAGGTCACTGAAGTCTGAACACAAGCCAAAAGATGTGATTTTTTCCGCCATCCCACCTTTTAACGCTATAATTCCGCCGCCTCATTCCGACGGGAGCGTTATATTTACCGCTTATTGGTAAACAAGGCTGTAATTCAAACTAATTCATTGTGTTTTCATCAACCGAATGTCCTGTGAAGCATCAATTGTCACTTCTTAAATTTAAATTGATTCTTTAACTGTGTCAACTAATTGTATGTTCTATAAAATCATCCTATTCATAAACTATGATATAAAACACTATCAACTTATAATGTCCTTGAACTCTTGTTGCAGGTAATGTTGCCATATGGAACAGTGTATTAATCCACCTCCAAGATGTCCACGTTGAATGCACAGTCATTCCACGAGGTCAATGGACCATGACAATGGTGGAATCGCGATACCCAATCTGAGCGACTCCTATGATATCTAATTGAACTGTAATAGAAAAACAAATAAAACTCGGCAGCAAATTTTGTTGTTTATGTTCACAAGAACCCATGATCATTAAGATCGGATCCCATCTGCCTGTATTTAAAGAAACATTGTTGCAAATTTCATATCAGCTCTGGGTCTGGAAAAAATTGTCACCTAAAAACGTTCAGCCCCTGTAAAAGCAGCCCTTTCCATTTTTCTTTCCTTCTTTGGATTGCATATGATCTGCCCCAAATAGAAAAATAGTGGATAACCATTTGAAAATTTTTTCAAACGCCTTGAAAAAACACCCTTTCCGAACACAAAGCTGACGTTGGCAACATCCTTTAACATCCCCAACTATCTGAACTTCCTTGAATATAATTCAGAACTTACACACTGAGTATTGGAAACATTTCCGAACTCCAACCCAGGGTGGGTGGGTGGGACAGATTTTCTTGAACCTATTTTGATGCCGGGCAGAAGTGAAAAGGAATTTGCTTACACAGCAGTCTATTTCCTGCGTAAAACGTCACTATTCTGTGAGTCGAGTAATGTTAAAACTGGGACTTGGAACTCCGGAAATGGAACCAATCTCTGATATGCAGAAATAAATATGGGTTATTGCCTAACTTATTTCACGACATATCTAAATGACCGTGACCCTTACCGACCATGGACCTGGATCAATCACGTCGACAAGTTACGTTCACCCAGAGCACCTGTATTTGAACAAACATTATATGAAGGGGAACCTTGGCATTCACCTAGAACATTGGCATTTGAACAAAATTGAAGCAGGGATACTTATCAATTAAATGAAAAGATGTTCCTTGAACGTATTACTTAATTTATTTTATATTGATAAAACATTACGTCATTTACTTTGCTTTGATTGGTAACTGTAGTAAAATATTTTGAATTGGAGTTATTTCAGCCACAGCCTGTCGCCCCCCCCCCCCACCACCAATTTAACACAAAGTAGGATAACGGAAAAATCGATTGACTGTATGTGAAAGCAATTGTCATGATTAGTGAGGCTCCCTCTCCCTCTCCCTAGGAATATCCTGCGGGACCAAACCCGCCAAAATTATCAGTGGGACCAAACCTACCCACAAATTATAGACAAACTGTGGAACCACACCTGTGTAAATTATACAATCCAGCGGGACCGGACCCGCACAAAATTATAGCAACCAGCTGGACCAATCAAACCCAATAATATATAGTATACTGCACAATAGTACCGGGCTAGCACCGGAGCATTTATTCCCCACAGAAAGAGAGAGAGAGAGAGGCGCGGCAGTTGGATTTAAATATGTCTAAATGAAACATCTCCTCAAGCAAGGTCAAAGAATTCTGAACACAAGCCAAGAGAAGATGTAATTTTTTCCGCCATCCCACATTTTACTGCCACGCAATTTAAAAATATTCATCTTTACGCAATTAAAATTGTCTGCCAATTCTAGCAGAAAAACATCCCAAAAATATTACTCAGATTTGTTTAGTGTGCGATTCTGATATAACTATTGTACGCATTTGACTGCCACCTGCCTAATTTCTTAATCACTTCTGATGAAACACCCTGTACCACTATCCATGGTTGTTGCCCAGCCGATACGGAACGAATGTGTCTGAAATCGTTCCATTGGCATCCCCATGCTACGAATGACCCTCGACAATACACCAGAAAACTGACTCCGTGTCAATGGAGATCTATCAGCATGGCGGAAAAAATGGTGTTGGCTAGGTGGCCTCTGAGTTAAATATTCAGCCACTGCTCGGACACAACATATGGGTTGATCATCGTCCACTGGGATACGTAAAGTTACAGGTTTACCTAATTGATTTGTCTGAAAACATAATTCGTACTGTAAGGGCTTTTCTACCCCCTTCAATAGAAACATCGTCTAACATTAAAGGGCGATGGGCCTGACTATGTGATGTAAACACTACCTCACTCACTCTAAGCAAACCAAAATATGACAATGAATAAGCAGCTTTAAATAAAACAGTTTCAAAGGGGGAAAAACAAATCTATGGTAATGCCCGCATTATACCCTTCAATATCTCACCAGTTATTGGAGCCTGATTATCCACTCTCGGCTTTAGACGCCTACATCCCTCAATAATTTCTTTTCCACAAACTGGGAAGTTGGATACTGAAAATTCTGAACTTTATGCCACCACTGCTTTAAATGCAAAATTCAAAACTCCTTCAATAATTGCATCGTTCGTAACCTCACTTTCTCCTTACTTAACATTGCGTCAATTTTTTCGATAATTTCTGCTACTTTTCCCATGGGCAATTTAACTGTGATCTTTACTGAATCAACTTTCAAGCCTAAAAAACAAATCACCGTTTGGGGACCCATTGTCTTCTCTGCAATTGGTACGCCCAAACTATCCATGCATGAATGAAAGACTTCGATTACATGTTGGCAATCAAGTGTATCTTTTGATCCACCAAAAAGATAATCGTCCATGTTTTGCATACATTTTCACACAAAATTCCAAAAAACAAGCACATTTTTCAAAAGTACTACAGCTTATGGAACAACCAAAAGGCATACACCTATCAAAATAATATCTTTCGTCAAATTTAAAACCAAGTAACTCAAAATCCTCAGGAGCCACTGGTAGCAGTCTGAAAGCTGATTTTAAATCAGACTTTTCAAGTAGGCACCCTGGACCCAGATCATATGCACTGCCTCATCAAAACTAGTGTATCTAACTGAGCATAAAAGCGGATCAATATAATCATTTACAGACTCCCAATGGGTGTGACATATGGTGAATTAACCAAAAAAATCCAGGCTCTTTCTTAGGGACTAGACCAATTGGTGATACTCGTAAGTTTGTAAAAGGAATAGTTTGAAATGGACCTGCCATACGACCAGCAACAATTTCCATGTCAATTTTTCCCTGACAATATGTGGGTGCATCTTTGCAGACTTAAGTTATTAGCCTGAAAATGATTTCTCGGGCCAGTATGTTTCAATGAAAGACCACACTTAAAACCTTCAAATATAGAACTAGCATCCGATGTGCATAAAAGGATAATTCCTCATGCAATTTTTTTCAAATTAATTGGTGTTTTAGCCAACTCGAAATTATTTTCATTTTCCCTCCTTGAATGATGTGGCGGGAGTGAATTGTCCCCGGCCCGCCAGTCCATTTGTCTACCTTCCCGAAATTTACGAAAATAACCACCCCGGGCTTGGGTATGTGTGCTCGATTGTGACTGGTAACACCTCCACTTCCCGTGACCATACACACCACATCCGATACAAACATGCTGGAACCTACATTATTTCCATGTACACCCACCCTTATAGAAGTCGAGGCATGGGCCAGCAGCAGAAAGCTTTGGCACCTGCTGATCATTCATACCACCCTGTTCATCATATGTACGCCATGCAAAGCCATGGGTGCGCTGCGCCGCTTCGTGGATAATAGATACATACTGTAACAAATCGGATATAGTGTCTGGGTGTTTCTTAATATATATGGCAATGAAAATTAAAAACGCATCTGTCCACTTTTCGATACTTGACAACTTATCTGCTACCATTTTCTGCTTAGTTTTAATAGCCCCATCATCATTGAGATACAGTACAGTACCTGATGATAATTCATCCAACTCTAAATTGCCTTTCAATAATAATGATAAATTGATGTATTGACTATTCCAAATTTTTTGACGAATAGACTGGGTAACCTGGGCAATCATATCTTCGCTGCCGCAATCTATGCGCTCTAAATCCCAGCAAAAACATAACACGATGGCTGTGATGCGTCTGTTTGTCCCACATTAGTGGTCGATGACTCCACATGTGTGCCACCTGGATTAATTATTCCAGAGGCCCATAAGGCCTGCGGAAAATCAATAAAACCACCCCTTCTCTCACCGGGTGTATTCGTCGTCCCTCCAGAACTTGGCCCCACCTCATCCACATATAGCGTTAAAATCTCAACTTTGGGATGGTCGCCACCTGTATCTGTATCTGTAACTCCAGCCTCGATGGGCTAACCCCTACTCCAGCAGGGTAAGTAGTGATGAATAAAGTTTGTATTTCAATGTCTATTTTAAAAATATATGAATATTAACTGTACAGTTCATGAAATCCGAAATCCAAAATTAGCCCAGCCGATACACAGCGGTATACAAGTTGTAACGACAATGGATCCATCGAGGAAGACTAACCTGTAACAATATGTCCGTATTGCTATTTCAAGGTGATCGGTTCCACATGGAAAGTGAGTGTTTATTGTACAGCATATATTGTGTACAGGTTTAACATGTAGCAAACATAATGCACACAGCAGCGACAGAAGAGTCAGTGCATCTATATACACTAGTTAGTAGCTCAGATCGTTTAAGGTGGAGGGCATAGCATTGCGAACATATGATTTTTGACACCTTGATAAAGCTCTCTGAGGACAGCTTGATGTTTATACAATTGAAGGTTTTTGAGTGGTCAAGGATCAGTTGAGTGATGTTTTCCGGATCGGCTATTAAGCTGTTGAATGTGGGTGCTTCTGTTTCATGATGTATGACTGCATTGATATTAGCTAGATATGGCGCTCTTGTGTTCATTAACTGTGGACATGTTACTAAGAAATGAGTTCTGTCTTCTTTTGACAGCTTGCATAACTGGCATATGTCTGATACTGCATGCTGGTTGTAGCGGCTACGATTAGATTGAAGGATGTATGTATCAACCAATAGTCTTACCTTGATTGTTGCCCTTCTGACATCTCTGACTGTATTCTCCGCAGAATTCCAACAGTAGTGTACTTGGTTTACTGTACATACTTTGACATTAAGATACTTGAGAGTAGGTTTGGCTCTACCATCCTTTTGCCAGGCTGCGTGTATGTTTTCATTGATATGCGAGTCAATAGTTGCCTTCCAGTGATCTTTATCAGGCATACAGTGAATCAGCTGGTACATGCTAGGAAGGTGGTATTTGGCTAGCAGGTGTTGACATTGTATGAACCAGCTATTACTTGTGATGCTCTTTCTCAGCTAATTGTCTGGCAGCTATCTGATATTCTAGAGACTCTTTATCTTGGAGTATGTTTCCGAAGAAGCTAAGTTTCCTACAATCTAGTTCAGCCTCTACAGGTCTGATACCAAGTAGACAAAGTGTTGCTGTTGAGGATGTGTTCTTTGATAAGGACTGGAGTTGTCTGAATATACTGCGTTGAAATTGTTCTAGGATCTTAATCTCAGATTGATTCATCCAGAGGGATTCAAGGCTGAATAGTAATCTTGGGATGCAGTAGATTTTCCAGATGTGGGCAGCAAGTGTGGGAGACATTCCACCATTGCCATGCAGCCCGGCCCCCATCAAAGAATATACTACTGTTCGTGTGATTTGTATTCCTTTCTGTACATTTTCCTTTCCGTGCAGGGAACACTTGATACCCAGGTGTGTTTCACATTTGGACTCAAGGATCTGGGTTCCGCCTAGATGTATCTCCGGCAGATCTTTTGGACATTTGTTGAGGTAGATGAGTGCACTTTTTGATGGGTTAATAGTGTACCATTCCTGGCAGGTATACTGCTGTACAACATTAAGCATCTCTTGGAGATGATTTGTATCAGATGAAAGAAGGGTGATGTCATCCGCGCAAG
The DNA here is from genome assembly GCA_034401795.1 of Chaetoderma sp. LZ-2023a. NCBI lineage: Eukaryota > Metazoa > Mollusca > Caudofoveata > Chaetodermatida > Chaetodermatidae > Chaetoderma > Chaetoderma sp. LZ-2023a. The sequence continues at coordinate 66,293,006 of CM067370.1, read as the reverse complement.
TTGTGTCAGCACAGTTAATGTGGCTAATTTTTTAGCCGATGCTCATATCCTCGATCATGTGGAGCAGATAGATTGTTGTTGAATGGCTTGTAGTGTATTTTAGAGAGAATGCCACCCTGTCGAACTCCCTTTTGTATCCTGAATGGTTCCGATGTCTGTCTTTTTAGTTTAACCACCATTTCTGCGTCAGTGTATAGCTCTTTAATGGTTTTCCATAAGGAATGCTCCACGTCACTGATATATATTTTCCGGAGCAGGGATGCATGCCATATCACATCAAACGTGTTGCATGCATCTTAGGTTACCATGGCGACTTGCTGATGGTTGTCTTTTGCATCATTCACTACCTCGGATACGATCAGTGCTGTGTTGTTTGAAGAGGAACCCTCCGTAAATCCTCTTTGCCACTTGGACTGGATGATGCCATGCTTATATTTAGTATGATTTAAGAGCAGTTTTTCCAGGATCTTTCCAATAATTGAAAGAACTAATTCCCCTGTAGTTTGTGTCTAGTTTGCTGTCTTTTTTTAGGAGTGGTGTTAAAACACCCTGCTTCAGCTCATGTGGAACACATCCCTTGGAGATGATGTGGTTCATTAAGGCTACCAAGTGAAGAAATACTACTGGTGGGGCATATTTTAGGTGCTCTGCCGTTAATCCTTGATGGTCTGCTGCTTTGTTGTTATTAAGACTAGCTACAATTTTTCTGATCTATGTTTCTGTTACCGGTGGGCTTTGATTAGCTTGGATGCTACACAAGTCTTCAATAACGGCGAGGTCATTTTCCACTAGAGTTGTGTAGGTACTGTCAAAATTAGGATCATCTACTTGGCTGACAAGTGTGCGAAAGTGTTCCTTAAACGCACTTAGGATGTCAGTTTCCTCAGTACAGATTTTTGCCAGGTGAACAAGGTGCTGTACTACCATCTTTTCTGATGCACGTTGTTTTGCTATTAGTTGGAAGGTTTGCCGGTCATATTCATGTGCCTCCATAATCGTATTAAAGTGTTCACTACGTTTCTGTTGGCATAGCATCCAGATTGCTTGTCTTAACAAATGCCTTGCTTCTTTTCGCTTATGGTTGGCTTCATTTTCAGGATCAGTTGGTTTACCTGCACAGATCCAGTTTCTGGGAGATTTCTTGCTCAGACTTGCCAAGGCTGGTAACTTTGGAGTCCATATTCTATTTTTCCTTGAGCATCCCTTCTTTCTTCGCTTTGTTGGGCACTCTGAGGCCAGAAGAGAGGCACTGTGCATGGCATTTGAGAGCTGCTTTACAATCTGATGCACTGCCAGGTTGTTATTGATCTTCAGGCTGCTGTCTGTCAGAACATTGTCAACCATGTCTTTATACTACTCAATATCACAGTGTTTCCATTTAATTTTATCAGGGTTCTTGTCTATCTTGGGGTGTTTTTTGGCTGCTTGTGTTCGCTTTGGTTTATCACGGTCACTGAGGTTGGTTGAGATGGCAAGAATTACTTCAGTGTGAAATTCAGGGGATGTTTCTCGGTTATTAAGATTTCCTTTACCAATGGCATAGATGGCCCGGTCAGCATCCAGTAGTCTATTTGTGATGATAATTTCCCGCTTTCAGAACAGAATATGGATTCAGTTGGATAGTCCTGTGGCAGGTGGATGTTGTGCTCACGCATGAAGTTTCTTAACTTTAGAGCTCGTGGGACCTCTTGCGCTCTATGGAGAGATGCATTCATGTCTCCACCTATGATGATGTGATGGGTTCTTTCATATTTCTCTATGAGCTCGTGTATTTCGTCCAGGACTTCACCAAAGTCACATTCAGCTTGGCCGTTATCACGGGATGGCATATATGCCTTTATAAGGTAGATCGGTACATCACTGAGTAGTTCTACTGCAACAATCCGATCACTGCCATCATCTGTTTTCCTAATAAACTGATCGAAATCGTCTGACCATAATACATTTGGCATGAAAGTTGGAATTGTCATAAACTTTTGTTAGGATATCTTCAGCCTTCTATCTGTAGAGCCAGTGCTCCTGTAGAAAGATTATAGAGTTTTGCTGTGAGAGCAACCTGAGATATCAGTTTCAGCCTTTTTTGTGTTCAGCGTAGCAATATTAATCCTTCTGCCAGTCCGAGGTTCTGAGAGTAAGTTTACCACCTGTGTGGCTGCTGCTGCGACGTCTTCTTTAAGGGGCCGGTTGTGGCTCCTGACATTCGAGCTGGTGGAAGCTGTTGGTAATGTTGTTGAATTTGATTTGATTTGGGAAACTAGCTTGCATGTTCATATCAGGATGAGTTATTGCAGTGCTATTTTCTGAGCAGATTAGTGCAGCCGAGTCAATGGTTGGGGTTGTGTTGATGGCTGTGAATTGATTTGATGTGAGCTGGAAGGAAGAATTGCACGCATCTGGTTCATATATAAGCCGGTCAACATTGGTGAGCTTTGGACAGGTGGAATTAGCCCTATTGGTGGTTGATGTTGTACTGGAGCTTGGTGTAGGGCAGTTCTGGGTACTGTTACTTGTTGCACTAGGCCAGTCAACATTGATGAGTTTGCGATAGGCAGAAGTTGTGCTGTAGACTGAAAACGAGGAGCGGAATACATGGTGTGTATTACCGGTAGTGTAGCTTGCTGTGGTGATGGGACTGGTCCCAGTATGAGGGCACTCTGGTAGGTTGGAGGCTGTACTCTGCTCAGTTGCAGTCTGGGATCCACTTGTTGGAGATGTGGATAGCCATGTGGCCATACCCGAGGTGCTTGGATGGGCGTACTCTGTTGTGGACCTGATGTCCGGTTGACATCCCCAGAAGTTGGCTGCAAGTCTGGACGCGACAAGATCTGTTGTTGATTTTGCCAAGGTGTTGTCTTCTGCTGTCTTTGGCTTGTTCCTCCACATCGCTTCTTGAGTGTTTTCCTGTGGCCAAACTCTAACAAATGATGCTGGAATTGATGCGGGTTCTGCCGCTTACTTGTTAGACAATATGCACGAGTTGTGTCTATCATAATAGTTTTCTGTAGTCATGTTTTGTTGTGGTTTCCGGTACTGGTTAAAAAATGATGCCTGTATTGTTGCGGGTTCTGATGCTGGTTAGATAGTGACTTGTTAGACGATATGCCCGAATTGTATCTATCATAATAGTTTTCTGGAGTCATATTTTGATGTGGTTTCCGGTACTGATTTGGTGACAGCTTTCTATTTGAGGCAGGTACACGGAGGGGAGGCGAATTGGGACCACTTTGTTTGACATGTATGTGTTCTTCTATGGCGTCCTTTTGCACTGAATGTTGCCCATATCGTTCCAATAATGACTAGATCATTGATTAACATGAGGTATGCACGGTTGAGATGGCGGCATAGTATCTTCATCACGCCTGTCGTATTGGAATTCTCCTGATCCTCAGATGCACTGAATGTTTAGATTGTGGCTGTTGCAACTGCTTCTGCAATCTGCTAGGAAGCATAGAAGAATTTGTAAATGTCTGGGATGTGGGTGTACTAATATTAATCTGGTGGACTGCTCCATGCCGCACATAATCTCCCTTTCTGTTGGTTTGTGGAAAAGGATGAGTATGCTCAGGTGGATCCTGCATGGGTGTTTTGTTTTCTTGCATATGAACTGGGTTTGAGGCATTTGCTGAGTCGTTAGTTTGATTCTGGTAGAACCAGCAGCGTTGACAATCTGCGCACGACTGTCTAGGATTTGCTCTTTGATTCAACTGGGTTTCTAGATGACATATTCTCTTTTCGAGCAGTTTCATCTCAAGGTCTGAGACCCTTGCAAGATGTTGCATCGTACCACTGCATCCTGCTTCCTGGGGGCTAGATTGGTTCGTGTTGGTACACTCACAGCTGTGTGGGTTTGTCATAGTCAGCTTATCTGTCTGAATGGCAGGTTCAAGTGCAGCTGCCACTTTCAGGAGCAGCATTCTGTTACTTTTCTTGAGTTCATCTAATTTGCTCTCCATGACGAGTCGCGTTAGAATCGGATGGCATCTGCACCCGGGCTGCCGCCTCTTCGGTTTTGAAGCCATCGACGAGCTTGGATTAGCCGGGCTGCTTGCCCTTTCCTCTAGCTGACATAATTTAGACTGAATTTACGAAACGTACGCGTAAAATGCGTAGAATTTGCTTACATAGCAGTCTATTTCCTGCGTAAAACGTCACTATTCTGTGAGTCTAATAATGTTAAAACTGGGACTTGAAACTCCGAAAATGGAACCAATCTCTGATATGCGGAAATAAATATGGGTTATTACCTCAGGCAATAACCCCGCTTAATAAACACTGCTGACTATTCTGAAATTAATTTTTATGGGAGCTGTTGCGACCATGGACAGCATGGTAGCAACAGCTCCCAGGCAAATTACTTTCAGAATAATCAACATCTTACTTCAAGTTTCAGTGTTAAAATTTATTGCAAATATGTGTACCCAAATATACAACAGAATGTGTATTAGATTATATATTCACAAAGGACATGCAATTCAGTTGATTACTGTTGAATACCTCCACTATCACCATGAAAAAATATAACAATTTATCAAAACTCTGGTTCCTGTAGCAGACATACCCCAAGACACATTCATGAATTTGTGTCACATTTGTCAATAGCGTGTGACAAAAAAACCCTTGGTATTGTGTTTCCGCAGAAGCTGTACAGATTTTGCACAACTGTATGTCCCCCAAATCCCTTGTTCACTACGTTTGGACATGCCAACAATTATCCTATTGATCTGAACTTTTGACACCTAAGAAAACAAAAAAATCTAAACTATAAATGCTATAAGATGCATGTAAAAAGTGCTGTGGCACCCAGACCCAACACACACACTTTTGTTAGCATCAAGACAAACTGTGCATCTTACAAGCTGTATAGAAAATTGAACGTAGCAGATTATATTTATACCCCTGCAAAAGCGGGGATATATAGTAATCGCTTTGGCCATGCATGAAGTGTTCATCCCCCGTATTTTTGTCCGGACCATATTTTTAACAGGTGATAGTGCTGCAGTAAGGTAGCAAGTGAAAATCACTGGTGACAAATCACCTTGTGATCCTAGTGACAAACTGTGCATAAAACCTTGATTTGATGAGAAAATATCTAGTTTTGTTTGGTAATAAGTCTCACAAGATGTAGTTCGTCATCATCACAGCCAGCTTGATGGAGAAATTGAAGGATCTGTGGTAGCCTGATGGTATTAAATGCACATGACATGTTGATTCCCTTCTTGTAGAAGTCCCAATGTTTGATAGTGCTACTGATTCCAACATTCCATGTGCTCAGACTGTGTCAGTGCAGCGACATTCTATGTTAAAACCAATCAATCTTATCTCTGGTGCGGGATAATGTCACATTTGATAGAATTTTTCGGATGCTCTTCAAAAGCACTATTGGCATTATTGGTCTCAGGTTGGATAGAAGTCCTTGTGAGTTCTTAGGCTTTGGGAGTGTGATGAGTGTACTTTCTCTCACAGCAGCTATATGAATGTTTAAATGTAGAGGCACACCACCACTCACTGTACACAACTCTGAAGGGCACTATCGGGACTGACCATGGAAAAGCGAGGCGATTCGAGAATGGTTCAAGGAACAGTTCATTGACCACGATGATGAGCCCTTGCACATGTTCTCAGGAGACCACAGTCCATTACTAACACTAATTAAGCCAGCAGAAGTTGAGAAGGCAGTTAAACCGCTGGAAAATGGACGCGTATCTGGACCTGATGGCTTGAGCAATGAACTATTCAAATATGTAAGTGACATTATCTCAAAACCAATCACGCACCTAATCAATTCAGCTTTTATGCACCGCCGTCCCATCGACGCTGTAGGCAAAGGCTCTACCCATGCCCAAGAAGCCATCTGGCCCCCAGCCAATCTGCGGCCCATTGTGCTCCTCAACAGCATATGGAAAATCCTGTCCAATGTTACTCTATGCCACATCCGAGACAAGATCGATGCCCACTGGATCATGTCAGAATGGCTTCAAACGTGGATGCAGCTGCGCAGACATTATATGGGCGCAATGCATGCTTATGTCTGTAGTCATGTCCAAACAGTGGGATTTCCACAAAATGGGCATTGACATGTCACGAGCCTTCGACACAATTAAGCGCTCAAAGATCCTAGATGTACTATGCCAGGCCAGTTGAGCTACGACTAGTGAGACTACTGCATGCACACACCAAGCTAAGAGTACGAGTTAGGTCAGTGAAGTCTGTAGAGTTTGAGACATCAATCGGTTCCCCACAGGGAGATGGTCTATCTCCTGTGCTTTTCACCTGTTACCTTGCTGCTGCATTGAAATCCATGCAGGAAAATTCCACAAGACCAAACACCCCAGTGTCAATACTGGGTATGCTGCTAGAGATGGAATATGCCGACGATGTAGACTTCATAGACGAGGAAAAGAAACCTCTTGACGAACTTCTCCCAGTAGCTGCAAGCAGACTAAAAATTGAGAATCTCTTTATGAATGAATCCAAAATAGAGTTGACCCATATATACCTATCTACAAAGCATGAAACCAAAGAAAATGATGATCCACTTCATGGCGGGGAACCAAGGAGGAAATGTAAAATCCTTGGCTCACTGCTTTGCAATACTGCTGACATTGCTGCACGCTGCGTCATGGGGGAACATAGCTTTCCAGTCATTCTGGAAGCTATGGATTCGTAGATCAAAGATGCCCTTGATAAAAGGACTACATTTATACAATGCAATCTGCATATCATTGATGCTGTATAACTGTAACAGCTGGGCAGCTCCAAAGGCAGCTCTAGACAAAATTGATGCCTGCCACCGCAAACACCTACTCGCAATCACTGGACACCGATGGTCAGACAGCATAATTTCCAATGGTGCACTATACAAGATGTGTAATACGTCACCGCTGTCTGTAAAAGTCACCCAGCAAAGATGGTCCATGTTTGGCCATGTGCTAAGAATGCCAGAAGACACAGCAAAGAGAGCCTTGGAATTCGCTCTACTCAGAGCCAGCAAATACAAAGCCAGAAGAGGACGTCATTGCATAAATCTGCTAAGTGTGCTACGTGGTGACCAAGAAAGCAGAACTCGGGTTCCAGCCGAAGACAAGACATCGTGGGCAAAGGCGAAGGACTGATTGCAGCTGTAGTATGTTTCTACTACTACAGTCATAGAATACAGTAATCATACAAAGGCAGAGTTAATGACGTGTGTGATTTATGTTGAGATGGTATTATCTGTAGATTTAAGTTCATTTTTAATTCCATCAGGCTCACATGCATGGCCATCTGTTAGAGATGTTAAGGTTTTTCTAACTTCTGCTTCTGTTATTGGATTTTGCACGGGGTGTGGGTGGCCTTCAAATGTGGGTAAAGGTTAATTTTCCATGTCATTGAACTGAGCTTTGACCCATTCCTTGATTGCCTCTGCCTTTTCCCTGGTCAGAGCTGATGAAGTAACCAGCAGAGTTAGGTACAACAAGTGGTTGCTGGGGACAGGAGTGCTGATTTTTAATGCTTTGCTTGGTCTAAACATTTTTTGACAATCACTGGTAGATGTGAACCAGGTTCTTATTGTGATTCTGTCTTGGTTAAGTTTTGGTGTTCATTCCGACTACTTTGATAATAGGCATGCCACTGGAGATGGCGTATGTAGATGACGTTGACATTATTGATGAGGAAAGATGTCATTGATACACTACTTCCAATAGTTGCAGAACAGCTCAAGGCTGCAACCCTCTTCATGAATGAAGCTAAAACAGTGTTCACTCATGTATACCTATCCAATACCACAGAAATGAATGATGACTCTAATTCATTGAGGCAATGGGGGGAGGAAGAGTAGAATCTTGGGTTCTCTCCTCAGAAGCTCTATCAACATTGGAACCCGATGCGCAACAGGAAATATCGCTTTCCAGTCCTTTTGGAAGTTGTAGATTCGTGGTTCTAAAATGGACAAGAAAGTCAAGATGCAATTATATGATGCTATATGTGTTTCCATAATGCTATACAATTGCAACTGCTGGCCAGCCTTAAAACACTCTTGAACAGACTTGATGCAGACATCTGCAAATCATTACAAATCATCGCTAGCCACACAGTCTAATATCAAATGCAGCACTCTACAAATTGTGTAATGTAGAGCCACTCTGTGAGGATAGCGCAACAGCAATGGTCTATGTTTGGACATGTTCTTCAAATGCCAGTAAATACTGCTCAGCAAGGACTAGAATTTTGCAGTCGCAGGTCCCAACTCGTATCAGGCACACAAAGGATGCCACATAAACATGTTTTGCGATCAGACCTAAAAGAACCTAATGTAGGACCACTAACGATAAGAAGGAACCTAAAGGAGCTTATGGTGACGAAGGTTGAAGAAAAACTGATTGCAGCTGATGAACCATAAAAGATGATAGACGATGTCATATTTGATAGAGGTGGACAACTATCTAGTTGAAGAGGGTGTGCCAACAAAATGAATAACTGTGTGTTTTGATTTAGAATAAACTGATTAATCACTGGGAAATATATTATTTACAAGATTAAACATAATGTTTTAAAACCATGATAATATAAGGATACGTGATAAAACTGTGGTATAGTGCACTCTGTTCGAGGTAAACCAAATGTATCATTGAAGCGTACGATTCTGTGTTTTAACACAGTATTTAACTCATTACAATTGACGATATGGCTCACGATTGTCAATGTGTAACTGTTTACAGTTAACTAGGTGTTGTCCAATCAAAAGTCCCCACCAACACTGCACCATACGACTTAGCTGTTGTCCAATCGCAAGTTCGCACTATTGCACCACACACACCACTCAATTCCTTATATGTTAGCAGGGATAAAATCACCAGTTTTCATTGGTATAGTTTTTAGCTCACCTGGCCTGAATGGCCGCTTATGCTGTGGCAACTGCCGTCGTCTTTAAACTTTAAAACACTACTCATTAACTGTGTTTTAACACAGTATTTTGGACTTTTGATTGGACAACACCTAGTTAACCGTAAACAGTTACACACTGACAATCGTGAGCCAAATAGGTGCTGAAGAAATTAGTCAAGCGAATGAATATACATACCTTGGATGCACTATCAATTCAAATGGTAACCTCACCAAAGCCAAAGAAAACCTCTATGCAAAGGGCCTGAAAGTACTCTTCAAACTCCAGAGAACCTTTTCTGGCTCGCCTCCACCACCCAAGCTATACATTAAACTATGTGACGCCCTAATAAAACCTATTATATTATACAACTTTGAAATATGGGCAGCTGAGCTCCACGGGAAACAGACAAACAACAATTATTACAAATACATGGACATATTGGAGTCTGAATTATATGAGAAAGTCCATATCAAATTCTGTAAATTTAACTTACAAGTAAATAGAATCACTACCAACTTAGCATGTAAATCTGAGCTTGGTAGATACCCACTCATTATTGACATAAACACCCGTATATCTAAATACTGGGTACATTTGGAAAACTTACCATCCAATCGCACAATTCTACCAGATGCTGTCCTGTGCAGCAAGACACTACACCTCGCAAAAAATTAAACCTGGCACACTTACATCAATACAATGTTCGTACAGAACAGAATAAATGCCACATCCCTAGATACAAGACCACACCATAGGAAACAGATGGGGAATGTGGTAAAGAATATTATAGAACAGAATTATCTCGAACATTATCATCAGAAACTAATGTCAGCTGGAAAATTACAGTATTATAAATATATTAAACGACTTTACACCATTGCTACATATCTCACTCATATAACCAACTCAAACTTTCGGAGATCATTGACCAAGACACGCATCTGTGCCCATCGCTTTGAAATAGAAAGCGGTAGATACAGGAAGGTTGAGAGAAAGGACAGAAAATACAGATTATCCCACCTGGAAGTAGAAGATGAACTACAGTTTATGGCCGTATGTTCAGTATACAAAAAGTACAGAGATCTGCTATATAACAAACTTATGCTAACTCTACCCACCTTCCCTAATCTGACCAACTCTTTCATCTTAGACTGTCCTCCAAAACTCTCACCACTCGTCGGGCAGTTTATATACTAAATGACCCAAAACAGAGACATGATCCTGAATACCCCCTCCACTACGCCCATCCCAACATGAATAACGATAAGCGGCCTACAAAGGACACATTCAATATTAACTCGCACTATTTAGACTGCACGGCTTCCATATCAGTCTCCCTCCTAGTCTTTATGATGTAAATAGCAATATATAAATGTTTATAGTTACATAGTTATATTTAATTAATCATAGTTAAAGTATTATTAAATTCCATACATTACTCTATGTATATCACTCATTTGTACTATACATGCACTGATGATATTAAAAAGTATAATTGCGTGGCCGATTTCAACCAAATTTGGCTGGAAGACCACTATGACCGCACACTCCAGTACTTCTATTCAGAATTTTGATTCATCAATTTTTCAGGTGAAAATCTGAGATTTTATTAAAAATGTATCAGAAATTGTCAAATTGCTTCTTACCATTCTGAGCGATTTCAAACAAATTTGTCTGAAAGGACACTATGGTGGTAGGCTCCAGAACCTCCATTCGGAATTTTAATTCATCAATTTTTAGGGTGAAAATCTTAGACTTTATGAAAAATGTTCCGGAAATTGTCAAATTGCGTCTCCTTACAATTCTGAGCGATTTCAACAAAATTTGGCTGAAAGGATCCTGTAGTGATGGTCTTCAGAACCTCCATTCAGAATTTTGATTCATCAATCTTTTTGGGTGATTTTCTTAGTCTTAGATTTTATGAAAAATGTACTGGAAATTGTTAAATTGCTTCTCCTTAACATTCAGAGCGATTTCAACCAAATTTGGCTGGAAGGATCCTATGTTAATACCCTCTAGAATGTTTATTTAGAATTTTGATTCATTAAGTTTTTGGGTGAAAATCTTAGATTTTATTACATTTTTTGGGCTGTTATCCTCCAAAATCGTAAGATAATATACATATTATATCATTATATAGCAATAGTATTATATAACTGCCTTATTGTTCCAAGACTAATTAATCTACTGCTGCTTGGAAGCATCCACTGTCAGGATGCTTTGAAAGTTGCAGGTTGCTAAGGTAACCCAACATAAGGTCAGATGCTGCTGCCTTATGTTATTTGGCCACAAAATTAAGTTTTTGAAACTTGTATTATGCCTTCAGTTATGTGTGCATCTGTTAATTTGATTAAATGTACCGGAAATTGTCAGAGCGCGACTTTATTAACCGCTTGCCGGATTTCAACCCTAGTTGGCTGGATGGACCCTATTGGGGTAGGCTTCATAACTTCTATTCAGAATTCAATACTGGATATTGTTAAAATGCTTCTCCATAGCTGCTTGACAGATTTCAACAAAATTTGGCTAGAACTACCTAGCCTATCATGGTAGGCACCAGAACTTCTATTCAGGATTTCATTTGGTCAAGTTTTGTGTTGAAAATTATGATTTTATGAAAAATCTACTGGAAATTGTCAAAACGGATCTGCTCCTAAACCACTTGGTGGATTTTATCCAAATTTGGCTGGAAATATTCTATAGACGTAGGCTCTAGAATTTATATTCAGAATTTTGTTTGGTTGCTTTTTTGGTGGGCATCATAAATTTTTTTTTAATTTTCTGTAACCATTTAGAACGCTATTGCTTAAATAATGTCCCAATTTCAAAGAAACATGCGTGGAACGATCGTATGGCAGTAGGCTTCAACATATACCAAACGAGAATTTTGATTGGTCAATTTCTGTTATGGCCATTTTGGGAATTTTCGAAAATTATCCATGTCTATTTAAATGCAAATGGTTAAATGCTAATAGTCCAGGTGAGCGCCACAGGACCGTGTGCCTCTTGTTACATTGAATAAGCCTGCATAGTTCGATTTTGACAATCTTGTGTAAACAACTGACGTCATAGTCACAGATATACAACACTAGATCGTTCATTTACCTGTCATGACGGCATAACAAATTACTATTATTTAGAATGATAATAGTAATAGTAATTTGTTATGCCGTCATGATAGGTAAATGAACGATCTAGTGCTGTATATTGTTTTTATACCAAAATATTTGGCGGGGTATTACGTAATGGCGCCATCCGTCCTGGCAGGCGGGCGTGCGTGCGGGCGGCATTTCCGAATCATAACTCTGTTACCATTTGTCAGATCGCATTGAAACGCCATAGGGTGCTTGGACTTGGCCTCCAGCCACCATCTAGAAATTTGGTTTCCGGATGATAACTCCGTTACCATTTGGCGGATCGCATTGAAACTCCATAGGGTGGTTGGAATAGGTCTGGGGAAGAAACCTATCGAAATCGACGATCCGCAATCCAAGATGGCCTTCAGCCACTGGCGGCCATCTAGAAAATTGGTTTCTGGATGATAACTCTGTTACCGTTTATCAGATCGCTTTGAAACTCCATAGGGTGGTTTGACTAGGTCTGGGAAAGAAACCTATCGAAATTAACAATGATCCGAAATCCAAGATGGCCGCAATCTTGAAAATTGGTTTCCGGATGATAACTCCGTTACCGTTATCGGATCACTGAAACTTCAGAGTGGTTGGACTAGGTCTGGGGAAGAAACCTAATGAAATCGACGACGATCCGAAATCCAAGATGGCCACCAGCCATCTTGAAAATTGGTTTCCGGATGATAACTCTGTCACCGTTTATCAGATCGATTTGAAACTCCATAGGGTGGTTGGACTATGTCTGGGGAAGAAACCAATTAAAATTAACAATGATCCGATATCCAAGATGGCCGCCAGCCACCGGCGGCCATCGTGAAAATTAGTTTCCGGATGATAACTCCTTAACCATTTATCGGATCGCTTTGAAACTTCATAGGGTGGTTGGACTAGCGCTGAGGAAGAAACTTATCGAAATCCACAATGATCTGAAATCCAAGATGGCTGCCAGCCAGGGATGGACATCTTCAAAATTAGTAATCATGGCAGGGTGTTATGCGCCGTTTGCAGAGCTCTTGTTATAAATGGAATCAACATTTAAGTAAAATCATGACAGAAGTCATCAATATAAAATTCTGGACTTTTCATGACATTTACTGAGAAAACAAATTTCCCTGACTCATCCCTGACCGTGTACAAAAATAAAATCCCTGACATTTTCTCCGACACTGCGAACACTGTCTTAAGTATGGGAATTGCATAAAATATGTATTTTTCTTTAAAAATATAATCTGGTAAATTGTTTATCAATATTGCTAAAATTTGGGAGACATTTAGACTTGTTCTTCTTTTATCATGTTGCCAAATTTTAGATGAATAGGTTGTAGGAAAGTAGGCATGCCCAATTTTAGACAAGGTTTTTTGGGATGGACAGTAATCTTGTTTTTAACTATAAAAGATCTATAAACTCACATCAAATTTGACATATTGTGACAACTTTCCTGAGATTACATTCAACAAAATCTGTCAGTTATGTCCCTCGAGTCAAAACCTATCCCTGGTTTTCCCTTTTCTCGCTTCTGATTGGTCTTCAAAGTTATCTCCCCTTTGATCGCATTTCGGAAAAATCTGTATGTTCTTCACAGTTGATCTCCCTTCTGATTGTATGTCAGAAAAATCACTCCATGGGCTCGGCACTTATCTCCCCTACCCCTGAGCCAAAATCTGTCCATGTTCTTTGCATTTATCTCCTGTGACTGTATGTAACCAAAATCTGATCACAGTTATCTCCCCTGACATAAAATCTGCCCATGTTCTTCAGTTACCTATCCTGAGGGAAATTCTGCTCCTTTACAGTTATCTCTTTCATCAAAAATCTGTTTTCCGAGGCATAATTTCAGAACATAGTGCATGACCATCATTGGTGGTAATTTTTCTGCTGTTTTAAACAGAATAATTCTTGCATTTGTTTTTAATCAAAATCAATTATTTTATGTAGCCTCTACATGTATATATATCTACAATGTCGATAAACCTCAAAATCTCCACTGTCTCTTGAGCAAAGTCTGCAATTGCAATTGATCACAATTTTCTGTCAGATTTGTTTTAAAACAGGAATATCTAGCAGCAGGTGTGGCTATAAAATAAATCAATTATTTGTGGTATTAACTATTAAGAAAAGTCACAAAATGTTTTTATTTGGATGATTTTGACCAAGAGGTCCAAGGTAATGGGGTTTACATGCCTGTATCATAGTTGGAAGAATGTTGAGAATACAGACTGCACAACAATCTCTTTGACCTTCACTGAACTGTCAAAAGTAGGTCACCGTCATATACTTTAGATGCAGTGTTGAATACAGACTGCACAACAATCGATTTGAAAGTCATTGAACTGTGGAAATTAGGTCACAGTGACATACATTTGATGCCCGTAACACATTTAACCCAATATGCATCCATACACCAAGTTTGGTTAGTTAGGCCACCACATTGGTGTTCCAGAATGTATACACTATCTGTGCTTAAGACGTTATTGATCTGACTGCGAATAAAAGATAACTAGAATCGGTCAACAAAATTAATTGTGAAGAAATTAATATTTTAACAGTATGTGGCATTATTATAGCGGTAAAATGTGGGATGTCAGAAAAAATTACCTATTCTCTTGGCTTGTGTTCAAATTGTGTTCCTGCTTGAGGATAGGTCCCATTTACACATATTTAAATATAACTTCCGCTCCTTCCTCTTGCTAGGAAAAACTCTGGTGCAAGGCTAGCCCGTTACTAGTGTGCAGCTCCGGAGCAGTATATATTTATTATTGCACTGGATTGGTCCATCCTGGTTGCTATATCCCGCAGGGTCATATAATTTTCATGGGTGTGGTTCCGCAGCTTTTTTAATTTATGGGTGGGTTTGCTCCCACTGATAATTTTAGCGGGTTTGGTCCCACGGGATATTCCTAGTGAGAGGGAATCTCACCAATCATGGCAATTCCTTTCACTTAGTCGATTAATTTTTCGCGCCATCCCACTTTGTGTTAAATTGGCTGGGGAGGTCAACAGGCTGTGGCCGAAATAATTCCAATTCAAAATAATTTAATTAAAACGTTTATCAATCCTAAATAAATTAAGCAATATGTTTATCAATCTATAATAAATTAAGTAATACGTTTCATAGAACATCTTTTCATGTGATTAACAAGTCTCCCGTCTTCCTTTTTGTTCAAATGCCAATGTTCTGGGTGAATGTCAAGGGCCCCCCCCCCCCCATCTTTTTTGTTCAAATGCCTATGGTCTGGGTGAACACAAAGCTTCTATGTGACCGATTCAGGTCCATTGATTGTAATGGTCATGGTTAATTAGATATGTCATGAAAAAACTACTATGAATGTGAATCTATATTAAATTCTACTGAAAACCATACATCAGTTTGTTGGTAACCTCTCCACAGTCAACTGTGACCCTACCTCATCTCAGTCTCAGACAAGTGCAAACCAGCAACCCCTTAATCTGCTATATGATTGCCATCAACCAACCAAAATTGATTTTTTTAGTTGATGGATTTTTAGAGCAAAAATGACGCCTACTCATTATTCACAGGACTGATGGCGACCAAATTTGGATCTGTACATGTAGTAGGTTTCCCATTCTGCTAAATTATAATCCAATATTTAATTACTGGTGTTCCAGATAGGTGTCAGGCCTCTTATGCTTACAGTACCACAAGTTTCAAGATTGAGATTTCATGGGTTAACCCTTTCAACGACAAATCACTAAAAGAAGTAAATTCTAAGATGTAAAGCATATTCTGTTGAAAATTTGAAAATTAATATGACTGGAAACCGTTGCTGACTAAGGCAGCAATGGCATACAGCGATAATAATTTCAAAATATTCAGCATCTTTCCTGTTTGTTTTCCCTGACAATGAGATACTGAGAATTTATCGGAGAAAGCGTCAATCGAGGGAACACATGGCATTAATAGCTCAGGTCAACAAATCAGTTAAAAATAAAATTTGTCTTTCAACATCTTTTTTAATTTTAAAATTCATATGGACTAAAATGATCTTTTGTACAATAATGAGGCATAAATATATATTTAAAAACTGGAGTTGGCATGCATTACACGCCACACAAATATGAGTCGGGTAATGCCATGCATTACACCCCACACAAATATGAGTCAGGTAATGGCATGCATTACACCCCACACAAATATGTCAGGTAATGGCATGCATTACAACCCCACACAAATATGTCAGGTAATGGCATGCATTACACCCCACACAAATATGAGTCAGGTAATGGCATGCATTACACCCCACACAAATATGAGTCAGGTAATGGCATGCATTACACCCCACAATAAATATAAGTCAGGTAATGGCATGCATTACACCCCACACAAATATGAGTCGGGTAATTACATATTAACAAGCATGTTTACGGCCACAAGTAGTTCATTATTGACAAGCGGCCCAAGGGTGTTGATGTTCAGCTGCCTGACACTTAACACAAATTAAATTAAAAGATGAACTGGTGTTCATTTTTCAACAAATTTGGTGGGAGATGGTGTTGTCGTAGACAGCAACATCTTCCGGCAAAATTGTTGAAATATGTACACCAGTTTCTTTGATATTGACACAGTAAAAGATAGAATATTGATATCAGAGCGCCAAGGGTTAAAGCTCTCGAGTCTACATGCATGACATGTACCTAATTCCAAAGTCAACTTATTTGGTCTAAATTGCTGAAAATAATACAAACCGTACTGACTGAATGTTTTATTATTGACTCTAATAAGGAACCTAGAAATTTAGTGATGCACTAAATCACTCAAGATACTCCCACACTACCATGACTACCCTTTAGACTACGACGCACCCATACTCCCAAGTTTAGTGACCATGGGTAGAAGTTTTGAGAATACACATACGCCAACAATTTATTTGATGTTGATTGAGCCGGGTATGGTGACCTACTTTTGATACATGCCACACCTTTAACAAGGGGCCTGTATCGCTCACCTGGGTCATAGGCATCTCAACTAGAATGGTCATTAACAGTAAGTAAACCTCTAATGAGTTAAGCAGACTTGTAACAAGAAAAAAACAGAGGCCAAGTTTCTTTATGTATCAACTTCTCTTGAACAAACTTTAATGGCCCTTAGTCATCAATATCATATCTCCAAAATTTCAGCCCAATCCGTTCAGTGGCTCTGGAGACGAAGTTGCTTTCATGAAAACCAGGCCATCCAAGATGGCCGCCCAACCATTTGGCAAATCAAGTTCCCTTGAACAAACTTGGTTCAGCTCGTGCCCTAAATGATATTTTATGACTTTTGAATCAATCGCTCAGTTCGACCGAAGATTTTTAGCCATTTCTAAAAATCGGCCAAATCCAAGATTGCCGCCGAACAAATTGGCTGATTGGCTTCGTTTGAACAAACTTGAATCTCTACAACCTAAGGATGCTTCCTGCCAAATATAATTGAAATCGGCCCAGTAGTTCGAAGACATTTAAATTTCCCATTGCTTTAGTATGGGAGTTTTTGGCGGGAAAATTGATCCAAGATGGCCACCAAACCATTTATCTGATAGTTTTGAAAATTGCAAATTTGCGATCAGAATACCCAAAACCATATATAAAACCAATTTCAGCCTCAAAATCCATCAAATAAAAAAAATCCAATATGGCCGCCAAACATGCTGTATTTTGTTTGGCCCACTGCGGCCATGTTTTTAGATGGATCAACTTCCCTTGAACAAACCTTAGTGAGCCTTAGTTCCTAATCATATCTGCCAAATTTCGGTCCAATCCCTTCAGAGGTTCTGGAGAAGTCGTTTTCGCTAAAACTAGGTCAACCAAAATGGCCGCCGAACCATTTGACCAATCAAGTTCCCTTGAACAAACTTGGTTCAGCTCTTGCCCTGGATCATATTTCATTGGGTTTGTTTCAGTCCCTCAAGCGGTTTTTGAAAAAAATTTTAAAGAAATTTCCTAAAATCGGCTGAAATCCAAGATGGCCACCGGCCAAATTGGCCGATCAGCTCCGTTTGAACAAACTTGGATCCCTATGCCATAAGGATACTTCCTGCCAAATATAATTGAAATCGGCCCAGTGGTTCTTAAGTCGTTTAAAGAAAAAAGTTGACGGCCGGACGCCGGATGGTCGCCATGGCATAAGCTCATTTGGTCCTTTTAAATTGACAATGCAGCCAAGAATTCTATATGATGTTCAGTTAACCAGAAACATAGGCTATGAAAACCTACTTTGACACATGACACAACATTAGTCAAATACGCAATAATACACCAAGTTTGCTTAATGTATACCAAACTTTTGCAATGCCAATGCAGCCAAGAATTCTATATGATGTTCAGTGAGCCAGAAAGGTAGGGTCATAATGACCTACTTTTGGTATGTGACATACCTTTATCATACAATGCAAACAAAAAGTTTGGTTACAGTATACAAATTGTGAAACCTGCCCAGAATGCGCACATATAAGCACAGCAAAAGATGATCATAAACCTATTAATGGTCAAGACCCTGCAGCTGTCTTAAGAACTGTCTATATGCAGATTATTTTTGAAAATTTACAACTCCAATGCCTGACTTGATAACCAACCAAGCCAGTCATCCGAGTTGTACATTATCAAAAGGTATTCTCTTGGCTTGCAAATGGACAATCGCTAACAAAAAATCTACATCTTCTTGACCAATCTTGAACACTAACCCTTCCACCGATGAATTACCTATATCTTATTTTCAAGGCTACCATACAGGAAAACTGTTGAATATTTTGAATATAATTAGACTGGAAGCCATTGTTGCCTTAGGCAGCAACGGCTTCTGGTCACATTAATTTCAAAATATTCAACAGAATAAGTTTTATATTGTAAAGAATATACTTTTCCCGGGATTTGTCGGTGAAAGGGGTAAAGATTTAGACAGATGGTCGCCTAATACTTGTAAATCTGTTGCCATAGGAAATGCAGTTTGATGATGATACGTTGTTTTTCAATCAGCTTCATTCCTAAATGGATCAAGAATATAGTATTATAATAATAGATTGTGACATGATATAAACAACGTTCAGATACATTTGTTTATTAATACCTCTCCAATTACCATTTGAACGTCCAAATATTAAACATTCGAGCAAGTTAGTATATAGTATGTTCATGTTCTGAGTCTATTGGGATTTCAGCGTAGGTTGTAAGTGATATTGACATGACACGGTCATCAAACCTATCAGCCTATACAGCTTTATTCCCTACTAGAATACAAGAGGACCAAGGGCCAGTGGTGCTCACCTGGACCATTAGCATCTGAACTATTTGCAAGACATGATGGATAATTTTCGGAAAATCCAACAGGGCCATAAAACAAAATTGACCAATCAAATTATCCATTGTTTTCTTGAAGCTTATCGTCATAGAATCATTCCATCAAAGTTTGTTTGAAATTAAGCCATTAATTAAGTAGTAGTAGTAGTAGTAGTAGTAGTAGTAGTAGTAGTAGTAGTAGTAGTAGTAGTAGTAGTAATAGTATTTAAAGGCTTCTGGGAATCTTTGCAAAAATACAAGATCGCCATTGAAAAAATTAACTAATTAAATTCATTTATTCAACTTCTGAAGCATATGACCATAGGATCCTTCCAGCCAGGTTTCATCACCATAGGATGATTCCACCAAGTTTCGTTGAAATTGAACCATTGACTAAGGAAGGGTAGTATTTTTAAGGATTTCTGGAAAATCCAAGATGGCCAAAAGAAAATTTGACCAATTAAAATTGTATACACGTTGGAAAATTTGACCAATCAAAATTGTATACACGTTCTGAAGCCTACCTGCCTACAGTAATTCCAGCTGGGTTAAAATCAGCCACGTGGTTAATGCGGAATAGGCTTTTAAATGACTTAGAAAATTTTCCGAAAATCCAAGATGGCAGATGGATAAATCGATCAATTATAAATCTGCTCCGAAGTCTACCACCATTGGGTCCTTTTAGCCAAGTCTGGTTGAAATCGACCAAGCAGTTAATTAGGAGTAGCATTTTGACAATTTCCGGTA
Organism: Chaetoderma sp. LZ-2023a; assembly: GCA_034401795.1. NCBI lineage: Eukaryota > Metazoa > Mollusca > Caudofoveata > Chaetodermatida > Chaetodermatidae > Chaetoderma > Chaetoderma sp. LZ-2023a. The sequence goes on along the minus strand of CM067370.1, from coordinate 66,272,992 downwards.
AATTTTTCATAAAATCTAAGATTTTCACCAAAATAAATTGAGCAATCAAAATTCTGTATACAAGTTCTGAAGCCTACATCCATAGGGTCCTTCCAGCCAAATTAGTTTGAAATCCACCCAGCAGTTAATGAGTAGTGTTTTAAAGCAAAATTTGATGGCTGGACGGTCGGCATGGCATAAGCTCACTTGGCCATTCTGGCCAGGTGAGCTAATAATATACTAGGATACTCGCACATCAGAGACAGAATGAGGTCTGAGGTCTATTGGATGAAACATCAGGTAATGGTGGCTTCGATAAACTGGGTGAATATATTGAAATTTTACTTTAAAAGATCGAATATCTTTCTTTGATGACTTAGGGAATATTTCATTTGAAAATTAAAAATTTTGACATCAGAGTGAATGGGCATATGCAGGTCAAGACGATTTTTGAAGATTTACACTAGAATGACTGGCTCTGTTATTTATCCAGGCATTGCACTGATTGATTTAAAAACAAGAGGCCCAAGGGCCTGTGACGCTCACCTGGACCATTAGCATTTAAATATACATGAATCCTTACATTTAAACAGATGGCCACCGGAAAAATCGACCAATCGAAGACAAATTTGGTTAAAATCCACCAAGATGTTAAGGAGATGTGTTTTGACAATTTCCAGTAAATATTTCATTAACAAAAATTGGTCCAGCACTTCATGAGAAAGTCAACCAATTCTCTGGAGTTTCTTTGTAAATCCAAAATGGCCACCAGCAAAATTTATCAATCACATTTTTATTAGAAATTCCGAAGCCCACCATCCCAAGGTGCTCTGGCCAAGTTTGATTAAAATCTGCCCAGCGGTTAATGACTATCTTTTACTAAAGTTATTTCTGGAACTTTTCGGAAAATCATAGGTGGCCAACCAAAAATTGACAAATCACATTTCTGCATAGAAGTTCTAAGCCAAACCAGTCGAGGATCATTCCAATTAAGTTTGGTTAAAATCAGTCAAGTGGTTAATGAAGAGTAGCCAACTAAGCGATTTCCGGGACATTAAAAAAAAATCCAAGATGGCCACTGGAAAAATATACCATCCAAATTTTTGTATAGGAGTTCTGAATATTCCTAGCCTCGGTTCATTTCATCTATGTTCTGTTGAAATCATCCTAGTGGTTAATGATTAGACTTTTTTGGCCAACGAAAAAATTGACGAATCGAAATTCTGAATAGAAGATCTGAAGCCTACCACCATAGAGGTCTTCCAGCCCAATCTGGTTGAAATCACCCAAGCAGTTAATGAAGAGTAGCATTTTTCAGAAAATCCCAGATCGCTACAGGAAAAATTGATGAATCAAAATTCTGAATAGAAGGTCCGAGGCCTACCACAATAGGAATCTCCCAGCCAAGTTTCATTACAATCAGTCAAAATTGTAAGAAGCAATTTGACAAATTTTTGGAATTTAAAAATAATAAAATCAAAGATTTTCACGCAAAAAATTCATGAATCAAAATTCTGAATAGAAGTACTGGAGCCTAGAAGTACTAGCGCCTATCACAATAGAATCCTTTCAGTCCAATTTGGTTGAAATCTGTCAAAATGGTAAGGAGAAGTAGAGATTTAACAATTTCCGGTAAATTTTTAATAAAATTTAGGAATTTCACCCAAAATATTTACGCAACAAAATTCTGAATGGAAGTTCTAGAGCCATAGGATTCTTTCAGCCCAATTTGGTTCAATTTGGTCAAAATGGTAAGGAGAAAAAGCAATTTAATAATTTCCGGTAAATTCTTAATAAAATCTAAGTTTTTCACCCAAAGTATTTACGAATCAAAATTCTGAATGTACGTTCTATAACCTATGACCATAGGATCCTTTCAGCCAAATTTGATTGAAATCGGTAAACGGGTAAGGAGAAGAAGCAATTTGACAATTTCCGGTAAATATTTAATAAAATTTAGGATTTTGAGCCCAAAAATGTATGAATCAAAATTCCAAATGGAAGTTCCGGATCCGAGCACAATAGTATCCTTTGACCAAAATTTTGTTAAGATTCGGCTATTGGTTAAGGAGGAGTAGCGTTTTAAAGCAAAAATTGATGGATGACGGACGGTCACCACAGCATAATCTCACTTGGCCTTTCAGGCCAGGTGAGCTAATAAGTTTCACTTGGCTTGCAAATGGCCATTCCTCAAGACTACAGAAAAGGCTGATTTTGACCGCTTGAGCAGTTTGAGTTTGGGGTTAACAGATATATCACATACTCTACATAGTGTATAACTAAAGACTGACTGATCATGTGACTACACATGTACACACGGACGCACGCACACACACACACAATCTAATCTGACGCGCGCACACCCACCATGACACACTCAAGCTGTGCCCATCACTGTAAATGCAGGATACATAAATCTGCATGGCAGTGAAACTTTTGAGAACATCAAGATAATGATATACAAATCTGTGATTATTAAATGATGAAAACATTCATTCACTTATTTCAATTTAAAGCTGGAATATTCATTTCTCTATATTTTTTTTGCCACGGTTATAATTTCAAAGGCAACGCCAATAGATAAGATGGATTAACATATTACAACTCTGCTCACTTAAATTATTCAATCACTGCTCATGCTATATCACTACTAACATATCAATACAATAACTATTTTACCATTGTTCATTTTCTATTGCACACCATGCTTATTGTATGTCAAGTGTATGTCTGTTTGATGAAGTGCCACAAATAGCTTACAAATACAGCAGTGTCCCAGAATGTTACGCTTTATTATGCTTCGAGTAAAAGCTGGTTTGATTACTTGTATTATATGTCTTCGTAGATGAGTGTATATATATATATATATGCACACGCTACATGTAAATCTTTACCTCCATCCAATCAGATCAAAATATCATGTCATGTAAACATACTCTGTATGTAACAAGAATGGCAACCATAGATTGCTGAAATTTATGCGTCGGACATCCGCAGTAACACTATTTCCACCATGACCTTTGACCTTTTGAGGACAAAAATAATATGGTTTTCGGAGACATAAAGGGGAAAATACAGGCAAAGGCTGACAAAGATCCCTTTAGTAGAACTCTTTCCGTAACTGGATCAACGTAGCATTGACCTTTTGACCTGCAACCAAAATTTGATGAAATACCGTCAGTCAAGGTTGAGCTACCATCCGAAAATGAATAGTAATGCCAGTAAATGGCTCCCAATGACCTTGATCGCAAAATCAATAGGATTCTTACTAGTGTCAAGGACAACATGACAACCATGCCTGATGAGGATCGCTCCAGTCGAAATGGAAATAACAGCACAAACACACATACAGATAGAAAAAGCAAAAGGCATATAAACCCTCATACATTTATATAATAACAACGTCAAAATGACTCTAAAAACATTGTAAACCGCATTAACCGGCAGTCTGTTCTAAAGCTGCACACCCTGTATATACATATCTTACAACTAATGAAATATCCATATATTATAATAAATTTTAAGCAATGTAATTAAAAACGCAATCACAGGAATCGCAGTTGGCTTTTCCATAAAATCGAGCATCAAACAATTCACCTTTCCAGAGTACCCACCCATCATATGACGTCATAATGAACTGCGTGGTGTGTACAATGACATCATAATGTATGACGTCGATAAGTACGCCACGAACGCATATTTGATGACGGTCTATGCGTTGTTGTACAAATTGCTTGCTTTTACTATTTAATAAATATTCTTTTGAATATTTTAAAACTAATTTGACTGGGCGCTGTTGCTGCCATAGGCAGCAACAGCACCCAGTCAAATTAGTTACAAAATATTCAACAGCTTCCCTGTATAGTTTTCTGGAAATTGATAGCTAGGGCATTTGGGGATCGATCAATCCCAACACGGCGAGGTGTGGGTGGAGCTTAGCTAGTGATGGGCGGGGCATAGCTAAAAATGGAAAGGTCCATTATAGAATAACGTTAAAAATGACAACATTATATAAACAGAGTAAATTCAGAATATCTACCAGAGTTAGTGTCAGTATCATCATCACAGACTTGGAAAAACCTTGATTAAATCTTTATCTTAAAATACTCACTAACATCAACGTCTGTATATAGTTTCATAATTATTTAATGTTAAATACAAACAATCAACAAACCAACACATAAATGCATTATTCTCAAATTAATCCATTCATTCTCTGAGAACACAATTATGTATTTAATAAAATATCCAGCTTAGGAAATCTCTATGGTAATTGAAATATGATTGGCTAAGACAAGTGTGGTTGCCATAACAATGTGCTAAGAGTGGAGATTTTGTAAATTCATGGGATTTAATAAGAGCCTTGCTGAACATTCTAATGCAGCAACACCTTTCTGCCAAATTGTTTTCAAAATAAACATGACATGTATTTAACTAGAGTATTGTAAGCATCATTGACAGTATAAACATTGGTTAAATGCAATCTATGAATACACTAACATTTCACTATATAATTTCATATATAACAACAATTCATGCCCAGCAACATAACTAAATGGTCATACAAAAATATTCCTAACAGCTTCCTAAACTGGATTAAAAATCGTAGGCAATTTAAACAGGCCTAGACTATTGTACAATGAAACAAGAGGCCCCAAGGGCCTATGGCGCTCACCTGGACCATTTGAACAATTTGCATTTAAATGGACATAGATGGATAATTTTCGGAAAATCCAAAATAGCCACCAAAAGAATTGACAAATCAAAATTCTGTAGATGTTCCGACGCCTACCCACCTAGGGTCCTTTCAACTGAGTTTGATTGAAATCTGCCACGCGGTTAATGAGGTGTAGGCTTTTAACTGATTGACCAAAACTTTTGGAAATTCCAAGATGGCCACCCAAAGATTTACCAATCAAAATTCTGCATATAAAGTCTGAAGCCTGCTACCATAGGGTCCTTCCATCCAAGTCTGGTTGAAATCGCCCATGCAGTTAATGAGGAGTAGCGTTTTAAATGATATCCAATAAATTTTCATAAAATTTCAGGTATTGACCAAAAGATTTAGCGAGAAAAATTCTATATACAAGTTCTGAAACATACACCCATAGGGTCCTTCCAGCCAAACTATGTTGAAATCCGCCAAGCAGTTAATGAGGAGTAGCGTTTTTACAATTTCTGGTCATTTTTTCTTTACAAAATCTAAGATTTTCACTAAATTCTAGAGCCTACCACCATAGAATCCATCTAACCAAATTTGGTTGAAATATGTCAAGCAGCTATGGAGGAGTCACATTTTGACCATTTCTGGTAGATTTTTTTACTAAAATCTAAGATTTTCACCCAAAAGAGATTTTCTATTAAAGTTCTGAAAATAATCTGAGGATACCAGCATAGGATCCTCCTAGCAAATTTGGTTTAAATCGATCAAACCATTAAGAAGAAATGATTTGACACACGGACGGACAACAGACGGATGGACGCCATGGCATAAGCTCACTTGGCCTTTCAGGTGAGCTAACAATAACATTAGAACTGCGTGTCAAGCTTTTTTGTTTGACGCATATTACACATCATAGGTGGTTGCCATATAAAGATTGCTATATTACCACATGCTATGGTATGCTATTGTATAAGCCATGGTATGCTATGGCATCGCATAAGCCATGGTATGGTATGCTATCGTATAAGCCATGGTATGGTATGCTATCGCATAGGCCATGGTATGGTATCGCATAAGCCATGGTATGGTATGCTATCGTATAGACCATGCTATGGTATCGCATAAGCCATGGTATGGTATGCTATCGTATAGGCCATGGTATGGTATCACATAAGCCATGGTATGGTATGCTATCGTATAAGCCATGGTATGGCATGATATCGTATAGGCCATGGTATGGTATGCTATCGCATAGGCCATGGTATGGTATCGCATAAGCCATGGTATGGTATGCTATCAAATAGACCATGCTATGGTATCGCATAAGCCATGGTATGATATGCTATCGTATAGGCCATGGTATGGTATCACATAAGCCATGGTATGGTATGTTATCGTATAAGCCATAGTATGGTATGCTATCGTATAGGCCATGGTATGGTATCACATAAGCCATGGTATGGTATGCTATCGTATAAGCCATGGTATGGCATGATATCGTATAGGCCATGGTATGGTATGCTATCGCATAGGCCATGGTATGGTATCGCATAAGCCATGGTATGGTATGCTATCAAATAGACCATGCTATGGTATCGCATAAGCCATGGTATGATATGCTATCGTATAGGCCATGGTATGGTATCACATAAGCCATGGTATGGTATGTTATCGTATAAGCCATAGTATGGTATGCTATCGTATAGGCCATGGTATGGTATAGCATAAGGCCATATATATATATTGATTCTGATATGATAAAATGACAGTTAGACCACATTTTCCACAATAAGTTAGACTATATAAATGTGTGTTAGTCTATGGCAAGTTCCCATCAATGGCTCTAAATAAGACAGCCATACAGACATAATTGAGTGTTTATTATTGGCAATAGACTCTGTAACTAGGACTGTGTCCCTCATGAAGACTGCCATTATCTGCTTTTCAGGCAATGGACCTTCCCCATTTATCCATTCATCATCTGAGATCATAATCAACTACCTGACATCATAATCAATGACGACATGAATGACGTAGATAAGTTCATCAAGAATGCATAATTGGTGATGGACTAAGCCTTGTTGTATCAATTGTATGTCTTTACTATTTAATAAACATGCTGTAGGCAGCAACACCACCCCGTTAAATTAGTTTCAAAATATTCAACAGCTTACCTGCTTAGTTTCCTTGAAATTTAAATTCAGGGATCAATCGATCCCATCATGAGTGAGGTGTGGGTGGAGCTTAGCTAGAGATGGACGGGGCCTAGCTAAAACTGGATATAAGTGCAAACACGCAATAGTTGAATTGCAAAAAATTTGACAGAACGATCAATCGACAAAACAACTGTCAGACTGGTTTATACTAGTTACTCGTCTCAACTAAAAACCTAGTGTCTGCCTCTATCTATGCCTTAAATTATAGGGTGCAATCCATAGTTTGGCAGTGTGATGTAGGAGCAACCATACACGTAAACTGCTGAATATTTTGAAACTAATTCGACTGGAATTATTTTCAAAATATTAGAGAGGATAGTTACTTTATTATAACGAATGTGTTGTGCCATATTATGTAGCTACATGATATCTCACACTATCGCTTGAATAGACAAAATGGTGGTGCCCCAGTTCAACATTAACATTCCCATTTATAAAAACATGTCTCCTAAATAAATTTTTAACTATTTGTTATTTTATGGACACTAACTAACCAGGTGTGTAGCTGCCATTTTAGTTAGATATTTGCTGGCGCCATTATTTCAGATTCTATTGTCTTCGCTGGTGCACAATTGTCCGTATAGAACCATCCTCATAATGCTGATGCTGGTAATTCTGCTGGCTTCCATGGTGAGCGCATAGTAAGTGCATATAGAATACTTCAAAACTAATTGTATATATTCTATGGTGCAAGTGATAACAAATGTATTTATAATAAGTTTACTGTAAAGCTACCCAGAGCAATAACAGCTTACTGTAAATTTGTTTTAGAGATTTGATAACGATTTGGCTGAAAATTGTATATGCAAAAACTTTCAATCAAATTATTCTCAAATAATCAGTATGGTAGTCAATTTTGCAAGACTTGCTGAAGATATTTCAAGCAACTTTATTGACAGTCGTTGATGACTAAGGCAGCAGCATCAGTTTTGTCAAATATATCTCGGAATAATCAGATGGATTTCATTTTTGTTCACTTACAAATGCATGTAAGTTAGGCCTATATGACATAGGGAATCGAGACCCAGTATCCGATACGCTAGAAAATGCTGTTCATTTCATTGTCAATCAGAAGGTAAGCATATTATTCTACTTACTGTAGGTCTATGTCAGAGGCATTCATGCACGTGATGGTTGATTGATCTTGGCGAAAATATCTCACACAGGAATATGCATATGATATAGGCCAAACTAATTGTGTATGCACTTGTTAGCTTCTGAGAAACAAACATTCTAACTTATTTATGAGCTGTACTGTATATAAGCAGACTCGACCAATTAATGGTCAGAGATTGGTCAAGCATGACACCCCCCCCCCCCCCAATCCGTTCCATCTAACCAATGGAGGACTCCATTTTATCCATCATTCATATGATGTCATAATCAACTGCGTGTCGCGTAGGATGAGGTCATGATTAATTGCGTCGCGATATAATTATAAAGTTAATTGCTTTCTGTCCCAAAAGTTTTCCTGACAGGAGAGGAAGAAACATATAAATCTCTTGTTTCCTCTGTCCAAATTTCAAATCAATAGGATAATTGTGTGAAAGCTGACAAATGTAGTGGGCTTTTGGGATAGTAGATGCTTATTATCACTAATTCATTCATTAATTACATTCATCCCATAGACATAGAGGCTACTGCATCTGCAATTCTCTGTTTGATTGTATTTCTTTGTTAAATTTGACTAATCTTAGCACAAGAACAAGTGTTCCCTAAAGCCATGATTACTTAAGTTTGGTTATGATCTAAAATATTCAATGAGAAAACTGCAGAGTTGAGCTTCTGCACTTCCTCTTGTTTATAATATGGAACTATCAATGAATACAAATGGTAAATATTGTATTGCAAACATGATTGACCATTTTGCTAGCAATAATTTCTCTGTTCAAAAAATTATTCACATGACATGAAAATCATTCACACAGACTTAGTGATTTCAGTTCAGAAGGCCGTAAACAAAGGTACCAATCGTGGGTGAATGGCATCCTTTAGTGTGAGACAATACCCATATCCATGCACTGTATTTAAAGTTATGATTCTAAAGATCACACTGTAATACTGTTTTCAGTCAGAATAACCAATGATAAAATATCTAACCTACAACAAACAGACAAAACTTTCATGACATTTAATGGTAGGCTTGCCTGTTGTTATACAAATGAATACTGATTATCAATAGCACGGCCAGGCAAGCCTTGTCCAGCTGTCTGATGCTGCTGCTGTTGCTGCTGCTGTTCTCGCACAACATTTTCTATCGATTCCGTCCTGGCACGAACGGAGCCGCTAATGACCAGTGCATCACGAATACTGTCATGTGGTAAATGATGACCAGGATCCCCGGCACCCACACCACTTCCCGCCGAACCTGAGCGATGAACACCGAGACTTGATGATGACAAAGATCGGCCAGCTGATCCGATGGGTTGTGGAGATCCATGTGTCATTGAGGTGGGTGTGCGAGGCCGTTCTATAGAAACCTATTGAAAAAAGATTTGTCAAACTTTATTAAAACCACGGGAATATGTTTATCAGTGTTATATGTTCATCATGCAGTCATCTGAATTCTATTAGAAAGAGAAATAAAATTTCAAATTAATTTCATTATGATGCAGAGTGGTTTACATTTTAACACTCAATTTGCAAGTTCTAAGGAAGGTGTCTCCTATATTTCATTACAAAACTTGGGCACATTTTTCTGCTCAGAATTTTATTTAATTTTTCAAAATAAATACTGTCGCGAAACATCAGAAATTGCACAAAAACACATTTTCGCAAATGATTTTGGATTATAACATAGATATCTGAGCAAAATGTAGACGGTTAGAGAAAATGTTGATTTAGCATGATTTATGCGTGGATAGAATGAACTTTTCGAGGCACATTTATGCATTGTGATGACAAGTGAGTGGAATTTCCCCCGATGAGGTGCAAGTTTGAGAAAAAATATGATTCTAACATTTGATTATATAACTTTGGATAATTTGGTTGTATGCGACAGTGAGAATACAGAATGGCAACTTTTAGAAGAAGTGTAGCAAACACAACTGAATATTCTGTTACAACTTTTACGAATAGAAAACATCCTTCAGAAATTCCTATTTTTGTTTTTCCAGGAATTGGGTTGTGGCATAACTTAGTAATATCTGATTATCTTGGTTAATATTCTACCCGTGTATAGGATGCGGGACAAAATCTCTCCAAAAGTCTTATGCTCATATATATGAGATGTTTTGGAGACTTTATTATGCCACAACCTAGTTCCTGGAATAATTAAAACAGAAATCTCTGCTCAAGCCCTGTACAAATATGAAGAGTTAAAAAAGCTATTTCATGAGAATGCAGACTGAATGTAATCATTACATAGAACAAACATGCAATGTTTTAATGAAATCTCATATTGACTCAGAATGTATTTTTGAGTTCATTGTGTGAAAATGTAAAAGGTAGATCATCTTGGAATTATCATACTAACCACATAGTCCGTGAGTGTAACATCTGAAGCACCCCCGGATTCAAGCGGTATGGGATGGGTCCGGAAGTGCTCCAACATATCAAACACTGTCTGAAACCATAGGTGCTGTACATGGCACTGACCATCTGCATTTATTGTCATCCGTAGATGCTAGAAAACAACAGATGGTAAAATAGACTAGATATTAAGAACAGACAGAAAACTCCCAAAAAAACAATCCCAGATTACCCCCACATCAATACCACCATTTCTTTCATTGAGTCAACAAACCGTGACATTTTGCCCACAAAATCAAGTCTCCAGACTCCCATTGATATTATACAGGCCTAGTCTGGTAAAAATTAAACAGCTTTATTAGAACTAGAGTTATCACCTGCAAACACAATCTCCTTAACTCTTTAACTAACAGAAATTTTAAAGAAAATTTTAATTTTCTCGTTGAAAATGTCAATTTTCAGACCAAGATATTATTTTTGAAAAATTTATCAATGAAATGACTGGCTCAGTTATCGAGCCAGTCATTTCAGTGGTAAATGCTCAAAAATAGTCTTCTCTCAGTCTGCAAATGGACAATTCTCAAGACCACTACAAAACCCATTTTTTGCCAGCTTGAGAGTTCACGGTTAATTGGGTTATATTCACTTTGTCCAAGAATTAACCCGTAGCACACTGATGTCAATTTTCTTTCTTTTATTGTGCCATTAGGAAAGAAACTGTTGTACAATTTTCAACAATTTTGGTGGACGATGTTGCTGTCTACGCCAGCAACATCTTCCACCAAATTTGTTGAAAAATTAACACCAGTTCATCTTTTAATTCAATTTTTGAAAATTTTAAATTTTGACAGAGTGGTAAGGGTTAAGAGGGGTTATGAGCAGCTGAAGGGCAAACTCCCACCCATGAATATTTGTTGAAAATTTATCCAGTAGAACTCGACTTAACAAGGCCAACAGACACACAAGGTGAGTACGATACTCCCACAGCACCTTCAGCGAGAGCCTAATGGGCAAAATGAGTAAGAAAAGTATTCTTAAATATTAGAATAAAGATCTGCAGAAATTCTGAAACTATTAGATACAACCAGTGTAGACGTACTTACTTATATAAGCAAGGGCCTGTGGCGCTCACCTCAACCATTAGCATTTGAACCATTTGCATTTAAATAGATATATGATCGATAATTTTCAGAAAATTCAAGATGACCACACAAAGAATTGACCAATGAAAATTCTGAATAGAAGTTCTAGAGTCTACCATGATAGGGTCACTCTAGCTAAATTTAGTTTAAATATCTCATGCAGTTAAGGAGTAGCATTTTGACCATTTCCGGTAGATTTTTCATAAAATCTAAGATTTCATTCAAAAAAATTAATGGATCAATATTCTGTATGGATGTCCTAGAGCCCATCATGATAGGATCCCTTCAGCCAAATTTGGTTGAAATGCTCAGAATGGTAAGAAAGTAATTTGACAATTTCCGGTACATTAAAAAAAAATCTAAGATTTTCACCCAAAAAATTGATGAATCAAAATTCTGAATGGAGGTTCTAGAGCCTATGGCCATAGGATCCTTTCAGCTAAATTTGGTTAGAACCGGTCAAGATGGTAAGGAGAAGCAATTTGAAAATTTCCCGTACATTTAAAATAAAATCTAAGATTTGACACCAAAAATTGATGAATCAAACTTCTGTATGGATGTTCTAGAGCCCCACAGGATCCATTCAGCCAAATTTGGTTTAAAACGCTCAGAACAGTAAGGAGAAGGAATTTGATAATTTCCGGTACATTTAAAAATAAAATCTAAGATTTCCACCCACAAAATTGATGAATCAAAATTCCGAATGGACTTCTGGAGTCAAAGATCATAGGAGCCTTTCAGCCAAATTTAGTTGAAATCGTTCAGAATGGTAAGAAGCAATTTGGCAATTTCCGGTACATTTTTCATAAAATCTAGGTTTTTGACCCAAAAAATTGATGAATCAAAATTCTGAGCGGAAGTTATGGAGCCAACGACCATAGGGTCCTTCCAGCCAAATTTGTTTGAAATCGACCAAGTGGTTAATGAGGAGTAGTGTTTTAAAGCAAAGGTTGACAGATGATGGATGGTCACCAACAGCATAAGCACACCTGGCCTTACATACTTGTAAGAATGAAAAACAAAATAAACTGTGATTTCAACAGGATAGCAGCAATGTGGATTTAACATCAGAGTGATCTGGGAAAGTCATCTAGAATTAGACCAAGATGTACATGCATGCTTCATTCACTATACAAAGGCATTTGATAAGATACACCTTAACAGGATGACTGACAGCTTAACCCTTTCACCGACAAATCCCTGAAAAAGTAAATTCCTTACGATATAAAACTTATTCTGCTGAACATTTTAAAATTATTTTGACTGGAAGTTTTTGCTGCAGCAATGTCTTCCAGTGAAATTAATTTCAAAATAGTCAACACTTTAATGGTATTATTTTCCGGAAAATCAGATATGGGAAATTCATGGATGAAAGGTTTCAAGCAGCACTGAATTGATCGTCAGACATGCTAGAGAAATCAATGGTTTTGTGGGACTAAATATCGATGGTACCAATATGAACAATTTGAGGTATTCTGATGACACAGTCCTGCTTGCAAAAAGAAGTCATGCCTTATAAGCTACTGTTAATAAAATCAAAGTGGAGAGCGATGAGGTATGATTATTCATGAACCTTAAAGACAATGACAAAGGGCCTTTCCAGTGTATCCATCCATCCATCACATGATGTCATAATCAACTACGTGACGTGCAGGATGACATCATAATCATTGTCATGAATAATTCAATATAGTCTGTCTTTAACGCTTAATAGTCTGACACGTTCTAAGCGGCAACAGCACCGCGTCAAATTAGTTTCAAAATATGTAACAGCTTACCTATCTAGTTTTCTGGAAATTAAGTCAGGGAGTTCAGGGATCGATCTATCCCAACACGAGTATGGTGTGGGTGGAGCTTAGCTAGTGATGGGTGGGGAATAGCTAAAACTGGAAAGGTCCATTAGTAGACTAAAGGAAATACCAGCAACTAATATAAAAGTATGATACAACATTGGAAACGTTCTTATTTTAAACCGTGGCCAAATGACAATACAAGGTAGAAAATGTGAAACAGAAATAAAGAAAAATCATGCTTATTTATATATGCAAGTATGTAGACACACAGCCCAAGTCTGGTGAAGATCCATTCAGTAGAATTATAGTCATCATCTAGAAATGCAACCCACTGTCCTTAATTGCATCACTGTGACCATGATCTTTCGACCCCCGAGTTAGTAGAGTTCTTCAGGCCTTCAAGTGCAGTACACAGGCCAAGGTTGGTAACATCCCTTTTATAGAAATTGAGTTATCACACAGAAATGGAAGCCTGTATGGAGAAACAGATGATTAATGGACAACCAAAGAGAGGTACAAAGCAAATGCACTTTGGGTGCAAGGGAACATAATGATAAAGTATTATAAGCAGATGAGAACAAAAACACACATGATTCAAACCATCAAAGCAAGAATGATAAAATATTTTGGAGCCATTATGAGATACAATAGTATTTAAAAAGACCTGATACAAAGCAAGATAGAATGAAAGCAGTCCAGAAGGATGGGGGCCTATCATGGAAAGACAATGTAAACGTCTGGACTGGACAGGAGCTACAAGCCTCGTTAAGACGTGCTGAGGATAGAGAATGGTGGAGGACCATTGTAGGCAACCTTCTACGAGAGTAGGGCACATAAATGACAATGAGAAAATAAAAACAACCTTATAGGTGTCTGTAAAACTCCATCGCTTTCTATATAAAGATATGATACTTTTCAAATTATCTAAATCCACACCCATTTATGTGTGCTAATGATATACAATGGCATACCTCATTACATACAGTGTATTACTAACCTTAGCTCGTCCTTGAAAATTGAATGTCAGCACATATTCGCCTTTCCGTGTCTCGCTCTGACGGACTAAGAACACGCCATGTCCTGCGCTGCTCTGCTGTAGAACAAGACGCGCTGCGTCTATGCGTGACAACGTACCATGGAACCAGGGGTACTGCCGTAATAGCTGTTCAATAGGCATATCAAGCGATGCGCCACCGTGGTGACCATCTGTGACTAAGAACAAAATATAAATCACTTAGCAGTTTAACACTTACAGACCAGAAATGACAAATTCTTTATGAGCTAAGGAATATTCAAAGACTAATTTTACTTGGGGGGGGGGTATGTTTCAGTAAAATTAGTTTCAAAATATTCAACAGCCTTCTTGTACAGTTGTCTTGAAATTGAGACATTGACATTTCTAGGGTTAAATGGTTAATAAAATGGTATTTATACGTACGATCACACCCCATGGAAAATGTAGTCCGCAAAAATTCAACAGCAAGTGTTATCCACACTTGTTCATTTACATATGAATATTGTTCTCATAGAATCATGACTTACAAACATATTCTGCTGCATGTGAATTCTTCACTGGTCATATGGGATAAGGAGGTAATATCAATCTTACTTAAATACATGTAAGTCTATATTCAATAGTTTGTTCGGCCAGATCTAAATTATGCACACATGCATAGAGTAATGAGTGTAAGTTATTTTAATTCATGTCATGGTCTATCAAAGCATACATTCTGCCAGAATATGTCACATGACAGTCACAGTAAAGTTCAATGGACAATAATTCCCGAACAGCTGATTATTTTGAAAATAATTTGACTTAAGTTGTGGGGCTTATCCACCAACAGCTTTCAGCCAAATTGTTTTCAAAATATCCAGCATATCCAGTCAAACCCCATGAAAAATGTAGTCTGCAAAAATTCAACAGCAAGTGTTATCCACACTTGTTCATTTACATATGAAAATTGTTCTCATAAAATCATGACTTACAAACATATTCTGCTGCATGTAAATCCTTCACTGGTCATATGGGATAAGGAGGTAACACCAATCTTTCTTAAATACATGTAAGTCTCTATAATGGATGCCTATGTTTAGGCTAGTGTGGTTGAAAAACAACCTGTATCTTTATCACAAACCGGCCAAAAAAGGACTCGATAATCGAGCCAGTCATTACAGTGATAAAATTTCTAAGACAATCTCTTGGTCTGCAAACGAACATTTTTTATGAGAAAATTGAACTAGCTCCATTTGGCTTCTATATAGTCCAGCCACTGAGGTGAATCAAGTGACAATCTGTATATAGGTACTACATTTTTGGTCCAGTGTCCGTTATAGACAGGTTTTACGGTAGGATAAGAGAAAAAAAATGCATTTTTAAAAACTTCACTGATTTGTTCTCACCTAGTGCGGTATCAGATCTTGGAGATCCCGTTACATGTAACTCCATTGAACCAGATAATCGACCACCCACCAATCCAGACTGTGAAGCACTGAGGGCACGAGCAGACAGGCGTGGTGGCAGATCAGGTACAAATGTGCGGTTCAAACTACCCTGAGAACCACGTCGCTGTAAAGATGGACTTGGTGATTCTGCAATATTGAAAACACATTTTATATTTATTCTACAACAGCTATATGTGAAAAACAGAAAACAGAGTATTAACCCTTTCACACTTAAATTTGTTCAAAAAATTATTGTATGGTTTTACTATTTGATAAACATTCTGTCAAATATTTTGAAACTAATTTGACTGGGCGCTATTGCTGCCATAGGCAGCAACAGCGCCAAGTCAAATTAATTTCAAAATATTCAACAGCTTACATGTATAGTTTTCTGGAAATTGATAGTAAGGGAGTTCAGAGATCTATCGATCCCAATACAGACATGGTGTGGGTGGTGCTTAGATTGAGATGGGCGGGGCATAGCTAAAACTGGAAAGGTTCATTGGATGCTTGGAATTGAGCTACTGGGATTAGCGATGAAAAGGTTGTGTACTAGTATTCGAGAACTTACCATGCATGATTGATGGTCTCGATAATATAGATGGTGCTGTTGGAAGGCGTGGCCGCCTGTTAATATAAACAATAACAACAGAAATTTAGAAACAACATATGGATAAACCACAAAATGATTGGAAATTGAAATCATTAAATCTTTAACATTTTTAACACACTATGAATACAAGTTGCATAATAGTAGTTTTTTTATCCACTACAAAATGGTATTAATTCTAATACATGTTAAAAAGGCGAGAGCTATGCTATAAGCCGAGAACAAATTGTGTCATAACCGGGAAACAAGAGGCCCAAGGGCCTGTGATGCTCACCTGGACCATTAGCATTTGAACCATTTGTATTTAAATAGACTTGATGGATAATTTTCGAAAAAATCCAAGATCGCCACCAAAGAAATGAATGGCAAACAAATCGGGCAACCAAAATTTTGAATAGAAGTTCTATAGCCTACCACCATCATAGAATCCATCTAGTCAAATTTGATTGAAATATGTTAAGCAGTTAAGGAGGAGTACCATTTTGACCATTTCTGGTAGATTCTTAACAAAATCTAAGGCTTTCGCCCACAAAATTTAACAATTAAAATTCTGAACAGAGGTTCTAGAGTGTATCACCATAGAAGCCTTCTAGCCAAATTTGGTTCAAATATGTGAAGCAGCTATGGAGCAGTAGCATTTTGACTATTTCCGGTAAATGTTTCATAAAATCTAAGATTTTCACCAAAAGAATTGATCAATCAAAATTCTGAATAGAAGTTCTAGAACCTACGAGCATTGAATCAGTCTAGCCAAATTTGGTTAAAATATGTAAAGTAGCCAAGGAGTATCATTTTGACTCTTTCCAGTAAATTTTTCACAAAAATCTAAGATTTTCACCCCCAAAAATTGATCAATCTAAATTCTGAATAGCAGTTGTAGAACCTACCACCATAGAATCAGTCTAGCCAAATTTTGTTGAAATATGTCAACTAGCTAAGGAGGAGCAGCGCTTTGACACTTTAGGGTAAATTTTTCATAAAAACTAAGATTTTCATCTCAAAAAATTTACCAATCAAAATTTTGAACAAACCTCTAGAGGGTACCAGCATAGAATGAAGGAAATGTAAATTTCCCTTTCTCCGAGATCTAAAAATACTCACCATTCTGTTACTTCTGATATACAGCTGGCCTTGACAGCTGGCTCTAGGACTATAGACTTAGAAAGCTTTACCGACTCCTTGGAACCGGGTACTCGGCTCCCAACTGCCGAGTTCCCGTCTACCATAGAGCTCATATTGTTTGCATAGCCACCAAACAAGAGAAATCCATGGCTTGCCTCCGTGGGGCTGGGAGGCTGGGTCCGTAACAGAATGGTGAGTATTGTTAGATCTCGGAGAAAGGGAAATTTACATTTCCTTCATTCTCCTTCGATCCATACTCACCATTCTGTTACTTCTGATATACACCAGATTGGGTCAGTGAGCTGGTGGGAAGGGGCAAGCCATAAATGCTACTTTTGCCCCTTGGAGAAAGAGTTAGACTTAAAACTTCACTAATGGACACCTAAAAAGGACCGTCAAGTTAACGGAACCGAATCACATTCGCATCACTGCCCCCCCCCCCACCCCCTTTTTCTACTAAGAAAAGGGAGAGAACTCACGAACATGCATCTCGCCTGAAAACACAAATATGCCAAGAGGGTTAACTGCTCTTTGCATATACACATGTATTAGCCTGGGAATGAGCATGAATATATAAGATGAATGAACATGATATATAGACATAATACAAAAAACTCTCAATCTTGAATTAGCTCATGATAAATGGACTCCAGACGTACCGCCTCCAACCATTCACTGGTCCGGCCATCAGTGACACAATCTGGTTGACAACCTCTCGCTCGACCATGTCTGCTTTAAATTCTTTTCTTACCAAAGTGAAAAAAGGGAGAAGAGCAGTGTGGTCACTTAACTATCGTTTCAAAACAGCTAAAGCGAGTGGATTGGCTGAGTCTGACACATCCCACATATAGTAATCCATGAATGAGGACTCACAGTGCCACTGTGCAACGGCCATGATGTCCTCTAACGGAACACCACTGTAAAGGGTGGTCGAGGCGGCTATTCCTCTAACATCGTGTGCCCTTGCGTCTTGCACCTGGTGCCCAGTCACCATCTCATGAGTAGTCTGAATGCATTCGACTACCCAACAAGAGATAGTATCCATGGATGCGGCGCCATAAGGCTTCTTATGGCAGATCCACAGATGTCTATCGTTCGACCGTAACGAGTCAGTCCGTTTCCTGTACTTAGTCAAAGCACGGACCGGGCACCAGACACTGGCATCACGATCAAACCTTGTTAACTTCGGTATTATGATCGGTTTGACGGGATATCTCAAAGATTGATTCTTTGACATAAACTCTGCTCTTGGCAGAAGACGCAGACCCTCTCCGGAGACAATAAATCGGTCCCTCTCTGCCGAAAGCGCAAGGATCTCACTGCGCCTTCTAGCTGAGGAAGCTGCCAATAGAAAGACCCCCCTTAGAGTCAAATGCTTTAGACTAGCCGAACGCAATGGTTCGAAAGGGTGCTTGGCCAGTACATTAAGCACTAAAGATAGACTCCAGGCTGGAATGACTACCGGTTGTCTCGGTCGGAGATTGCTCATTCCCTTCACCATCACATTTAACTGGGCCACCTCTGGACTATCCCTGTTGGCTAGACAAGGGATAACTGATGCCAAAGCTGACTTGTATCCAGCAATTGTGACGGGAGCTAGTCCTGAGAAGAACAGCTCACATAGAAAGTCTGCTATTAGCTGAATAGTGGATTGAAAGGTATCAATACCCTTTTCTTCACACAAGTCTGCAAATCTGTTAACCTTGTTGTTATATGACTTGAAGGTTGACCTCCTTCTCGCAGCCGCAATGAAATCAGCAGCTTGTCGAGAAAAACCTTCCGACGTGGAACGTTGTTTGATAACATCCACGCAGTCAATTTGAACATTTCGGGACGCTCGTGTAGGAAGCGTCCCTTGGTCTGGGAGATTATGTTCGGAATCTCGGGCAACTGCACCGGGTTTTCCACCAGCAGATACGTGAACCACGCCCCGCTGGGCCAATATGGCGCTATTAGCCGGACCAGACACGGTTCCTCCCTGATCTTCACCAATACCTTCGGCAGAAGAATGGTGGGTGGGTACGCGTAAGTGTGCATCCCTCTCCAGCTTATCGCCAGAGCGTCTGTATCGACGGCATTTGGATCTGGAATCAGCGAGACATAAGTCATGATTTGAGCATTTTCCCTTGTGGCGAACAAGTCCACGTTGGGTTTGCCCCAATGCTCGAAGATCCTTCGTAGAACTGGAGGGTTGAGGGACCATTCTGTTGGCAGAATTCTCTGTCTGCGAGACAAAGCATCCGCCAGAATGTTCAATCGCCCAGGAATGTGAGCTGCTTTCAAAACAACCGAGTAATTCCTGCACCATTGAATCAAGTGCCACACTTTGATACACAGCGTTGGCGATTTATGTATGATACTACCGTCGAATTGTCCGACCGTATCAATATCACCTTGCCCCTGATCATCGGAAGAAACTCTTCCAACGCCCGTTCCACTGCCATCATTTCCAACAGATTGATATGCAGCTGACTCTCCTGGAGAGTCCATGTGCCCGAGACCTGGTGCTCTCGGCCCCCACCCCTCCAGCGATGCATCCGTGTACACGGATAGCTGGGGGTGGGGTAGGTGCAGCGAAACCCCTACTAGGAGATTCTGATGCTCTTTCCACCATACAAGATGCGACATTATTGGCTCCAAAACTGGCACCAGTTTTGACAGGGGTTCTGTTCTCTGTTTCCACAGATACATCAGATACAACTGGATAGGTCTTCGCATTAGAGCAGCGTACGGGATCACCTGCTCCATGGAGACCATCATGCCCAGCATCTGAAGAAACCGCCTCGCCTGAATGTGGTTTCCCACTCGAAAACTCTTGAGGATGGCTAACAGAGACACCACTCTGGGCTTTGATGCATAAACCCTGCCCTCCTCGAGATCGAATCGCATCCCCAAATAAACGAAATGTTGAGTGGGTGTCAACTCGGATTTCTCCTTGTTGACTATCCAGCCTAGATCTGAAAGTAACTTCAGAGTCAGAGCAGTATCCACGTCCAACCTGGCTGCCGAGTCTGCTTTGATCAGCCAGTCATCTATGTAGGTGTGTAGCGCCACGTTCTCTTTTCTGAGAAACGCTGTCACCGCAAGGACCACTCTTGTGAAAACCCTTGGAGCTGTCGACAGGCCAAACGGGAGAACAATAAACTCCCATACTTGATTCTGAAACGCAAATCTCAGAAACCTGTGACAACTCCTGTTCATTGGAATGTGGAAATATGCATCTTTCAGATCGATCGATACACACCACATTCCCTTCCTCAACCCTGCCATTACCGACCTCGGCGTTTCCATCTGGAACCGAGGCGTATGGATAAACCAATTTAATGGCCTCAGATTGAGTACGGGTCTCCATCCCCCTGTGCTCTTGGGGACAAGGAACATATTTGAATAGAAGCCTGAAGTGTTCTGGTTTGCTGGTTTTATTGCTCCCTTCAGAAGCAAACCCGACACTTCCTTTTGAACGGCTTCTAACTTGTCTGGCTCCCTTGGTACGGGTGTCCAGACAGGTGCCAAAGACAGATTCTGTGGCGAAAAGTCCCACCACTCCGGCATGTATCCCTGGGATAACCATCCCAGGACCAGACTGTCTGACGTCACCCCTCGCCAAGCCTCGACGAAACGCATGAGCCTTCCACCCACTATAGACGCCTCGACGCCTAACGGGGTTGTCCGGCTCGCGGTCCGCTCTCCCCCCCCCCCCCCTTTCTTAACGAGAGAGAGAGAACCATTTTGGTCTTGGCTCGGCAGGTCTAACTGGCACCGCTGTTCCTGTCGCACAGGTGCGGTCCAGGCGGATACGAAGGGAGCTCTCGTATCCTCAGGTACGATCCGCTCCCTTCTTTCCGCCCTTTGAGGACTTACCCTTCCCCTTGCCCTTCCCGCCTCTAGGGCGATCCGGCGCAACATTGGGGAGGGTAGGGGCCTCCACAACCTTCCTGGCTTTCTTTGCCGGCGGCGGCTGAGAAAATCCAGACGAAGCAGAAGCCGCACTAGGCTTAGCTTTCACCTTGCCTTTATGCTTCTTCTGTTTCTTGGAAGGTTGAACAGTCAACGGCTTCCCTACAGCCCATAGTGCGTGCGCTTGCCGCACTAGCTCCAGCTGTAAGTTTACCGCCAACCGATTCTGCGCAATGCTAGCAGTGTCCTCTAGGATGGCCCGCGCCTGGCCACCGAAGATGCTAGGACCTGTCAGGGGCGTCCCAAGGAGACGCTCCCTGATGGCCGTAGCCGGACGCATATGGTCAAGAACCATTTGCCTCCTGGACTTTGTAACACGCGCCTGCACCCTTGCCAGCGTGTCCATAGACAGCACCAGGCCGTCATTTACGCACGAAAGCGCCACAGGTGGCACAGGGTGGCCTGCCCCCGCTTCAGCCCACACCGATAAGAGTGGTTGACAGCACTCATAGCTGCCCTCACACCCTCATCACATAGGGACAGGACTTCCTCATGGTGTGCCTGGGACTTGTCCACCAGTGCCGGACCGGGGCAACCCGCTCCAGCACTCTGGACACCCAGAACCCATCGGTCATCCTCCGTAACCGATGGTACCACACCATACCTGTCGTATTCCCCCCGTGGAATATGACACCTTGCCCGCACCTCCCTGGAGGCCGCAGGGAGCTGGCCCTTGGTCATGAGCTGCTTGCTAAAAATAGCCTCTAGCAACTCGATAAACCGTGGATCCAGTCCAACGGACTGGATGCCGGCTACGGGCAAGATCCCCGTCCTAATCGATGCAACCGACGGACGGGGCGCATCCTCCTCGGCCGTGGCCGAAACCACAGACGGGTCAACCATGGCTAGCCAAGCCAGAGCCTCCGACCAGTCTACTTCCGAGGACACACCCGTGAACACGTCACCTGTTGACGCGTTCACGGACCTACCAGCCACGGCCTCCCGGCTAGGAGCTGCGGCTGACACGCCAGGAACTCTGGTACTATACGGTTCCGCCGCCACCCCATGGAACACACCAGTCCATGGAGTAGGCCCGCATGGAAAACAGTGCGGACCCATAGCAGACGCGGAACCGTGGCCAGACACGGACGCCAACGGCACCCCACGTCTGCCCGCCGGACCAGGCAAGATAGGTGAGTACCACGCCTGGCCCAGCACACCCGTCACCGTGTCGGCTGGCATCACACCAACCATCACGGGACCGGTGCCCAGTACCAGATTGGCCTCAACCACGGGTGGAGCCGCTGCCCTGGCTTGCGCCAAGCCAGACAGATGGAGGACGGTTCCGTCCAGGATGTAATCGACCTCCATCTTCTCCACCCGTGGCATCACAGGCCGCAGCAACCTCTCCACCTCGGCCTCCTCGTCTTCAGACCCCGAAGAGTCGTCACTAGACGAAGAAACCGGGGACGGCTCCCATGCCTGACGGACCGGCCACCGCTACTGGACCACCCGAAGGTGGCCGCAGAGAGACAGAACCCGTCGGGCTCCCACCTGAAGGTGGCCGCAGAGAGACAGAACCCGTCAGGCCGGAGCCCGACGGGACTGCCAGGGGGCCGTACGAGATGGCTCCCTCGGTAACCAGTCCAGAACCCTGTCCAAGGACAGGGTCCGTACCAAGCATGGGGAGAGACTGCCCAACAACCTTCGGCAGCAGGGACGACACCAGCGTGGGCAGAACGCTATGCAGAAAGCCCTGCATAGCCGGACCAAACCACGCCGGCGGTGCCATCTCCGCCACCTCCAGCTGAGGACGTGGAGCGCCCCCACCGGCCGTACCGGACGCTCCATGATTTAACCTCGGACCGCCTGACCCCACGTCAGACCCAGCCAAATCCTTCTGGGCAAGGAACTTCAACATCATATCTGCGGACCACACTGCACACACATTACACCTACTATCAAGGTTACATGCAGTACATCTAAAGCAGACATGGTCCTTAAATAGGACCCGTACGAACTTGTGGCACTCGTCACATGATGGCCGGGCTGGCTTGGCCTATAAATAAGCACAAACCTACAATAAGCAAGCGGAACGAGACACGGATGGAAGGCAGACAATTAATTCTCAAATAATTTGACCATAAATTAACTGTAACCCTCCCGCACCCCACCCCGCAACGCTACAACAAAGATCGCATTGACTATAACGACAAGAACGAAGCGGGCATTAAATACACCCATAATTGATCCTCCAGGATGTATAACGGAACCAGGAATCATATCGCATAGCATTCGGGGTATATTTACCATCAATATAAATTATACTCCTAACGAAAGCCAAAACGATACGTGAAGAAACAGCAAAATGTAAACAAACTGCTGTAGCACACGGTAAAACCGCAGACCACACATCTTAATCAAGAATTTTGAAACCACCGATCATTGCAAACAGATCGTGATAACACGCAAAACTTGACCATTCCAAAGTTTTCTAGTACCATTTTTAGTACGCAGCACCCAGAACAAGATGCACGAATTAATGAAAAAATGTTCTAAACATCCGAGCACCACGGGTGTGACGTCACCCACTCAGATCTTACGGAGAACGACGTCAGCCGATATTCGTGTTACAAATACCGTAGCAAACACCTATTTTCATATCTGCCGATCGCCTGTTGGGGTTAAAGAAGGTGATCATCCGGCATATCTCGTTGTTAACACACGTCCCAGATTCTTTGGGGTCAGAAATTGGAACATGCGACACAACAAAATTTAGAGACCTAAGTCTTTTAACTATGGAATAATAAGGAAATATACGACCTGGTTATCATCGGCAGTATCCATATTATCCAATTATCCTTGCAAGAGAGTCACTAGCTATCACAATCACAGTTACACAGACTTAGATTTTTATCTCTCAATATTTCCACTGCAAAAAGCATGTATAGCTCTTGTTGCTATGCAAACAAGAATGAGCTCTATGGTAGATGGGTACTCGGCAGTTGGGAGCCGAGTACCCGGTTCCAAGGAGTCGGTAAAGCTTTCTAAGTCAATAGTCCTAGAGCCAGCTGTCAAGGCCAGCTGTATATCAGAAGTAACAGAATGGTGAGTATTGACCGAAGGAGAATCCAAATTTGGTTGAAATCGGTCAAACCATTATGGCGAAGTAGCAATTTCACGGATGGACAGCCACCATGGCATAGGCTCACTTGGCCTTTCAGGAAAGGTGAGCTACCAATGGCTAATGCATTATACCGGTAGTTGGACATACAACTCTTTCTCAGAAATGTAAAAAATTTGAGAGACCAACAGACAGACAGACAGACTGAGCGCCAGACAGACAGACTTAGATTAGTTGTGAAAAATTTGCAAAAAGCTAATTTTTTCAAGATTAGTCCAGGATATTATGGAAAACACATCAACTTCCCCTAGACCATCCTGATAGCAACTTCAAAATTCAAGACGGTATGATTTTAGAAATTTGAGGAGTCCCATGGACTAAAATCAAGTACCATACAAATACAATGACTGGCCTCATTCAGTTCATATGCAATAATATGGTGGAATGCTTTTAGGGCTTGGTTCACAGTCTGATGATTCACATTTCACTTAGATTGACTCATGCTATTGCGACGAGTCTACTAGTCAAAGCATAGCAATTATTCATTTGGATATATAACAAGAGGCCAAAGGGGCCTGTGTAGCTCACCTGGAGCACTATGCATTTTTGTCAAAATTGTTGGTAGGTGGTTTAGGAGTAGTCTTTTAAATGAGTTTGTGGATATTTTTGCAAGTCCAATATGGCCGCCAAACATGCTTCATTTTGATCGGTCCACTTCTGCCATGTTTCTGACTAAGCTGCTTCCCGTGAACAAACTTTAATGGCACTCGGTTCCCAATCATATCTCCCAAATTTCGGCCCAATCCGCTCAGTGGTTCTGGAGTTATTTTGGCAAAAAATTGGTTATCCAAGATGGCCGCCAAACCATTTGGCCAATCAAGTTCCCTTGAACAAACTTGGTGCAGCTCTTGTCCTAGATGATATTTCATGCGTTTTGAATTGATCCCCCAAATGGTTTTGGCGAAGATCTTTAAAGACATTTCTAAAAATCGACCAAAATACAAGATGTCGCGAAAATACATTTAAAATTTCCCATTGCTTGAGTATGGGAGATTTTGGCGGGTAAATGATCAAAGATGGCCGCTAAACCGTTTATCCGACAGTCTCGAAAATGGCAAATTTGAAATCACAATCTGTACAAACATACATAACACCAATTTCTGCCTCAAAATCAATCAAATAAAAAAATCCAATATGGCTGCCAAACACGCTATATATTGATAGGCCCATAGCAGCCAGTTTTTTTGATGGATCAACTTCTCGTGAACAAACTTTAATGGCCCTTAGTCCCTAATCATATATCATAAATTTCCGCCTGATCGCTTCAGCGGTTCTGAGGAAGGAGGTATTGCGAAAACGAGGTCATCCAAGATGGCCGCTGAACCATTTGTTCAATCAAATTCCCTTGAACAAACTTGAGTGAGCTCTTGCCCTAGATCATATTACATGAGGTCTGAATTGATCCCTCAAACGGTTTTAAAGCGATTTCTAAAAATTGGCCGAAATCTAAGATGGCCACAGGCGAAATTGGCCGATCGGCTTCGTTTGAACAAAATGAAATCTCTATGCCATAAGGATGCTTCCTGCCAAATATAATTCAAATTGGCCCAGTAGTTCTCGAGAAGACATTTCAAATTTCCCATTGCTTTAGTATGGAAGCTTTTGGCGGGAAAATGATTCAAGATGGCTACCAAACCATAATCCAACAGAGTCGAAAATTACAAATTTGAGATCAGAATACCCAAAAACCTATATAAAATGAATTTCGACCTCAAAATCCATCAAATATAAAAATGCAATATGGCTGCCAACCACACTATATTTTGATTGGTCCAATGTGGCCATGTTTTTTGACGAATCAACTTCTCTTGAACAAACATTAATCACCCTTAGGTGCTAATTATATATAACAAATTTTGGCTTGATCGCTTCAGTGGTTCTGCGGAAGTTGTTTTTGTGAAAACTAGGTCATCCAAGATGGCCGCTGAACCATTTGGTCAATCAAGTTCCCTTGAACAAACTTGATTCAGCTCTTACCCTAGATCATATTTCATGAGTTCTGAATCGATCCCTCTAACGGTTTGGGAGAAGATTTTTAAATACATTTCTAAAAATTGGCCGAAATCCAAGATGGTCGCCGGTCAAATTGGCCGATTGGGTCTGTTTGAACAAACTTGAATCTCTATGCCTTAATGATGCTTCATGCCAAATATAATTGAAATCGGCCCAGTACTTCTCGAGAAGAAGATATTTTAAATTTCCCATTGCTTTAGTATGGGAGCTTTTGACGGGAAAATTATCCAAGATGGCTGCCAAACCGTTTATCTGACAGTTTCTAAAATTGCAAATTTGAGATCAGAATACACAAAAGCCTATATAAAACCAATTTCGGCCTCAAAATCCATCAAAACATGCTATATTTTGATTGGCCCACGGCAGCTATGTTTTTTGACGGATCAACTTCTCTTGAACAAACTTTACTGGCCCTTAGTCCCTAATCATATCTGCCAAATTTCGGCCCGATCCCTTCAACAGTTCTGGAGAAGTTATTTTCGCTAAAACCAGGTCAACCAAGCTGGCCACTGAACTATTTGACCAATTAAGTTCTCTTGAACAAACTTGGTTGAGCTCTTGCCCTAGATCATATTTCATGAGGTTTCCTTCAATCCCGGTTTCGGAGATTTTTAAAGACGCTTCTAAAAATTGGCCAAAATCCAAGATGGCCACCGGGCCAATTGGCTTCATTTGAACAAACTTGGATCCCTATGCCCTAAGGATGCTTCCGGCCAAATATAATTGAAATTGGCCCAGCGGTTCTTGAGAAGTCGTTTAAAAGTTGACGGATGGACGATCGCCACGACATAAGCTCACTTGGCCTTTCAGGCCAGGTGAGCTAAAAATGTGTGGAATTATAATTTATCGCAAAATCCGCTCATTCAACAGTATTCAGTGCTCCCTGTCAGTACAGGAGAAACCATGTGTAGTCAAGCGTGATTGTTCTTTACTATACACAACTAGAACAATAGACGCATTCACAATAGACGCATAATTACCAGTGCCAGCTTGCTGGATATATCTTGTTTTGGACATTTTTAATTCACAAACTTTTCATAATATTGCCGATATACAGTGTAGCTCAGAAGTATAACAAATTGCATTAAAAAAACGCAAACAGAAACTTGTTAGTAACAAATGTTCTGTTAGGTATTTTGTGCATAATTCGATTGATAGACAAAAGCTGCCTTGGGCAGCGAGGTCTTCTAATACAGTTGGGTTCAAAATAGTCAACGGTATGTTTTATTCTGTTTTGTCAACATGTTAAATTATTTCTGTGCTGTACTGTACTAGAAACTGATCCTTAAGCTGGCTAAACACTTTTCATTCTGAAGTTCATACTGAAGTAGAACAAACAGGTTCCATGGAATTATGACATGTGGCCTGTTGAGTACTTTGAAAATTATTTGACTGAAAGTTGTTGCTGTCTTTGGTATAACAACTTTCTTTCAGGTTGTTTTCAAAATAATCATCATTTTTCATTTTATTTCAATAACCATGTTATCACCATGTATAGAGAATGAAATCGGTAATAATTCGTATTTAATTTTAATGCATAAATATATGGAGCAAGTAATAGCAAGTTTTTAGAGTTGTTCTTTAGAAATTGTTTCTGACACGCTTTGAATATTTCAAACTTGTTTTGTGTTTGTTTGCTTAGATAGTTATAAAATGAGCATGAATGTGGAGAAGGACAGACACAAACAGTGAGATAGAATAAGTGAGAGAAACCGTGAGAGACAGAGCTAGAGATATAGTTAAAGACAGATAGATAGAGAGAAGTAAGCATAGGAAAATAGTGTTTGTACAGTTTAATATCACCAGTACATATTTTGAAGCAAAGTTTCGAATCATTAAAAGTTTAATCTCAGTAACATTTGAAGAACGATCTTGCGTATTATTTATTAGTGTCTTCACCTGTCGTCTCATCCTGAAGCGTAGCGGAGCTATTTCCACCCAGCTAATCCCCAGTGTTCTTATAAAGGTGGAAAATAGCCATGTTACACTATCATTGTACATTTAACATTTTACATGGTTCATAGAGAAATTTGACCGATTCATTCATACATTTTTAAGGACTTCAAGGACTCTATCTCATGTTTTCAAGGACTCTAACTGGGCTATCTTTAGGGGTGCAGGAAATTATGCAAATTAGATGTTGTGAAATGCAGTCTCCAGAAGTACTGTATGGTAATCAGTATTCCTATATTGTATGCAACTTTTGCCTATCTTGGGAAAAACACATTTTCAAGTCCTTTTCAAAGACTTACTGCTTCTTTCACGTCGTTTTCAAAGCAAATTTCAAATTCAATCACTTTCAAGGACCGATGGCAAAATTATGTTTCAAATTTGTGTTAACCCTGCTTCAAGTATTTGCTCACAGTACTGAATGGCTATTAGTCTTTCATCAAGCCAGGCACTCAAGTTGTAGATTTTCAAAAATAGTCTTCTCTGAGCCTGCAAATCACTGCACAGGCGGGTTTTGGTAGGCTTGACCACAAAAGGGTTAATTGATAGGGCAGATTATCTACTGTATTATGGCTGTAGGATCAGATGAGGCAATGACTTTTCCTACGGTTAGCTTACATCATAGATATTTATATGCAGAATATGAATAGGAGCTATAACTTATTTTGAGCAGGTTTTTCTGTATGTTGAAAAACTAAATACATACGGATTCTATATATTTAATATTGCCAAGAGTCCTTCAACAACAACCTACACATCAATAGAACTGAACGTAAGCAAGGCAGTCTAATTTACATAATTTTTTTTATCTCTATGTACCCTTCTTGTGTATGGCCTTTATCTTCAGCAACACACGTTTTAATCGCAACCATCCAGGCCATTCGCTCCACAGCACTTGGCGTCTCTATCACATATTCACTATTGCTATCTCCCTGTATTAACATACACAAATAACAGTATATAATCATACATGTACATCAACATAAAAGTTAAATTTTACAAGAAAACCATCAAAGGAATATTGCTAGAAGATCATGGTCAAACCCAGGTTGAGAGATTTCATTAGCCTTGATAAAGTCAGTATATGGGGACTATTGATTTAAAATGTACAAATGTACTGTCCATGATGTACTATATTTAGCTATTATTATTTCAAGCCTGGAGACAGGCATGTGGACGGCTTCTATCGACCTAAAGGACGCATACTTCCATGTTCCGATTCATCTCTCTTTCAGAACGTTCATGAGGTTCGCGTATCAGGGTCAAGTCTGGCAATTCAGAGCTATGCTTTTCGGTCTGACCATGGCTCCCTTACCTTTCACCCGTCTAGTTATGGCCGTGGAAGGCATTCTGCATCATCAGTCGATCCATCTACATGTTTATATCGACGACTCGTTGCTAAAAGAAAGGTCTTGTGCTCTTGTAGAAGACGTCATCCCAGTAGTCTGTCATCTTTCTTGCCATCTAGGATGGATCATAAATCTTCAAAAATTAAGTCTGGTTTCTTCTCAAAATTTCACCACCTAGGAGTAACCTTCAATTTAGTTCAAGGCCTGATTTTCCTGTCTGTCTTTCATCTGGAAGCGATTTCATGCGCCATGTCTCTTCTGACCAAGTCCCCATTCACAAAGGATCGCTTTTTTCTATGAGTTCTAGGGCTGATGGTCAGTGTCGAGAACGTCATTCCTTGGGCAGCTCTGATGAGAAGACCCTTTCAGCTTTACCCTATGTCCCTATGGAAGCAGTCCAAAGACTCGCTAGATTTTCAAATTTCCATTCAAGACGCTCTGCTTCCTCACCTAGACTTTTGGTTGGACCAGGCCCTCTTGTTGAAAGGTGTTCCTCTGAAGTCCCTCTTCACAGATGCCTCCCAGGAGGGTGGGGAGGGGGGGGGGCAGTCTGGGATTTCAAGTCAGTTTCGGGTCTGTGGTCCCCAATAGAACTGTCAGCCCACATCAATGTCCTAGAGTTGTGGGATGCCAAGAAGGCTTTGTTTCATTGGTTGGATCTCCTGAAGGGTCGCAAGATCTCGATTCGATCGGACAATTCAACGGTAGTCTCCTACATAAACCATCACGGGGGAGCGAGATCTTCCATTCTGTGCATAGAGACGTGGAATCTTCTTCTCTGGTGCCGCAGGTTTCAGATGTTTCTAGTGGTTTGCCATCTCCCACGCAAACTCAATTTCCTGGCGGATCAGGTTTCCAGGCCAAGCAAGTTCACCCACATAGAGTGGATGCTGAAGACTTCAGTAGTCAAGTCGATTTTTCATCTTATTCTTATGTGGATTTTCGCAACCAGTCTAAATGCCCAGATTTCCACCTTCATGTCTCCATTTCCAGAGGATCAAGCTCTAGCTGTGGACGCCCTGTACAGCTTATGCCTTCCCTCCAACCATTCTCATTCCTCTAGTTTTGAAGAAGGTCAAGGAGAAAAGTTGAAAAACCCTTCTAATCACCCCCTTTTGGTCCAAGAGGATTTGGTTTGTGGACCTTTTAGTAGATTTTCCACGTCTTCTTCTGGCATCTCCAGATCTTCTGTCCAAAGTAAGGGGCAAGTGTCTTCATCCAAACCCAGAGTTATTCAACCTTTGTGTCTGGAAGATATCCAACCTTCGGTCCCTCCGGTCGATTTTTCACACAGATCTCAGGAAATTCTTAAGTGTGCCAGAAGGGAATCAACCAGACATGTTTACATTGGTCGATTTAAAGTTTTCTCAAGATGGTGTTCTGACAATAATCTTGTGCCTGATTCTGTATCTTTACACCAAGCTCTAGATTGTTTATCATATTTGTTTGCCTCTTTAAATTTACCAGCAAAGACTGTCACCGGTTACAGATTTTCTTTGGCATCTTATCTCCCACGTCTTTTGAATGCCGAGATTAAGGATACTAAGATTTTGAATGATTTTATTCATGGTCTGGGAAATATTTAGTTGCTGTCACTTCGGCTCATCGTCAGGTGAAATTAATGCTCTTTCTGCTGAAGACGACAGGTTTAAGATAGTTGGAGATGGTGTGTCCTTCATCCTAGATTTTTTAACAAAAACTCAATCTAGTCTTCATCCTGCTAAACCGATTATTCTTAAAAGCCTATCTTCCCTTTCTCCATCAGACAAGCTCTGGTCTCCGGTCAGAGCATTAAAGATTTACAAAACTCAAACTAATTTTAAAAGGCTGGATCCTTTTCACATATGGGTTACACATGCAGAAGTAGCGATACCGGCATCAAAAGAGACAATTGTTCGGTGGATTTGGGATACTATAAAAATTTGCCACAAACTTGCAACCTCCAGCGACAAACAATTAGCTAATGTAAAAGCACATGACGTTCGTGACATGGCTACTTCTTTTGCTCTTCGCCAGATCATCCATAGATCAGGACTCCAGGTTGCTGGATGGAAATCCGAGTCTACTTTTATATCCTTCTATCTTAACTCATTCAATCCCAATGACAACTACAGGCGTCATAAATAAAAATGTCGTTTGATCCCAATGATGACTATAGTCATCATAGGTTTTAGCTACGAGGGTGTGTCGGCTCTGAAGGTGTGTCGGCAAAACAAATGCTCATTGGTGAAAACTAATTTCACCAGCAAATAGAAAATTATATGACCTTTAACCCTGTACCTCATTCATATTCATGTCCAGTACAAAGATTTATGGGAAATTTGCTTTTACTTCCGACGAAAATTACCGCAAAAATCAGCTTCATTCCTTAGTCCGCTTACCAACTTTTAATGATTCGTGCCGCTAAATTTTATCAATTTAAATAGATTTGAAGTAGGATTTATCTGAACATAGTTATAATTTAGTGATTCCTAGCGGGATAAGTTAGAATTCTTACTTTTTATTATGGAAATCGTGATACATTGACACCCGACCTCGGTCAAATGTGCGAGATCGCCAACTTTGATTTGGATTCAAATTTTACCGGTCTCTATATTATCCGACTCAATCCTTTAAACATCAGTCGGGTTTGTTAAAATCATCATTGACATCCGATTGAAGTAACGAGATATTAGTTCGAGAAGACACCCAAAATTTAAATAAAAATTGAAGCGATGCCGTTGTTTACAAAATTTAGACAAGCGAATAGAAATACCTGATAAATGAGTAGGCGGAGTCGTAGCCGAGTCCGCTAAATGGTTCCTAAATTCCTCAACAGAAATCCTGGAGTCGTGTCACTGAACATTACGTCAGCTCAAGCATATTAATGAGCGATAGAAATGTCATTTTTTAGAGGAATTTATTACTTCCCGTGATTTGCATATAAAATCTCGCGTTTATATTGAAAACACCGAAATGAATTAATTTGATAGACAGCAACCGATTTCTATCAGATTTTCTCAAATATTCAAAGATGAATTGAATTTTAGAAATTACAAAACTACTAGGTCAACTGCTAGGGTCATCCTGGTTACACCCCCCCCCCCCCCCCACAAATCTATTCCTTATTTGGATCAGCCATTGTCTATGTGTACACATGGTAGGGAGCTGCTGTGGTCTGTGATGGGCAACAAAACTTCTAAGTTCTATGCTCTAATGTAAGTCTTAATCCTAGACATCTTGATGCCAGGCCTTGTTCCACCTCAAATAAGCTATTGATAATTTTATCAGATTATTTGATTATTGACCTACAACATTGTATACAAGGTCAAGGTGCTTTTTGTGCCAACAGTAAATTAACAGTCCATGCCTTGACCTTTTGACCCAGAATAATAACACTTCTTCTGGTCTGCGCGGGGCAATCTCCCACCCAAGTTTGGTCAACACATCTCTAGAAGAACCAGTTATAAATTGACAAATCAGTTTTCAAAATAATGATAAATTTTAATTAATCTGGTTGACTTGCGAATTTTGGACCCCAAATTTATCACACTTCTTTGGGACCCTAGAAGCAACAGTCCATTCAAGCCAGTAGAACCAGGGTTATAGAGAAATAAGCTTTTGTCTGTTTGTGACTGACTGACTAAGAGACATGATAATTATGGACCCGTTACCCACAGCTAAAAACTTCTGCCACAGGCCATAGATCTGACCTCTTCAGACATGTTAGAAAGACATTTTTTTAATGAGTTAGCCAGTTGTCACAAGTTCTATATTAGCCGGGTGTGTCCCATCCCAGTATGCATCCATGACTGACACATGAGAGAGCTGAGCTCAACCCATAGAAGGTTATTCAGTCACAGCACAGAGCTAATACTCTTGTGTGGCTGGGGGAATGAACAGTTAACAAGGACAAATCTGTGCAATACATGCGACGTTGATATATTTTTCAATTGGGTCGCTGCGAGGTCAAGTGTTAATTTTCATATTAGAACTTGACCCCCAAATCGGCATACATCTTTGGGACCCCACACACACACACACAAGACTCCATCTTGTAGAACCCCAGTAATTAAAAATGTCTTAACAACAACCAGCACTCCATTTCACGCATTAACCCTGGCATCTAGCGACACGGGTAAAATCTTTTTCTGGTAATAAATGTCTGGTACCGGTACCTTTATCAAGCACTGTTTTTGATTCAAACGAATATCAAATTGTGCATTACATAACAATGTATGTTGCTGACAGACAAATCTTTGACAGAAAAGAGTTTAGCTGACCTTGAGCACGATGGTGTAGTCATGATCAGGCATTTCCAGCAAAGTTGCTTCTCGGACGTCTGAGATCAGGAAACAGAACAATCCAGTACGAGGCTTCACTGACTGTAAACAGCAATTGACAATATAAATGTCATAAACATCCAGTGAAACACACGTTCACGTGCATAAATTAACAAGATAAATATACATATTATATCCATATACAGCTAAATCAATGACGTTGTAATTTAACGTTTAATGGCGTCAGATTGAAAAAATCTGATCGCTAGAAAGAAATGTTTAATATAAATAGATATGTGTAGCACTCAGCCATGCCAAACACACAGTGACTACTGTAAACCGCCTATATTGTAAATTCTTTAAATCCAAATCTCTGAGAAAGGGGAGGGGGGTGGGGGGGAACTTATATTAGATATAATTCAGGAAAAGATTGAAATCGATTCTCTTAAATGAAAAAATATCATGAAAGTACGACACAATTTCATTATTTCACGGCACAAATTCTAACCGCCTTACGACTAAGCTTAATGTATACCTTATATCCATCATCACAGGAGTGAAATTATTAAATGGGACCGCCTAAATGTTGCGAATGCTTTAATAGACATCACTTATTTCATCAAAATTAACATAAAATGTTGTTGAGAAAAACTACCAATCACATGATAAATCTATTGGTGGGTTACCAAGAACTGTAAGTTAGGTAGTCCGCCTGGGTAGTAGATTTTGATACTAATTTTTACTACTGGATAAGTGTATTAATTTATTTCCTGATGGAGTACAGTGGGGGAAACAATGCTAAAGTTAGTGAATGCATGGGGATTTCGACTGTGCATCACCCCTAGGTGAATTAGGGCTTCACCTTAAACGGCTAGGAAATGTGCTTAATCCCTTTAGCCCAAGAAGGGCTTTGGGCTTGTGCTTAAGCACATTAAAAATACCATGTGCTTTCAAGCCCTTTTTAGATTTTCACCTGAGCCAATACAGTACTTAGTTATCAAATTATAGTTTTTTACCATTCTACACATATATGCTGTTACCACATATTTACAGAATGTTTGCAGCCAATTTTGAAGATATTTTGACTGAAAGCACTTGAGGCAACTATAGACAAATCTTTAGATAACACTTAATAGCTTTCCCAAGTCTACCTGTAAATATTTTTTTGGGTGAATTCAGAATGAAATGGCCTAATTACATGTATTCATTATTTTATGAGACATAAACAGTATGTATTATGGGCCACAAAACCTGCTAAATATTTTGAAACTAATTTGACTAGATTAAGCCGTTGTAAGTCAAATTAGATACAAAAGGCTCAGCATGATATTTTCTACATCATATATAATTGTTTTATCTGCTCTGTCATGCGTGTAGAGCTCTGAATAGTTTGAAAGCAAGTTCCTGTCACTTTCCTTTCCAAATAGTCAACAGGGCCAAGTTTTAGCTCCATTGACATCAACATTCAGAATGATAAAGGCTGAATGATTGGTTGCGTTAACTGACCATTCTAGCTGCTCTCATTATCTGGCCAACACAAAAGAATGAATTTCACACCTTGCTATCCCTCCCCTAGCAAGAAACATCCCAATATGTGTCCTGTAATTATAAGCATGTATGTAATGCTACTGAATAGGAGCGTTCTTTAAAGTAAGCTCCCACTACTCCTCACCATGCGCCTGTCTTGATCCATCTCTGTCACTAGATAACATAGCAATTTAATCATACAGACATGATAAACTAACTTGTTTACAATCTAAGACATATTCTGTCAAATATTTTGAATTTATTAGCACAGCTGTTGCTGCCAGAAGCAATGGCTTCCTGTAAAACTATTTTTGAAAAATTCTACAACTTTCCTGTATGGCTGCCTTGTTTTAAGAAAATAATTAACCGTTTGGTAAAATAGGTCAGAAAATGCCAATGTGCAGACCAAGAGAAGACAATCTTTTAGAATGCAGGAAATTTCAATTTCCCTTTCTCCGAGATCTAACAATACTCACCATTCTGTTACTTTCTGATACACAGCTGGCCCTGACAGCTGGCTCTAGGACTATAGACGTAGAAAGCTTTACCGACTCCTTGGAACCGGGTACTTGGCTCCCAACTGCCGAGTACCCGTCTACCATAGAGCTCATATTGTTTGCATAGCCACCAAACAAGAGAAATCCATGGCTTGCCTCCGTGGGGCTGGGAGGCTGGGTCCATAACAGAATGGTGAGTATTGTTAGATCTCGGAGAAAGGGAAATTGAAATTTCCTGCATTCTCTTTCGATCAATACTCACCATTCTGTTACTTTCTGATATACACCAGATTTGTTCAGTAACCTGGTGGGAAGGGGCAAGCCATAAATGTTACTTTTGCCCCTTGGAGAAAGATTTAGACGTAACAACTTGACTAACAGAGACCTAAAAGGGCCGTCACGTTATCGGAACCGAATCACATTCGCATCACTGGCCCCGCCCCCCTTTTTCTCCTAAGAAAAGGGAGAGAACTCACGAACAAGTATCTCGCCTGAAACACAAAAATGCCAAGAGGGTTAACTGCTCTTTGCATATATTAGCCTGGGAATGAGCATGAATATATAAGATGAATGATCATGATATATAGACATAATACAAAACACTCTCAATCGTGAATTACCTCATGATATTTGGAATTCAGACCTGGAGACTCCAACCATTCACTTGTCCGGCCTTCAGTAACACAACTGGTTGATATCCTCTCGCTTGACCAAGCCTGCTTCTAAATTCTCTCTTACAAATGCCAAAGAAGGAAGAAGAGCAGTGCGGTCATATAGCTATCGTCTCAAAACAGCTAAAGCGAGTGGAATGGCGAAGTCTGACACATCCCTCATATAGTAATCCGTGAAAGAGGACTCACAGTGCCCTTGTGCGACAGCCATGATGTCCTTAAACGGAACACCATTGTCAAGGCCGGAAGAGGTGGCTATTCCTCTAACAACGCAAATCTCAGAAACCTGTGCCAACTCCGGTTCATAGGAATGTGGAAATATGCATCTTTCAGATCGATCGACACACACCACATTCCCTTCCTCAATCCTGCCATTACCGACCTCGGTTTTTCCATCTGGAACCGAGGCGTATGGATAAACCCAATTTAATGGCCTGAGATTGAGTATGGGTCTCCACCCCCCCCATGCTCTTGGGGACAAGGAACATATTTGAATAGAAGCCCGGAGTGTTCTGGTTCGCTGGGTTTATTGCTCCCTTCAGAAGCAAACCCGACACTTCGTTTTGAACGGCTTCTAACTTGTCTGGGTCCCGTGGTACGGGTGTCCAGACAGGTGCCAAAGACAGATTCTGCGGTGGAAAGTCCCACCACTCCGGCATGTACCCCTGGGATAACCATCCCGGGACCAGACTGTCTGACGTCACACCCCGCCAGGCCTCGACGAAACGCATGAGCCTTCCACCCACCATAGACGCCTCAACGTCTAACGGGGTTGTCCGGCTCGCGGTCCGCTCCCCCCCTTTCTTAACGAGAGAGAGAGACCCATTTCCGTCTTGGCTCGGCAGGTATAACTGGCACCGCTGTCCCTGTCGCACAGGTGCGGTCCAGGCGGATATGAAGGGAGCTCTCGTACCCTCAGGTACGATCCGCTCCCTTCTTTCCGCCCTTGGAGGACTTACCCTTACCCCTCCCCCCTGCCCTTCCCGCCTCTAGGGCGATCATGAGCAACATTGGGGAAGGTAGGGGCCTCCACAACCTTCCTGGCTTTCTTAGCCGGCGGTGGCTGAGAAAATCCAGACGAAGCAGAAGTCGCAGTAGGCTTAGCTTTCGCCTTGCCTTCCTGCTTCTTCTGCGTCTTCGAAAGTTGGACAGCTAACGGTTTCCCTACAGCCCCTAGTGCGTGCACTTGCCGCACTCGCTCCAGCTGTAGGCTTACCGCCAACCGATTCTGCGCAATCCTGGCAGTGTCCTCTAGGATGGCCCGCGCCTGGCCATCGAAGATGCTAGGCCCTGTCAGGGGTGTCCCATGAAGACGCTCCCTGACTGCCGTAGCCGGATGCATATGGTCAAGAACCATTTGCCTCCTGGACTTTGTCACACGCGCCTGCACCCTTGCCAGTGCGTCCATAGACAGCACCAAGCCGTCATTGACGCACGAAAGCGCCACAGGTGGCACAGGGTGGCCTGTCCCCGCTTCAGCCCACACCGACTGAAGAAGGCGATACGAATGGTTGACAGTAGGGTTGGGCGATATTGCTCAAGGTATGACGATATCGGTATCTCATTAAAATACCGCGGTATCACGATATATCGTCATTTGGGTGAGGTGTGGAGTTAGGGTGTAAACATAGAATAACATGTATTTCAAATTGGTGGTGTCTGCAAGTTATTTTCATTAAATTTGTTGCATTGAAACCGTAAATTAAGATCGCCATGATTACCATTTCCGCATATTTAATACACGAAATTCCACACTTTGACACCCTTCAATATACAGTTTAAAGCAACGAATGTAATTCAACTAACCCATCACAAATAAGAAAAATAAAGGGTTTTCTTCTGTTCTTGTGTTGTATTTTATGTTATCTTTACCTCACGACAACTGTCAAAAGATTGAGCAAGGAATACGCATTAACTTCATCGCGCAGAAAGGAATTCTGCAGAACGAAATCTGATTGGCCGCCGTATCATACTTGAGCCAATCAGAATTCACACTGCAGAATTCCGACAGCTGTTATCACGGCCGCTGCTAGCATAGACGATGCAAATTAATAAAATAACACTGCATGATTTTGAACGAGAACGAGCGTGAAGACTGGAAACAATTATATCAGATTTTATTTGGTCTGTAATATTAAATACTAATTTGCCCCATTGTAGACCTATTCAAATTCGCTCACTACTTAGCGGGTTTATCCATTGATCTCAAGGCGTAGCCGGGATGTGTGAAATTAACCCAGTTAACTCTGCAGCCACGACTGCCACAACTGATAGAAAACTGGAAATAATTAGGCCTAAATTCTTTATATTAAGGACGTTTCTCACTTAGAATAAATCCGTAATGTTATATGTGGAA
Organism: Chaetoderma sp. LZ-2023a; assembly: GCA_034401795.1. Taxonomy (NCBI): domain Eukaryota; kingdom Metazoa; phylum Mollusca; class Caudofoveata; order Chaetodermatida; family Chaetodermatidae; genus Chaetoderma; species Chaetoderma sp. LZ-2023a. The sequence continues at coordinate 66,233,848 of CM067370.1, read as the reverse complement.
TGAATTTTGATCTGATTCGTTTAAAAATGCTAAATATATTGTATAAAGTAACATAAAGACGTATAACGGTAAAGCAAGAGATTAACTTCCCCTCACCCACCGTTCCAAGCTGTGGTATTGATAAAGGATTAAGTGTGTGTGGTTTCTTATCGACCTCAAAAGTTTTAAAGTTTAAATCTTTCACGGTCAGAAGAATGTTTAACCATGCAGATCAATGACTAATGGATAAATAGCTTGACCTGTAGTAATGACGTCATCAGAATGAAATGTGGGTAGTGCAAATGGTATTCCCCACTGACTAATACTCAGAATGAGGCAACAAAAAACATGGCGTCGTCTATTTATGCAATTATGAAAAGTGAACAACAAAGGATTATTTTGTACTTTAAATCATTTTATTAGCGCGAACAAACCATGAATTAAATGAACACAGATTATTTTGGAGTTTATTAAGTTTTTATTACCTTAGACAAAGACTAGATTATTACTTAAAGACTATTACTGGACCGAATAGAGGTAAGAGTATGACATTATTTATATTATGCTCACAGTTAAAAGTGCAATATCGTCCTGTCGGTATTGACCATATTTACGATTTTTCGCAATTATGACGATTTCGGTATCGGTATTCGGTATATCGCGATAGTGACGATAATATCAAAAAATCGCCCAACCCTAGTTGACAGCACTCATAGCTGCCCTCACACCCTCATCGCATAGGGACAGGACTTCATCCTGGTGTGCCTGGGACTTGTCCACAAGTGCCGGACCGGGGCCACCCGCTCCAGCACTCTGAACACCCAGTACCCAGCGGTCATTCTCGGTGACCGACGGGACAACACCATACCTGTCGTATTCCCCCCGTGGAATACGACCCCTCGCCCACACCTCCATGGAGGCTGCAAGAAGCTGGCCCTTGTTCATGCGTTGTTTTCTATACATAGTATCAAGCAACACCATAAACCATGGATCCAGTCCAACAGACTGGATCAGGGCTGCGGGCAAGATCACCGTCCTAATCGATGCACCGATGGACGGGGTACATCCTCCTCGGCAGTGGTCGGAACCACAGACGGGTCCACCCTGGCTAGCCAAGCCAGAGCCTCAGACCAATCCATCTCCGAGGAGGACACTCCCGTGAACACGTCACCCGTTGACAAGTTCACGGCCCTACCAGCAATGGCCTCCCGGCTAGGAGCCATTGCTGATATGCCAGGAACTCCGGCACCGTACGGTTCCGCCGCCACCCCATGGAACACACCAGTCCATGGAGTAGGCCTGCACGGAAAACCGTGCGGACCCATAGCGGTTGAGGAACCGTGGCCAAACACGGGCGCCAACGGCACCCCGTGTCTGACCGCCGGACCAGGCGAGATAGGTGAGTACCATGCCTGGCCGGCCACACCCGTCACCGTGGCGGTTGGCAGCAAACCAACCATCACGGGACCGGTGCCCGGTACCGGAGTGGCCTCAACCACAGGCGGAGCCGCTGCCCTGGCTTGCGCCAGGCCAGACAGCTGGCGGTCGGGTTCCATCAGGACGGAATCGACCTCCATGCTCTCCACCCGCGGCCTCACAGGCCGCAGCACACTCTCCTCCTCGGCCTCCTCATCTTCAGACCCCTAAGAGTCGTCACTAGACAAGGAAAACCTGGCGGATGGCTCCCATGCCTGACGGACCGGCCACCGCTACTGGACCACCCAGAGGTGGCCGCAGAGAGACAGAACCCATCAGGCCGGAGCCCGACGGGACTGCCAGGGGGCCGTACGAAACGGCTCCCTAGGTGTCCAGTCCCCTGTCCAAGGACAGGGTTCGAATCAAACATGGGGAGAGACTGCCCTACAACTTTTGGCAGCAGGGACGACACCAGCGTGGGCAGAACGCTATGCAAGACACCTTGCCTAGCCGGACCAAACCACGCCGGCGGTGCCATCTCCACCACCTCCGGTTGCAGACGTGGAACGCCCCCCCCCCGGGCCGAAACGGACGATCCACGATTTACTTTCGGACCGCCTGACCCCGCGTCAGACCCTGCCAAGTCCTTCTGGCAAGGAACTTAAGCATCATATCGACCGACCACACAGCGCAAACGTTACACCTACTGTCAAGACTACACTTAGTACAGTGGAAACAGACATGGTCCTTGTATAGAACCCGTACGATATGTGGCACTCGACACATGATGGCGGGGATGGCTTGGCCTATAAACCAAACCTACAATAAGTCAGCGGAACGAAACAAAAATGGAAGGCAGACAATTAATTTTCAAATAATTTGACCATAAATTAACTGCAAACCCTCCCGCACCCCACCCCGCAACGTTACAACAAAGATCGCATTGACTATAACGACAAGAACGAAGCGGGCATAAATACACCCATAATTGATCCTCCAGGATGTATAACGGAACCAGGAATCATATCGCATAGCATTCGGGGTATATTTACCAATTAATATAAATTATACTCTTAACGAAAGCCAAAACGATACGTGAAGAAACAACAAAATGTAAACAAACTGCTGTAGCACACAGTAAAACCGCAGACCACGCATCTCTCAAGAATTTTGACACCACCGATCATTGCAAACCGATCGTGATCACACGGTAAACTTGACCATTCCAAAGTTTTCTGGTACCATTTTTAGTACGCAGCACCCAGAACAAGATGCGCGAATTAATGAAAATTTTTCTTCACATAAACATCCGAGCATCACGGGTGTGACGTCACCCGCTCAGACCCTACGGAGAACGACGTCAGCCGATATTCGTGTTAGAAATACCGTAGCAAACACCCATTTTCATATCTGCCGATCGCCTGTTGGGGTTCAAAGAAGGCGATCGTCTGGCATATCTCGTTGTTAGCACACGTCCCAGATTCTATGGGGTCAGAAATTGGATCATGCGACACAACGAAATTTAGAGACCTAAGTCTTTTAACAATGGATAATAAGGAATTATACAACCTGGTTATCATCGGCGGTATTCTCCATTTTATCCAGTTATATCCTTTCAAGAACGCACAAACTATCAAATCACAGATAAAAGACTTAGATTTCTTTTCAAAACACTTTAAATCTCTCCCTGAAAAAAGCGTGGACAGCTCTTGTTGCTATGCAGACAAGAATGAGCTCTATGGTAGACGGGTACTCGGCAGTTGGGAGCCGAGTACCCAGTTCCAAGGAGTCGGTAAAGCTTTCTAAGTCTATAGTCCTAGAGCCAGCTGTCAGGGCCAGCTGTGTATCAGAAAGTAACAGAATGGCGAGTATTGATCGAAGGAGAATTACATCATGTAGCACTAAAATGGACATTTCTTAAGACTACTGCAGATGCCATTTTAGTAGACGTGACCAGTACAGGGTTAAACCTTACAGATCATATGTAAAAAATGCTTTATGATGTACGGAATATTTTGTTGAACATTTTGAAACTAACTTTATTGGAAGCTGATGATCTATGTCAGAAACATTTTCAGGCAAGTTAATTTCAACATACACAACAGCTTATCCATCGATCTGTATATTTGATTTGAACATGAGAAACCAGGGTTGGCTTGATTTAAATCAATTGATTTATATCATGATTTAAATCACTCGATTTTTATCGAAAAAATCGTGATTTAAATCAGTTTTGCAAAAATAGAGGAATTTTCAAGTAATTAATACAATTAACAGTAATTTTGTTAAATTAAAGTAACATAATTATTTTACTGCTTCCATGGCACTTGAACATCAACACAAAATAGAATTATACACTTAATTGCTCATATTTGTCATCAGCAAGACTAGACCCAGTGCACGAGTCCACATCTACAATCTACATACTTGAGGTTCATGTACACAGTACATCACACATGTGTACAAAGTATGATCATTAAGTATGTGTAAGCTGTAAAGAAGAGGAGAATTCCATGTGCGTACATGTCACTACATGACCATTAAAGCAATAGTGTACATGAAAAGTCATGTATGGGCCAGTATGGCTATTACTATTAGTCTAATTCCAAAAGCACACTCTTTTAAAGCAAGACACTGTCTCTTTTTTCAGCTATGACATGCGTCTGGAGTCACTCTGGAGTGTCATTGAGTGTCTCGATTACTATTGGCTAGTGCTTATCAAGTTGGACTTTTGGGCTCCATTTTATTTAACACTAAAACAATAAAGATTGAAATGTTATTAAATTAAGTAGTTTACTACAACTTCAAAAATCAAAATCAGTAATTGCTGAAACTGGCAAGAAACTATATACATTGTAACACGTAAACACATCATTACATTACATTAACCCTTAGCACACTGATGTAGGAGTTTTAATTTTTCAAAATAAACATAACCCCTAGCACTCTGGAGCATGATAATTTAAATTTTCAAATTAAATTTAAAGATAAACTGGTGTACAATTTGCAACAATTTTTGTGGACGATGCTGCTGTCTGTGACAGCACCATCTTCCACAAAATTTGTTGAAAAACGTACACCAGTTTATCTTTAAATTTAATTTGAAATTTAAAAATTTCGACATCAGTGTGCTAAGGGTTAAAGATAAACTGGTGTACATTTTTCAACAAATTTGGTGGATGATAGAGCTGTCGCAGACAGCAACATCGTCCACCAAAATTGTTGAAAAATGTACACCAGTTTATCAATTTTAATTTGAGCATATTTTTAAAGACAGAAGTTAACAAGGTTGATAGACTTAGACAATGATGACTTTTGCATACCTTCATAGATTTTGTGCATCTAATTAGGGCTAATTCGTTAGATTTATGCATTGCATCATTTCTGTCCTATTGCTACTCACTGTATCTGTGATGCAATTGTGAACAAAATTGAAAAATCGTTGCTAATATGACGTAATATATAAATTTTGAACTCTATATATTATTAGTTCAAACAGTGATAATTAAAGAATAGACATCCCATCATTCGTAACATAATAAACATATTGAATATTTTGAAAGCAATTTCACTGAAAACCGTTGCTGACTTAGGCAGCAACGGCTTCCAGTGAAATTGCTTTCAAAATATTCAATATGTTATGAATGATGGGATGCATATTCTTTAATTATTCACAATTAAGTGATTAACCAGAACACTCGATATATTGACTATTGAGATACCGCAATTTTTTTATAATAACGATATCGATATTCTCTCAAGCAATATCGCGCAAACCTAACTGAGTCACAGATAGATGTGTCTGTCATCACTTTTCACTTTCAGTTTTCAATAATGCTGCAATTGTACTTCACTAGTCTAGTCAACAATCATCATTCAACTGAAACCGGAAGTCATTTTCTTTGTCACAGTTTAGGGACCGAAAAAGAAATACTAGTTTAGCCGCTTTTAAAGTTCCAAGTTTGTTTCTCAACTTACTCTGCACGAGCCCATAGCTGGAGAACACGCGCTCGACACCAGCTGACGCCGCCACAGCTGACATCAGACGCTGAGTAAATTCAAATGCTTCCAGCAGATCATCCTCGAAGTCACGTCTGTGCGACTTCCACCAATGAAGAGAGGTTACTCCATTAACAACTTCGTCGTTAAATTTAAGAATGTGAAATGGTGGTGCCATGGCCTCGAATTTGATTACCAAAGTCATCAAACCAGGGATTTCGGATGCTACGGTGAGTGCAGTTTCACGTTCTTGCTGAGTCAAGTTTCGACCACGGTATTTAGGGTGGAGTAGATTGGCCAGCATGTGGTGAGGTGTCACAGCTTGTTGATAACGCTTATCGGCCGCACGCTTTGTTGAATTATTAGTGTCATTATGCAGGGCCGTTTTTACATCTTTCCATAATTCAACTGCTTCTGCTATTGTGCAATTGTCCGATTGAGCTTTATCGAGAGCGCAAGCTACTGGTTTCAAACAAAGTCGGTATTCATCTGCAGAACGTTTGATTACTACATTACGAACTTTATTGGCAATGGCAACATCTATGCGGTCAGTATGTCCATCACAGATTGTCACAAGTGTCGGCCATGCCTCACAATACGAGTTTAAACAATCGTACATTGTGTTCCACCTTGTATCTGCTGGCATCACTAACTTTCTGCACGATGATTGGCGTATTTGGGCACTAGCAAAGTGGTTATTTCGGAAATACTTCACAACTTGTGTGACATGCTCCTTAACATTACCCATTTCTAAGTCCTTTGAAGTCAGATTTAGAAGATGAGGCGTGCATCCATACGCAATCATGTTGAAACCCAGTCGTTCTTTCAAGAACTCTCGCATCTTTGCTACATTAGCAGCATTGTCTGTGACGATACTACATATAATGCACCCAAAATCATTGTACGTGTTTTCAATTGTCTGCTTCGCAATGTCATAAAGATATTCCGCTGTGTGAGGATGTCCAGAGGTGTCCGTAGTATCCACTAAGTAAATATCACCTAAGCAGGTCGTCACTGTAGCACATACGATAGGCTCGTTATGAATATTGCTCCAACCGTCTAATGCTAGACAGACAAGTTCACCTTCCAAATTTTTTCTCGCCTTCTCCCGCTCTTCTGTGTAGATAACATCCAAATATTTCCCCCCTATGTCCTTTCTGGATGGTGGTTGATAGCCTGGTCGTAAATCTTTTACAAGGTTTATAAAATGTCTATTTTCTACTAAGCGAAATGGGGAGTTCGTAGCATACACCATCCTAGCTACATCACGATCTAATTCACCACGTTTTTCTGCTGAAGTTCTGATGACATAATTCTGTAGACCATAATTCAGCTTGGGTATCTTAGCGGCCAATGTACCAGCAGCTAATTGACCGTGCACTGGGCGCTTCACTGCCGCTGAAGCAGAACTTGAAGTTGACAGAGGTTCAACTTCCATCACCACCACATCGTTTTGATCAACAACAGTTTCAACGCGCTGCTGCTGCTCAGATTGAGATGAAGTCCCCGTTTCTGTTGCGGCTACAGCTAGACCTTGAAGTGCTGGTGTTGGTGGACCTGTGCAATTGGCTGCATGTTTTTTTAACCGCTCTGGGATACCTTGGAGTTCGTGTCGGCAGACCTTGCAGACAGCCCGGACACCGGCCTTATCTGGGGTCTTCACTTTCTCATAATGAATCCATATTGGATCTTGTTTTCGGCCGGAGTTAGACATTTTGCTAATTATGGAATTGAAAATATTTCATAGCCTTTGTCACTTAAGCAGTTTTGACTGTATTTTTCAAGAATGAAAAAATGCTTTTCTATTGCATCATTTAAAAAAAATGATGCAATAAAAAAATGATGCAATAGAAAAATGATGCAATAAAAAAATGATGCAATAAAAAATGATGCAATAATAATACTGTTAAAACTGCTTAAGCGAACAAAGTTTTTTTGTATTAAGAAACCAGCAAGCTTAAAATTCAGTTAAAAATAAGTCATAAAAATACCACTTTATTCAGTTCCAAAATACAGTTTAGCAATGCATCTGGACCTGTATTAAGAGACCACCTGTCTTAAGAGACCACCTTCTGCGACTCCCACAGCCAGTGTCTTAATACAGGTTTCACTGTATAAGTTTTACGTAATTTCCTGGGATGTCGCGAATAAAAATCGATTTAAATCATTGAAATCGATTTAAATCAAAAAAATCGATTGATTTGATTTTTTTGAAAAAAATCGATTTTTTTCCAACCCTGTGAGAAAATGAAATCTCAGGGGTTAAATTGATTATGGATAAGACTTGGAACTCCTAAATGTACACTTAGCTTTGCTCCTTTTCCTTTTTCACATAAGTGCTAATTGCTGTTTATTCTAATAATTGGACAAGATGTTGCTGATAGACATTTCAACAGCACTATTCTAAAAATTATCATTCTGATTATTCTCTCTCTCTATTTAGTACGTATAACAGGGTTTGTACACCTTTCAGTATTTGAAATTCATGACTTTTCCATGACTTTCCATGACTAAAATTAAGAAATTCCATGACCTCCAAGAATCAATAGCTAGGTCAGACAGTCAAATTTGTTTCAAAATGTTCAACAGCATATAGTGAATCATATGGAATTCACTTTATCTAGGGCAAAGGGTCAACATGTGAGAATATCCGGTACATTTTTAATAAAATCTTAGGTTTTCACATAAAAAATTGACGAATAAAAATTCTGAATGGAAGTTCTAGAGCCTATGATCATACATGTAGTATCCTTTCAGCCTAACTTGGTTGAAATCGGTCAAAATGGTAAGAAGCACTATGGGCATTTCTAGTAAATTTTGTAAAAAATCTAAGATTTGGACCCCAAAAATTGTCTATTAACCCTTTAACACTCATATCCGCCAAAGCCGGCTTCTGTCACGCGTGGTCTTGAGAGATGTCCATTTGCAGACCAAGAGAAGACTATTGTTGAACATTTTTTTATAAAATAGTCTTCACTTGGTCTGCAAATTGACATTTTCTTTGAAATCTTTAAATTTTCTGAACAAATTTAAGGCTTAGAGCTGAGGCTTCTATTTGGACAAGGTGTTCAAGAAAAAATTGAAATCCAATCCATAAAATCATTACTTTCGCGAATATGTTGCGCACTAATAAATAACACGCATGGGAAAATTTGACAAAATATGAGCCAAAAAAGCTTTATACATGAATATAATACGCAATCAGAGTTTAGAAATATTGCAAAACATATTTTTCAGACAAACGAAAATTGGTAACTTTACCGCTAGATTCGAAATAATAATAAACCTTTATCGGCTAAATATCTTGTTATTCTTTTAATATTAACAAGTTTATTTCATACTTTAACTGTAATAGAATGCATAACACCATCTTTGAGCAAGAAATACGTTCAATATACAGGGGAATCTCCATACGCTAGCGAGACCGAGATATCATCGCCATCTAATTATCATAATGTAACCAATTCGGCCGGGACGAAATCGCCCAAAGGAACAAAAATCTTGCCACTAAATATACTGCCGAATGCATACGCTGAGTAGGAAATAGTGAATTTATTACTCAAATTGTTTTAAAAACATTCTCTTCTGTACATATTTATTATTAATTTGGGATATAAATAATAATAATAGTACATTTTTAGAGCGCTTAATCCATGCAACTGCATGCTCTAAGCGCTAACGCGCGTAAGTATTCTATGGATATGCTATTTGAAATAAATAGAATTTAAGATTGGATTTAAAGATTTCTAAAGTTGATGAGTTTCTAATTTCATTTGGTAAGTTATTCCATTCGGTAGCTGCAGTGAAAGAGAAAGTTTTATGGCCATATGTTTTAGAGTTGACCTTAGGTACTTTTAGTAGATTTAGATTTGCAGATCTGAGAGAGCGACCAGGAATGTAAGGTTGTACACGGTCAGAGAGATAGGCTGGTGCTGTGCCAGATACACATTGGTATGTCAGACATAGTGTCTTAAAAGTTATTCTTTGCACAATGGGGAGCCAGTGCAAATCATGTAGGACCGGAGTAATGTGTTCTCGCTTGGCACACAGGGATATGATTCTCGCTGCAGTGTTCTGGACCACCTGAAGTCGCTGAATAAGTTCTTTTGAGGCGCCAATCAGGAGGCTATTACAATAATCCAGGCGCGACGTTATCAATGCTCGTACTAGCATGATCGCGGCCTCTTTTGTGATATAGCGCCTGATGCTGCCGATATTGCGCAATTGAAAATAGCAGACTTTGCAGATGTAACTAACATGTTTATCCATAGTCAGTTCATTGTCTAAGTATACACCAAGATCCTTTACGACAGTTGACAGCTTTATTTGACTATTTCCAGCTGTGATGTCACATAGGTCAGTCTTAGCACGTCGGTTTGCTGGCCCGACTAACAGAGCTTCGGTCTTTTCATCGTTAAGTTTCAGCATGTTTGTAGTCATCCACTCTTTAATGTCTATATAACACATATTGAGCTGACTTGTTGCTAAGCGTGCAGTACATGTTGAAGGTTCAAAACTAATGACAAGCTGTGTGTCATCAGCATAGAAGTGACGCATAATGTTGTGCTGATCAATAACCGATCCAAGTGGTTGTGTGTAGAGTGTAAATAACACCGGACCTAGAATAGACCCCTGAGGCACACCACACACGAGGTTGACTGGTTCTGAAAGTGTGCCGTTAATATATACAGACTGGTGTCTATCGGATAAATATGAGTGAAACCAGTTCCAGACAGTGCCTTGTAAACCAAATACACTACTCAATTGTGACATAAGTAAATGATGGTCTATCGTATCAAATGCGGCACTGAGGTCAAGGAGTAGCAACAATGACACATTACCTCTGTCTACCGCCTCTCGAATATTATTGAGGACGCATAATAGAGCAGTCTCCGTGCTATGACGCTGACGGTACGCTGACTGAAACGGTTCATATAACGCATTGTCACTTACATGAGCTGATAGTCTTTTGAACACCGCCTTCTCGATTAGCTTAGACATAAAAGGCAGGTTCGAGACAGGTCTATAGTTTTTTAGAGTATCTTCGTCTAGGCCAGACTTCTTCAACATTCGCATTCGCAGCGTTACAAAACCCGTTTTTATTTGGGAGGCCTCCTTCCAGTCCAGATATAGTTCAGTGGAATGCCTCCAATCACAAAAGAGTTTAATATGGCCTACCAACATAAGAAGGGATTTAACCTCATTTTATTTCTTACGTTGTTTTGGGTCATTTTATTTTGGTTGGACATATGACTTTGATAATGAATGAAATCATGTGATCGCCGCGATAAAGGTATGGAAATGTGTATTTCCGAGCTTTATTTCCCCATTTCACATTTGTATGCCATCAGATTTTACTTTTATTTAGGGAGATTGCAGGAAATGTCAATTTCCCTTTCTCCGAGATCTAACAATACTCACCATTCTGTTACTTCTGATATACAGATGGCCTTGACAGCGGCTCTAGGATTATAGACTTAGAAAGCTTTACCGACTCCTGGGAACCGGGTACTCGGCTCCCAACTGCCGAGTACCCGTTTACCATAGAGCTCATATTGTTTGCATAGCCACCAAACAAGAGAAAACTATGGCTTGCCTCCGTGGGGCTGGGAGGCTGGGTCCGTAACAGAATGGTGAGTATTGTTAGATCTCGGAGAAAGGGAAATTGACATTTCCTGCATTCTCCTTCGATCAATACTCACCATTCTGTTACTTCTGATATACACCAGATTTGATCAGTAACCTGGTGGGAAGGGGCAAGCCATACATGCTAATTTTGCCCCTTGGAGAAAGATTTTAGACTTCAAACTTGACTAACGGAGACCTAAAAGGACCGTCAAGTTCACGGAACCGAATCACATTCGCGTCACAGCCCCCCCCCCCCTTTTTCCTCCTAAGAAAAGGGAGAGAACTAACGAACATGTATCTCGCCTGAAACACCAATATGCCAAGAGGGTTAACTACTCCCTGCATATCGCTTGTATTAGCCTGGGAATGAGCATGAATATATAAGATGAATGAACATGATACATATACATAATACAAAAAACTCTCACTTGTTGAATTACCTTATGATAATAGGACTTCAGACGTACCGCCTACAACCATTCACCGGTTCGGCCATCAGTGACACAATCTGGTTGACATCCTCTCGCTTGACCATGCCTGCTTTAGGTTCTTTTCTTACCAAAGTGAAAAAAGGGGAAAAGCAGTGTGGTCACTAACTATCGTTTCAAAACAGCTAAAGCGAGTGGATTGGCTGAGTCTGACACATCCCTCATATAGTAATCCGTAAATGAGGACTCACAGTGTCATTGTGCAACGGCCATGATGTCCTCTAACGGAACACCATTGTAAAGGGCGGTCGAGGCGGCTATTCCTCTAACATCGTGTGCCCTTACGCCCTGCACCTGGTGCCCAGTCGCCATCTCATGAGTAGTCTGAATGCATTCGACCACCCAACGAGAGATAGTATCCATGGATGCGGCGCCATAAGGCTTTTTATGGCAGATCCACAGATGTCTATCGTTCGACCGTAACGAGTCAGTCCGTTTCTTGTACTTAGTCAAAGCACGGACCGGGCACCAGATACTGGCATCACGATCAAACCTGGTTAACTTCGGTATAATGATCGGTTTGCCGGGATATCTCAAAGATTGGTTCTTTGACAAAAATTCTGCTCTTGGCAGAAGACGCAGACCTTCTCCAGAAACAATAAATCGGTTCCTCTCTGCCGAAAGCGCATGGATCTCACTGCGCCTTCTAGCTGAGGAAGCTGCCAATAGAAAGACCGCCTTTAGAGTCAAATGCTTTAGACTAGCCGAACGCAACGGTTCGAATGGGTGCTTGGCCAGTACATTAAGCACTAAAGATAGACTCCAGGCTGGAATGACTACCGGTTGTCTCGGGCGGAGATTGCAGGAAATGTCAATTTCCCTTTCTCCGAGATCTAACAATACTCACCATTCTGTTACTTCTGATATACAGCTGGCCCTGACAGCGGCTCTAGGATTATAGACTTAGAAAGCTTTACCGACTCCTGGGAACCGGGTACCCGGCTCCCCACTGCCGAGTACCCGTTTACCATAGAGCTCATATTGTTTGCATAGCCACCAAACAAGAGAAAACTATGGCTTGCCTCCGTGGGGCTGGGAGGCTGGGTCCGTAACAGAATGGTGAGTATTGTTAGATCTCGGAGAAAGGGAAATTGACATTTCCTGCATTCTCCTTCGATCAATACTCACCATTCTGTTACTTCTGATATACAGCAGATTTGATCAGTAACCTGGTGGGAAGGGGCAAGCCATACATGCTAATTTTGCCCCTTGGAGAAAGATTTTAGACTTCAAACTTGACTAACGGAGACCTAAAAGGACCGTCAAGTTCACGGAACCGAATCACATTCGCGTCACAGCCCCCCCCCCTTTTTCCTCCTAAGAAAAGGGAGAGAACTAACGAACATGTATCTCGCCTGAAACACCAATATGCCAAGAGGGTTAACTACTCCCTGCATATCGTTTGTATTAGCCTGGGAATGAGCATGAATATATAAGATGAATGAACATGATACATATACATAATACAAAAAACTCTCACTTGTTGAATTACCTTATGATAACAGGACTTCAGACGTACCGCCTACAACCATACACCGGTTCGGCCATCAGTGACACAATCTGGTTGACATCCTCTCGCTTGACCATGCCTGCTTTAGGTTCTTTTCTTACCAAAGTGAAAAAAGGGGAAAAGCAGTGTGGTCACTAACTATCGTTTCAAAACAGCTAAAGCGAGTGGATTGGCTGAGTCTGACACATCCCTCATATAGTAATCCGTAAATGAGGACTCACAGTGCCATTGTGCAACGGCCATGATGTCCTCTAACGGAACACCATTGTAAAGGGCGGTCGAGGCGGCTATTCCTCTAACATCGTGTGCCCTTACGCCCTGCACCTGGTGCCCAGTCGCCATCTCATGAGTAGTCTGAATGCATTCGACCACCCAACGAGAGATAGTATCCATGGATGCGGCGCCATAAGGCTTTTTATGGCAGATCCACAGATGTCTATCGTTCGACCGTAACGAGTCAGTCCGTTTCTTGTACTTAGTCAAAGCACGGACCGGGCACCAGACACTGGCATCACGATCAAACCTGGTTAACTTCGGTATAATGATCGGTTTGCCGGGATATCTCAAAGATTGGTTCTTTGACATAAATTCTGCTCTTGGCAGAAGACGCAGACCTTCTCCAGAAACAATAAATCGGTTCCTCTCTGCCGAAAGCGCATGGATCTCACTGCGCCTTCTAGCTGAGGAAGCTGCCAATAGAAAAACCGCCTTTAGAGTCAAATGCTTTAGACTAGCCGAACGCAACGGTTCGAATGGGTGCTTGGCCAGTACATTAAGCACTAAAGATAGACTCCAGGCTGGAATGACTACCGGTTGTCTCGGTCGGAGATTGCTCATTCCCTTCAACATCACGTTTAACTGGGCCACCTCTGGACTATCCCTGTTGGCTAGACAAGGGATAACTGATGCCAAAGCTGACTTGTATCCAGCAATTGTGACGGGAGCTAGTCCTGTAAAGAACAGCTCACAGAGAAAGTCTGCTATTTGCTGAATAGTGGATTGAAAGGTATCAATACCCTTTTCTTCACACCAGTCTGCAAATCTGTTAACCTTGTTGTTATATGACTTGAAGGTTGACCTCCTTCTCGCAGCCGCGATGAAATCAGCAGCCTGTCGAGAAAAGCCTTCCGACGTGGAACGTTGTTTGACAACATCCACGCAGTCAATTTGAACATTTCGGGACGCTCGTGTAGGAAGCGTCCCTTGGCCTGGGAGATTATGTTCGGAATCTCGGGCAACTGCACAGGATTTTCCACCAGCAGATCTAGAAGATCCGTGAACCACGCCCTGCTCGGCCAATACGGCGCTATTAGCAGGACCAGACACGGTTCCTCCCTGACCTTCACCAATACCTTCGGTAGAAGAATGGTGGGTGGATACGCGTAAGCGTGCATCCCTCTCCAGCTTATCGCCAGAGCGTCTGTATCGACGGCATTTGGATCTGGAATCGGCGAGACATATGTCATGATTTGAGCATTTTCCTTTGTGGCGAACAAGTCCACGTTGGGTTTGCCCCAATGCTCGAAGATCCGTCGTAGAACTGGAGGGTTGAGGGACCATTCTGTTGGCAGGATTCTCTGTCTGCGAGACAAAGCATCCGCCAGAATGTTCAATCGGCCAGGAATATGAGCTGCTTTCAAAACAACCGAGTAATTCCTGCACCATTGAATCAAGTGCCACACCCTGATGCACAGGGTGGGCGACCTGGTCCCTCCTTGGCGATTTATATATGATACTACTGTCGAATTGTCCGACCGTATCAATATCACCTTGCCCCTGATCATCGGAAGGAATTCTTCCAACGCCAGTTCCACTGCCATCATTTCCAACAGATTGATATGCAGCTGACTCTCCGGGAGAGTCCATGTGCCCGAGACCTGGTGTTCTCCCAGGCAGGCACCCCACCCTTCCAGCGATGCATCCGTGTAAACGGACAGCTGGGGGTGGGGTAGGTGCAGCGAAACCCCTATTAGGAGATTCTGACGCTGTTTCCACCATAGAAGATGCGATATTATCGGCTCCAAAACTGGCACCAGTTTTGACAGGGGTTCTGTTCTCTGTTTCCACAGAGACATCAGATACAACTGGATAGGTCTTCGCATTAGAGCAGCGTACGGGATAACCTGCTCCATGGAGACCATCATGCCCAGCATCTGAAGGAACCGCCTCGCCTGAATGTGGTTTCCCACTCGAAAACTCCCGAGGATGGCTAACAGAGACACCACTCTGGGCTCTGACGGGTAAACCCTGCCCTCCTCGAGGTCGAATCGCATCCCCAAATAAACGAAATGTTGAGTGGGTGTCAACTCGGATTTCTCCTCGTTGACTAACCAGCCTAGATCTGAAAGTAACTTCAGAGTCAGAGCAGTATCCACGTTCAACCTGGCTGCCGAGTCTGCCTTGAGCAGCCAGTCGTCTATGTAGGTGTGTAGCGCCACGTTCTCTTTTCTGAGAAACGCTGTCACCGCAAGGACCACTCTTGTGAAAACCCTCGGAGCTGTCGACAGGCCAAACGGGAGAACTGTAAACTCCCATACTTGATTCTGAAACGCAAATCTCAGAAACCTGTGCCAACTCCGATTGATCGGAATGTGGAAATATGCATCTTTCAGATCGATCGATACACACCACATTCCTTTCCTCAATCCCGCCATTACCGACCTCGGTGTTTCCATCTGGAACCGAGGCGTATGGATAAACCAATTTAATGGCCTGAGATTGAGTATGGGTCTCCATCCCCCCGTGCTCTTGGGGACAAGGAACATGTTTGAATAGAAGCCTGGAGTGTTCCGGTTTGCTGGTTTTATTGCTCCCTTCAGAAGCAAACCCGACACTTCCTTTTGAACGGCTTCTAACTTGTCTGGCTCCCTTGGTACGGGTGTCCAGACTGGTGCCAAAGACAGATTTTGTGGCGGAAAGTCCCACCACTCCGGCATGTAACCCTGGGATAACCATCCCAGGACCAGACTGTCTGACGTCACACCTCGCCAAGCCTCGACGAAACGCATGAGCCTTCCACCCACCATAGACGCCTCGACGTCTAACGGGGTTGTCCGGCTCGCAGTCCGCCCCCCCCCCCTTTCTTAACGAGAGAGAGTGAGAACCATTTCGTTCTAGGCACGACGGGTATAACTGGCACCGCTGTTCCTGTCGCACAGGTGCGGTCCAGGCGGATATGAAGGGAGCTTGCGTACCCTCAGGTACGCTTCGGCCCCTTCTGTCCGCCCTTTGAGGCCTTACCCTTACCCTTCCCCTTGCCCTTACCACCTCTAGGGCGGTCCGGAGCAACATTGGGGAGGGTAGGCGCCTCTACAGCCTTCCTGGGTTTCTTCGCCGGCGGCGGCTCCGAAAACCCAGCCGAAACAGACGTCGCAATAGGCCTGGCTTTCGCCTTGCCCTTATGCTTTTTCTGTTTCTTTGAAGGCTGTACTGTTAGCGGCTTACCCACAGCCCCTAGTGCGTGCGCTTGCCGCACTAGCTCTAGCTGTAGATTTACCGCTAACCGATTCTGCGCAATACTGGCGGTGTCCTCTAAGATGGCCCGCGCTTGGCCACCAAAGATGCTAGGCCCTGTCAGGGGCGTCCCAAGAAGACGCTCCTTGACTGCCGTAGCCGGACGCATATGGTCAATGACCATTTGCCTCCTGGACTTCGTCACACGCGCTTGCACCCTTGCCAATGCGTCCATTGACAGCACCAAGCCGTCATTAACGCACGATAGCGCCACAGGTGGCACAGGGTGGCCTGGCCCCGCTTCAGCCCACACCGACTGAAGTAGACGATAGGAGTGATTGACAGCGCTCATGGCTGCCCTCACACCCTCATCGCATAGGGCCTTATCCACTAGTGCCGGACCGGGACCACCCGAACCGGCACTTTGGACGCCCAGTACCCATCGGTCATCCTCCGTGACCGACGGGACTACACCATACCTGTCGTATTCACCCCGCGGAATACGACACCTTGCCCCCACCTCCCTGGAGGCCGCAGGGAGCTGACCCTTGGTCATTAGTTGTTTGCTATAAATAGCATCCAACAAATCAATGAACCTTGGATCCAGTCCCACTGACTGGATCCGGGCCGCGGGCAAAATCCCCGTCCTAATCGACGCAACCGACGGACGGGGCGCATCTTCATCGGCCGTGGCCGAAACCACAGACGGGTCAACTCTGGCTAGCCACGCCAGAGCATCAGACCAGTCTAACTCCGAAGAAGATACCCCCGCAAACACGTCACCCGTTGACATGCTTACGGGTCTGCCAGCCATGGCCTCCCGGCCAGGAGCCACGGCTGACACGCCAGGCACTCCGCTACCACATGGTTCCGCCGCCACCCCATGAAACACTCCGGTCCATGGGGTAGGTCCGCACGGAAAACCGTACGGACCCGTAACCGTCGCGGAACCATAGCCGGCCACGGGCGCCAACGGCACCCCATGTCCGGCTGCCGGACCAGGCGAGATAGGTGAGTACCACGCCTGGCCCGGCACACCGGTTCCCCTGACGGCTGGTGACAAACCAAGCCGCGCGGAACCGGTGCACGGTAACGGATTGGCCTCAGCCGCAGGCGGAGCCGCTGACCTGGCTTGCGCCAAACCAGACAAATGGAGGCCGGTTCCGTCCAGGACGGAATCAACCTCCATATTCTCCACCTGCGGCTTCACGGGCCGCAGCAACCTCTCCTCCTCGGCCTCATCGTCTTCAGACTCCGAAGAGCCGTCACTAGACGAATAAACCGTGGAGCCGTCCTGGCGGACGGCTCCCACACCTGACGGACCGGCCACCGCTACTGGACCACCCGGAGGTGGCCGCAGAGAGACAGAACCCGTCTGGCCGAAGCCAGACGGACCCGCCAGGGGGCCGTACGAGACGGCCCCCTCGGTAACCAGTCCAGAATCCTGTCCGAAGACAGGATCCGTACCAGGCATGGGGAGAAACTGCCCCCAACCTTTGGTAGCAGGGACGACACCAGCGTGGGCAGAACGCTATGCAGAAAACCCTGCATAGCCGGACCAAACCACGCCGGCGGTGCCATCTCCGCCACCTCCAGCTGGGGACGTGGAGCACCCCCACCGGCCGATCCACGATTTCCTCTCGGACCGCCTGACCCCGCGTCAGACCCAGCCAAGTCCTTCTGGGCAAGGAACTTAACCATCGTTTCGACGGACCACACTGCACAAACATTACACCTATGATCTATATTACACAGGGCACACCTAAAACAGACATGGTCCTTGAACATTACACGGACAAACTTATGGCAGTCGTCACATGATGGCGGGGCTGGCTTGGCCTATAAAATAAGCACAAACCTACAATAAACAAGCGGAACGAGACACGGATGGAAGGCAGACAATTAATTTTCAAATATTTTGACTCATAAATTAACCGTAACCTCCCGCACCCCACCCCGCCACGTTACAACAACGATCGCATTGATTATGACGACAAGAACGCGGCGGGCACAACACACCCATAATAGATCCTACAGGATGTGTAACGGCTCCAGGAATCATATCGCATAGCATTCAGGGTATATTTACTAATCAATATAAATTATACTCCTAACGAACGCAGCACGATATGTGAAGAAAACAACAAAATGTATAACAACTGCTGTCCCACACGGTAAAACCGCAGACCACGCATCTACTCAAGAATTTTGAAACCACCGATCATTGCAAACCGATCGTGATTGCACGTAAACTTGATCATTCTAAAGTTTCCGGTACCATTTTTAGTACGCAGCACCCAGAACAAGATGCGCGATTAATGAAAAAATTTTTCTTCACATAAACATCCGAGCGACCGGGTGTGACGTCACCCGCTCGGATTCTACGGAGAACGACGTCAGCCGATATTCGTGTTAGAAATACCGTAGCAAACACCTATTTTCATATCTGCCGATCGCCTGTTGGGGTTTAAAGAAGGCGATCATCTGGCATATATCGTTGCTAGCACACGTCCCAGATTCTATGGGGTTAGAAATTGGAACATGCGACACAACGAAATTTAGAGACCTAAGTCTTTTAACTATGGATATAAAGAACAATACAACCTGGTTATCTTGGGCGGTATTCTCCATAGTCCTTAGTTATCCTTTCAGAACACACAAACTATCACTGATTAAAGACTTAGATTCTTTTAAAAAACACTAAAATCCTTAATGCGAAAAGCATGTATTGCACTTGTTGCTATGCAAACAAGAATGAGCTCTATGGTAAACGGGTACTCGGCAGTGGGGAGCCGGGTACCCGGTTCCCAGGAGTCGGTAAAGCTTTCTAAGTCTATAATCCTAGAGCCGCTGTCAGGGCCAGCTGTATATCAGAAGTAACAGAATGGTGAGTATTGATCGAAGGAGAATGCTCATTCCCTTCAACATCACGTTTAACTGGGCCACCTCTGGACTATCCCTGTTGGCTAGACAAGGGATAACTGATGCCAAAGCTGACTTGTATCCAGCAATTGTGACGGGAGCTAGTCCTGTAAAGAACAGCTCACAGAGAAAGTCTGCTATTTGCTGAATAGTGGATTGAAAGGTATCAATACCCTTTTCTTCACACCAGTCTGCAAATCTGTTAACCTTGTTGTTATATGACTTGAAGGTTGACCTCCTTCTCGCAGCCGCGATGAAATCAGCAGCCTGTCGAGAAAAACCTTCCGACGTGGAACGTTGTTTGACAACATCCACGCAGTCAATTTGAACATTTCGGGACGCTCGTGTAGGAAGCGTCCCTTGGCCTGGGAGATTATGTTCGGAATCTCGGGCAACTGCACAGGATTTTCCACCAGCAGATCCAGAAGATCCGTGAACCACGCCCTGCTCGGCCAATACGGCGCTATTAGCAGGACCAGACACGGCTCCTCCCTGACCTTCACCAATACCTTCGGAAGAAGAATGGTGGGTGGGTACGCGTACGCGTGCATCCCTCTCCAGCTTATCGCCAGAGCGTCTGTATCGACGGCATTTGGATCTGGAATCGGCGAGACATATGTCATGATTTGAGCATTTTCCTTTGTGGCGAACAAGTCCACGTTGGGTTTGCCCCAATGCTCGAAGATCCGTCGCAGAACTGGAGGGTTGAGGGACCATTCTGTTGGCAAGATTCTCTGTCTGCGAGACAAAGCATCCGCCAGAATGTTCAATCGGCCAGGAATATGAGCTGCTTTCAAAACAACCGAGTAATTCCTGCACCATTGAATCAAGTGCCACACCCTGATGCACAGGGTGGGCGACCTGGTCCCTCCTTGGCGATTTATATATGATACTACTGTCGAATTGTCCGACCGTATCAATATCACCTTGCCCCTGATCATCGGAAGGAACTCTTCCAACGCCAGTTCCACTGCCATCATTTCCAACAGATTGATATGCAGCTGACTCTCCGGGAGAGTCCATGTGCCCGAGACTGCAGGAAATGTCAATTTCCCTTTCTCCGAGATCTAACAATACTCACCATTCTGTTACTTCTGATATACAGCTGGCCCTGACAGCGGCTCTAGGATTATAGACTTAGAAAGCTTTACCGACTTCTGGGAACTGGGTACCCGGCTCCCCACTGCCGAGTACCCATTTACCATAGAGCTCATATTGTTTGCATAGCCACCAAACAAGAGAAAACTATGGCTTGCCTCCGTGGGGCTGGGAGGCTGGGTCCGTAACAGAATGGTGAGTATTGTTAGATCTCGGAGAAAGGGAAATTGACATTTCCTGCATTCTCCTTCGATCAATACTCACCATTCTGTTACTTCTGATATACACCAGATTTGATCAGTAACCTGGTGGGAAGGGGCAAGCCATAAATGCTAATTTTGCCCCTTGGAGAAAGATTTTAGACTTCAAACTTGACTAACGGAGACCTAAAAGGACCGTCAAGTTCACGGAACCGAATCACATTCGCGTCACAGCCCCCCCCCTTTTTCCTCCTAAGAAAAGGGAGAGAACTAACGAACATGTATCTCGCCTGAAACACCAATATGCCAAGAGGGTTAACTACTCCCTGCATATCGCTTGTATTAGCCTGGGAATGAGCATGAATATATAAGATGAATGAACATGATACATATACATAATACAAAAAACTCTCACTTGTTGAATTACCTTATGATAACAGGACTTCAGACGTACCGCCTACAACCATACACCGGTTCGGCCATCAGTGACACAATCTGGTTGACATCCTCTCGCTTGACCATGCCTGCTTTAGGTTCTTTTCTTACCAAAGTGAAAAAAGGGGAAAAGCAGTGTGGTCACTAACTATCGTTTCAAAACAGCTAAAGCGAGTGGATTGGCTGAGTCTGACACATCACTCATATAGTAATCCGTAAATGAGGACTCACAGTGCCATTGTGCAACGGCCATGATGTCCTCTAACGGAACACCATTGTAAAGGGCGGTCGAGGCGGCTATTCCTCTAACATCGTGTGCCCTTACGCCCTGCACCTGGTGCCCAGTCGCCATCTCATGAGTAGTCTGAATGCATTCGACCACCCAACGAGAGATAGTATCCATGGATGCGGCGCCATAAGGCTTTTTATGGCAGATCCACAGATGTCTATCGTTCGACCGTAACGAGTCAGTCCGTTTCTTGTACTTAGTCAAAGCACGGACCGGGCACCAGACACTGGCATCACGATCAAACCTGGTTAACTTCGGTATAATGATCGGTTTGCCGGGATATCTCAAAGATTGGTTCTTTGACATAAATTCTGCTCTTGGCAGAAGACGCAGACCTTCTCCAGAAACAATAAATCGGTTCCTCTCTGCCGAAAGCGCATGGATCTCACTGCGCCTTCTAGCTGAGGAAGCTGCCAATAGAAAGACCGCCTTTAGAGTCAAATGCTTTAGACTAGCCAAACGCAACGGTTCGAATGGGTGCTTGGCCAGTACATTAAGCACTAAAGATAGACTCCAGGCTGGAATGACTACCGGTTGTCTCGGGCGGAGATTGCTCATTCCCTTCAACATCACGTTTAACTGGGCCACCTCTGGACTATCCCTGTTGGCTAGACAAGGGATAACTGATGCCAAAGCTGACTTGTATCCAGCAATTGTGACGGGAGCTAGTCCTGTAAAGAACAGCTCACAGAGAAAGTCTGCTATTTGCTGAATAGTGGATTGAAAGGTATCAATACCCTTTTCTTCACACCAGTCTGCAAATCTGTTAACCTTGTTGTTATATGACTTGAAGGTTGACCTCCTTCTCGCAGCCGCGATGAAATCAGCAGCATGTCGAGAAAAGCCTTCCGACGTGGAACGTTGTTTGACAACATCCACGCAGTCAATTTGAACATTTCGGGACGCTCGTGTAGGAAGCGTCCCTTGGCCTGGGAGATTATGTTCGGAATCTCGGGCAACTGCACAGGATTTTCCACCAGCAGATCTAGAAGATCCGTGAACCACGCCCTGCTCGGCCAATACGGCGCTATTAGCAGGACCAGACACGGTTCCTCCCTGACCTTCACCAATACCTTCGGTAGAAGAATGGTGGGTGGGTACGCGTAAGCGTGCATCCCTCTCCAGCTTATCGCCAGAGCGTCTGTATCGACGGCATTTGGATCTGGAATCGGCGAGACATATGTCATGATTTGAGCATTTTCCTTTGTGGCGAACAAGTCCACGTTGGGTTTGCCCCAATGCTCGAAGATCCGTCGTAGAACTGGAGGGTTGAGGGACCATTCTGTTGGCAGGATTCTCTGTCTGCGAGACAAAGCATCCGCCAGAATGTTCAATCGGCCAGGAATATGAGCTGCTTTCAAAACAACCGAGTAATTCCTGCACCATTGAATCAAGTGCCACACCCTGATGCACAGGGTGGGCGACCTGGTCCCTCCTTGGCGATTTATATATGATACTACTGTCGAATTGTCCGACCGTATCAATATCACCTTGCCCCTGATCATCGGAAGGAACTCTTCCAACGCCAGTTCCACTGCCATCATTTCCAACAGATTGGTATGCAGCTGACTCTCCGGGAGAGTCCATGTGCCCGAGACCTGGTGTTCTCCCAGGCAGGCACCCCACCCTTCCAGCGATGCATCCGTGTAAACGGACAGCTGGGGGTGGGGTAGGTGCAGCGAAACCCCTATTAGGAGATTCTGACGCTGTTTCCACCATAGAAGATGCGATATTATCGGCTCCAAAACTGGCACCAGTTTTGACAGGGGTTCTGTTCTCTGTTTCCACAGAGACATCAGATACAACTGGATAGGTCTTCGCATTAGAGCAGCGTACGGGATAACCTGCTCCATGGAGACCATCATGCCCAGCATCTGAAGGAACCGCCTTGCCTGAATGTGGTTTCCCACTCGAAAACTCCCGAGGATGGCTAACAGAGACACCACTCTGGGCTCTGACGGGTAAACCCTGCCCTCCTCGAGGTCGAATCGCATCCCCAAATAAACGAAATGTTGAGTGGGTGTCAACTCGGATTTCTCCTCATTGACTATCCAGCCTAGATCTGAAAGTAACTTCAGAGTCAGAGCAGTATCCACGTTCAACCTGGCTGCCGAGTCTGCCTTGAGCAGCCAGTCGTCTATGTAGGTGTGTAGCGCCACGTTCTCTTTTCTGAGAAACGCTGTCACCGCAAGGACCACTCTTGTGAAAACCCTCGGAGCTGTCGACAGGCCAAACGGGAGAACTGTAAACTCCCATACTTGATTCTGAAACGCAAATCTCAGAAACCTGTGCCAACTCCGATTGATCGGAATGTGGAAATATGCATCTTTCAGATCGATCGATACACACCACATTCCTTTCCTCAATCCCGCCATTACCGACCTCGGTGTTTCCATCTGGAACCGAGGCGTATGGATAAACCAATTTAATGGCCTGAGATTGAGTATGGGTCTCCATCCCCCCGTGCTCTTGGGGACAAGGAACATGTTTGAATAGAAGCCTGGAGTGTTCCGGTTTGCTGGTTTTATTGCTCCCTTCAGAAGCAAACCCGACACTTCCTTTTGAACGGCTTCTAACTTGTCTGGCCCCCTTGGTACGGGTGTCCAGACTGGTGCCAAAGACACATTTTGTGGCGGAAAGTCCCACCACTCCGGCATGTAACCCTGGGATAACCATCCCAGGACCAGACTGTCTGACGTCACACCTCGCCAAACCTCGACGAAACGCATGAGCCTTCCACCCACCATAGACGCCTCGACGTCTAACGGGGTTGTCCGGCTCGCAGTCCGCCCCCCCCCCTTTCTTAACGAGAGAGAGTGAGAACCATTTCGTTCTAGGTACGACGGGTATAACTGGCACCGCTGTTCCTGTCGCACAGGTGCGGTCCAGGCGGATATGAAGGGAGCTTGCGTACCCTCAGGTACGCTTCGGCCCCTTCTGTCCGCCCTTTGAGGCCTTACCCTTACCCTTCCCCTTGCCCGTACCACCTCTAGGGCGGTCAGGAGCAACATTGGGGAGGGTAGGCGCCTCTACAACCTTCCTGGATTTCTTCGCCGCCGGCGGCTCCGAGAACCCAGCCGAAACAGACGTCGCAATAGGCCTGGCTTTCGCCTTGCTCTTATGCTTTTTCTGTTTCTTTGAAGTCGGTCCCGTTAGCGGCTTGCCCACAGCCCCTAGTGCGTGCGCTTGCCGCACTAGCTCTAGCTGTAGATTTACCGCTAACCGATTCTGCGCAATACTGGCGGTGTCCTCTAAGATGGCCCGCGCCTGGCCACCAAAGATGCTAGGCCCTGTCAGGGACGTCCCAAGAAGACGTTCCCTGACTGCCGTAGCCGGACGCATATGGTTAATGACCATTTGCCTCCTGGACTTCGTCACACGCGCTTGCACCCTTGCCAATGCGTCCATTGACAGCACCAAGCCGTCATTAACGCACGATAGCGCCACAGGTGGCACAGGGTGGCCTGACCCCGCTTCAGCCCACACCGACTGAAGTAGACGATAGGAGTGATTGACAGCGCTCATCGCTGCCCTCACACCCTCATCGCATAGGGCCAGGACTTCTTCCTGGTGTACCTGGGCCTTATCCACTAGTGCCGGACCGGGACCACCCGACCCAGCACTCTGGATGCCCAGTACCCATCGGTCATCCTCCGTGACCGACGGGACTACACCATACCTGTCGTATTCACCCCGCGGAATACGACATCTTGCCCGCACCTCCCTGGAGGCCGCAGGGAGCTGACCCTTGGTCATTAGTTGTTTACTATAAATAGCATCCAACAAATCAATGAACCGTGGATCCAGTCCCACTGACTGGATCCGGGCCGCGGGCAAAATCCCCGTCCTAATCGACGCAACCGACGGACGGGGCGCATCTTCATCGGCCGTGGCCGAAACCACAGACGGGTCCACTCTGGCTAGCCACGCCAGGCACTCCGCTACCACACGGTTCCGCCCCCACCCCATGAAACACTCCGGTCCATGGGGTAGGTCCGCACGGAAAACCGTACGGACCCGTAACCGTCGCGGAACCATAGCCGGACACGGGCGCCAACGGCACCCCATGTCCGGCTGCCGGACCAGGCGAGATAGGTGAGTACCATGCCTGGCCCGGCACACCCGTTCCCCTGACGGCTGGTGACAAACCAAGCCGCGCGGAACCGGTGCACGGTAACGGATTGGCCTCAGCCGCAGGTGGAGCCGCTGACCTGGCTTGCGCCAAACCAGACAAATGGAGGCTGGTTCCGTCCAGGACGGAATCAACCTCCATATTCTCCACCTGCGGCTTCACGGGCCGCAGCAACCTCTCCTCCTCGGCCTCATCGTCTTCAGACTCCGAAGAGCCGTCACTAGACGAATAAACCGTGGAGCCAACCTGGCGGACGGCTCCCACACCTGACGGACCGGCAACCGCTACTGGACCACCCGGAGGTGGCCGCAGAGACAGAACCCGTCTGGCCGAAGCCAGACGGGACCGCCAGGGGGCCGTACGAGACGGCCCCCTCGGTAACCAGTCCAGAATCCTGTCCGAGGACAGGATCCGTACCAGGCATGGGGAGAAACTGCCCCCCAACCTTTGGTAGCAGGGACGACACCAGCGTGGGCAGAACGCTATGCAGAAAACCCTGCATAGCCGCACCAAACCACGCCGGCGGTGCCATCTCCGCCACCTCCAGCTGGGGACGTGGAGCACCCCCACCGGCCGAACCGGGCGCTCCACGATTTCCTCTCGGACCGCCTGACCCTGCGTCAGACCCAGCCAAGTCCTTCTGGGCAAGGAACTTAACCATCGTTTCGACGGACCACACTGCACAAATATTACACCTATGATCTATATTACACAGGGCACACCTAAAACAGACATGGTCCTTGAACATTACACGGACAAACTTATGGCAGTCGTCACATGATGGCGGGGCTGGCTTGGCCTATAAAATAAGCACAAACCTACAATAAACAAGCGGAACGAGACACGGATGGAAGGCAGACAATTAATTTTCAAATATTTTGACTCATAAATTAACCGTAACCTCCCCACACCCCACCCCGCCACGTTACAACAACGATCGCATTGATTATGACGACAAGTACGCGGCGGGCACAACACACCCATAATAGATCCTACAGGATGTGTAACGGCTCCAGGAATCATATCGCATAGCATTCAGGGTATATTTACTAATCAATATAAATTATACTCCTAACGAACGCAGCACGATATGTGAAGAAAACAACAAAATGTATAACAACTGCTGTCTCACACGGTAAAACCGCAGACCACACATCTACTCAAGAATTTTGAAACCACCGATCATTGCAAACCGATCGTGATCGCACGTAAACTTGATCATTCTAAAGTTTCCGGTACCATTTTTAGTACGCAGCACCCAGAACAAGATGCGCGAATTAATGAAAAAAAATTTTCTTCACATAAACATCCGAGCGACCGGGTGTGACGTCACCCGCTCGGATTCTACGGAGAACGACGTCAGCCGATATTCGTGTTATAAATACCGTAGCAAACACCTATTTTCATATCTGCCGATCGCCTGTTGGGGTTTAAAGAAGGCGATCGTCTGGCATATATCGTTGCTAGCACACGTCCCAGATTCTATGGGGTCAGAAATTGGAACATGCGACACAACGAAATTTAGAGACCTAAGTCTTTTAACTATGGATAATAAAGAACACAATACAACCTGGTTGTCTTGGGCGGTATTCTCCATAGTCCTTAGTTAATCCTTTCAGAACACACAAACTATCACTGATTAAAGACTTAGATTATTTTAAAACACTAAAATCCTTAATGCAAAAAGCATGTATTGCTCTTGTTGCTATGCAAACAAGAATGAGCTCTATGGTAAACGGGTACTCGGCAGTGGGGAGCCGAGTACCCGGTTCCCAGGAGTCGGTAAAGCTTTCTAAGTCTATAATCCTAGAGCCGCTGTCAAGGCCAGCTGTATATCAGAAGTAACAGAATGGTGAGTATTGATCGAAGGAGAATATCATTTTCCATGACTTTTATCAAATTGACAAATTTCCATGACTTTTCCAGGCCTGGAATTTAGATTTTCAAATTCCATGACTTTCCATGACCCGTGCGAACCCTGGTATAAGGTTCTGACAATAAACAATTGACTATGTAATTTATTCAAAAGTGCTTAAGGGCCCTGCACAAAGGGCTTGTGCTTAAGCCCTTTGGAAACAGGGAGAGCTGGTCCGTAAACCCTTTTTTAAGTGAAAGGGCTTTGCCCCATGCCTGCTGTGCATTCTAGTTAAACTTGCAAAACAGGTGTCTAAGTATTTCCTGGCAGATTGCCAACCTAATAGATATTAACTATTCTATAACGCTTCCAATGGAATTTAATTAGGTTCTGGCTTACCTTGGGAGGAGTATATAACTCTAATAAATATCCACTTGTCGTTTTGGACAGTACAAGCCGTGTCTTTTCCCATTTTGATTTGCCTTTAGCATCCTCTCCTGTTAGAACATTCACAATTGCTTCCTTTCTTACTTCTATTATAGTCTGATCTCTGAGTAGTTTTGATGCTTTATCCGAACGTAGCCTATTACTGTGTTTGTGGTTTACTTTTGTTGTACTTGGTTTTGAACCTGAACTCATGAACGCAGCGCCCTGAGCAAGATCTTGCGTTTCATGTAACTGACTGTCATCAGAGTTCTCTGATGAATGCTTGAAGAAAGAACGTTTTTTCAAAGCACGGAATGATAGTCTTCGAAAGAAACTTGGTTTACGAGCAGCTTTAGCATCATTACTGATAGATGTAGTAACAGTTGTCGAAGCAGTACTGCTTGCTGATGCATTATTAAGAGGAGTCAGCGAGGATATCTGTGCAAAATCGGCTACACTATCGGCATAATCAGGATCAGAGTCTGTGTCATCTGTACTGGTAGGCGGATTCCGTATCTGGTGCTCTGATGGTGACTGAACTACATTAGATGAAATGGTGGTAGATGTTTGGTGATCTAACGATGGCCAACTGGCATTTCCTCTTTTGGTGTAAATATCATTTGGATTAGGAAAATGACGCTTTAAATGTTTTTCAAAATGTATGAGAAAGAATTCAACAAATTTCTGAGCGATATCTAAAGGGTTTGGCTTCGAGCAACTATCCTGTTGGTTATCAACTGGAAAGCGGGTTGTAAAAATACGGAAGTTACGAATGAATTCTTCAGCCAAAATCAGTGCTTGTTGATCACAAAATTTTGGCCAATTCGGCGAAGCCGGAGATTGATTTGAATCACCGTTTAAAGTAGCCATAAGGCTGTTAATCAGTTTACATTTAACGCTTCATTGTACATTTATACACTGTATACAGAGGTCCTGCAATTAACTATAAAAGCATCTTCATAAAGCGGCCTACACATCACGTCAGAGAAAACGCATTAGAAGACTTGAAAAACAAAGTGCGCAAAGCCTGCTGCGCAGTGGGAACGTAGGTTGTGCTCATAGATATGAAATTACTAGACGGCTCATAACTAGGGTGAATTTTGCTTTGGGAAAATCGTAAACGATGTACGAAAGAAATCGCAATTTTCCGATATATCGTGTCTTATCCTTTGACCAGGGAAGTCCTCAGATATTATATATTAATAATATTATATTATCAGGTATTGAACGTCAACAAGAAGACGGTCGCGAATGGACGTGTTTTAAATTGTTTAAAATTTGTTTTTAAAGTTTAAGTGTTCTTAATTGTGTTTTTGTTACTAAAACTGTACTAAAGAAATTAAAAAAAGGAAGATATAATAAAGGCATCCGTAAATTTCACAAATAAGCTGAACTCTCATCGGATGGACGCGGATTGCTCACTAAACAAAATTCTCGTGTGTCTTCCACAACAGTAGCCATTTTTAATTTTGAATGTTCTTACGACAGTCATCAATTATTTGATCCGCTACATCTCGAACTTCTCAGGACATATCAAGCAATAACAAGCAATTACCACGTTTCAACCATTTCGTCATGCTAACCATATATATATATATGCGCCATTTTTTCGTGTACCTGCACGTCTGCTGCTTACCTCTCTGACGCATGCTGCTTTTAATACTGTAGTTCGGATCGACCCGTCGGGTACCGGCCATACCAGCTAAGCTGGGTACACACCGCCCATCCTGGATGAACATGCCCCCCCCCCCCCCATGCGGGTAGAGCCATAAGCGTATATGGGCCTATGAGAGAGATCGTGTTGCGAAAATGACTAAGTTCGTTAAAACGCACGTCTAGATGCTATTTTTGATGGAACACGTAGTTTAGGACCAATATAGGATGTTGCTTCTAGTGTACCGATGGTACCCTGTAATCTTTATTGATTGCCTGTTCCCGTTGAATCTGGCATTAATCAAGACCAGAATTCAACGGGCTTTGTAAATCTGTAAACCATTTCAAAATCGGTTAAGAAATGCCTGAGTTATCCACGGAAAACCCTTCTTGATTATCTTCAAAATATTGCCGTGATGTCATAACAACATGGGCACAGAACTTATAGAATGTTCTAGAACATTCGACTGCGCTATTATTAGCTACGCGCTGATTGGCTGTTGCTCAAACGGTGATTGGTTGGAGCCTGCGCCTGTGCCATCACAAGGAGTATAAAAGGAGACGCGATCCAGAGATCGAGAGCATCCTCGGCCAGGGGCCGAACAGGTTAGATCTGTACCAGCTACTATCAGCGCAACAGACAATATGCGTATTACTTCGCTATGTGTCAGGTTTTTCTCCTGTAGCTGGAAGTTGCCCAACCCACCGCACTGAAACAATTTTGTAACTCGGTACTTACGGGAGTAATTTGGATCTTTCTGATACACTCCATACAGACCAAGCCTCACTACGGTGGCTCAGGAACTTAAAGAATCTGGAAAGCCAGGTAGCGAGATGGTAGGAATCTCTGCAGGCCTATAACTTTAACGTTGTTCACCATCTGAGCAAATTGCATGGGAATGCCAATGCCCTCAGCAGAATCGGCGTGGAACCTGAACAGTGGAATCCGGAGAAAATCACACACCATCAAACAACAGACGTGCAGACACGAAATATATATATGCATGGATTCAGGCGGGGGTACGTCCTCCTAAGGAATCGGTAACACCTCTATCCACAAAGGCAAAATATTATTACCAACGGTTCGAAGAATGTAAATTAATAAACAACGTTCTATATATTAATGACCGTTTGGTAGTCCCGGAAAGTTATCGTGAAATTATATTGAAACAACTACATGATAACGGCGGGCATCTGGCTGTGGAAAGGACTGTATCAAATTGAGATTCCACTGGATTGGGATTCGCGATAGTGTCGAGGCATGGGTTGCCAAATGTATCCCATGCCAAAGACGCGCTATTGGCCAACACCATATCGCACCATCTCAAATTAAGATTGTTGGTGCACCGTGGGAGCGAGTGGCTATCGACGTGCTTGGACCCTTGAATACGACGGATGATGGAAATAAATACATCCTCGTATTACAAGACTCATGGCTTACCACACTTCAGTACATTCCAGCATGGGCTACACCCCTGCTCGGTTAATGTTAGGCCGTGAATTAGCCTTACCCCTGGATCTGGCCATGCCTTGAATACCAGGAGAGAAAAATTCACCATCTCTCTATATCGAACTCTTGCGGCAAAGGATAGCACATGCCCATGAGTTAGTGAGAGAAACCTTATCCACTGCACACCGGCGGCAAATGACATGGCATGACCGTAGAGTGCATGGAGACCCGTATGAAGCGGGAAAGATGGTTTGGGTACACGAGTCATGATGGTCTGCAAACGTGCCAAGTAAACTGAGTTACCAGTGGAAAGGCCCCTGTGTGGTAGTAGGTAAGACGTCGGACGTGACCTACCGTATCCGTGCTTCGGATGGCCTGACCTCAGTCATCCACTTCGATCGACTTAAACCTTGTGTCAGTGACGACCCAGCATCAGAGCTCGGACTGAGCGTTTCTCGTGACACCGGTACCCAGACAGATATTTCTACTGAAATTAGTATTCCCACGGTTAGTGCAGAGCACCGCGGTGCCAGTTCAGCCCCACTTCTACCAAGCCGGAATGTGGGTGAACAAGCAGCTAACGCTGACGATGATGACGAGATACGTACTCGCCCTCTCCCACCTCAGCACGGGTCTACTCGATCTGGATGGGAAAGCTGTTCCTCCGATCTCTTCCTATTCCCACCCACTTCATGCTATGCCCCCCCCATCATAGAGTTACCACAAGCGGAAGCTGAGGCTGACCCAAGCCATGCTTCCTGTGGGGTGGAACATGTGGTGAATAGCATGGACGTAGAGAGGCTGGATTAAGCCTTGGCGTGTCTAGAACCGCAAAACCGTACAAGGAGGTGTACCCGACCACGCCCCCAAAGCGCCAAACCAATTCCCACCCAAGCGGAACCCATATCCATTGCTGCACCACAACCCCAAATCCAACTGATGTCCCTAATCCATACACCAAGTTCGGACATCACCGGCCCAGTCCATTTCACACTCCACCCGTCGTCTATTGACTGTCAGTCTTCAGATATGAGAGAGACTGCTGCAACAGAGGAGGTGGCATCCTGCACCGCGCCGACCAACATTAACCCCCCCCCCCTCCCCCCACAGTGGGCAGGGAAGCAGCCTGTTCAGCAGACTCTTGGCTCGAATTTTCCCGGTGTCTAAAAACTATGACAGGACACCAACCATCGTGTAACGGGAGATGACCACATCCCCCTGTCCAAAGGCCACCCCATCCAACTGGCCTACCATACTCCCCCTCCCCACCATGAGCAGTCGGAACATCACACAACATACAGAACGTCAACACCTACAGGACACACCTGCCTTCAAGACTGGATACGTCAATTCATCATTGCGCGTACAGCACATACTTGCTCGGTTATACTCAGCATAACAGAGCCAGTCAACATCGGCAACAACATCACTTAGCAGCACCTACCGGTATTAATTAATTCCCAGTAGACATAAAAATTCCCGCAACAAATTCCTCCCGCACAAATTGCGGGAGAAATAATATCTCCTGCAGACCACACCTCCCGCAAATAACAACAGACTTGGCGTTCACCAGTGTGGAAAACTGGAATGCGCCCACTTCGCTTATAACATTAGCATCCTACATCAGCCCGGACATCCCGACAACAGCATTATCATCAACAGACAACGGCCGACAAATCTCCCGCGCACACCCTCTTACCCAGTTACGGGAAAACTGATCATGTGGATATAAGGAATGCACTACAGCCATCTACAGTACGCGTCACGGGAGGAACGTTTGTCCAACGGTCCTCCCCTTTTCCCTTTTCCCTTTTCCCGACGTCGTACGGAAACAGCTAAATCTACATACTTCATCTACACGTAATAACAGTCGATATTATTAAGAGAGCAAGATGCCCGCATTGTCGTCAGTCACGAGTAGGATTTTACTACCGAAAAGTTGAATTTGACAATGGATTGATCAAAGTTACAACAGCATCCGACAGGTCATCTGCACTCTAAAGTAACTCTGTCCCACCCACGGGCTCGGTCATTACAGAGTGAAATACCCTCAGGGTTCGATACAGTTGACAATCCCGCCGCCACTCCCTCCCCACTCCCGCACCTGACAGCCATAAACACGTCACCTACACCACAGCGCAAGTATCATCCACAGATAACCAGTCGCGCGTATCAGATTCAAATCACCAACATGTCAGAAACACAGACACTCAGGTTGACTGTATTCACAATCTCCCAATGACAGCATTGTAAATTGTAATAACTGTGGCACACACCTTTCGAGTTGTACTGTAATTTAACCATTATTAAGCGGTATTAATGTGTCTGGTCTAGGCCGGGATGGAGCTAGTTCTACACATTGAGGAGAATGTGTGGCTAGCCCTCCCGCTCGGAAAACACAGCTTTCTTGACAGGATCAGTAACGTTGATCTGCCGCCTGAATAGATCTGTTTAAACCACACATCAAATTACTTACAACTTTACTGTTAAATTTTTTATTAAGAACACAACTGCTCTACCGTGCTACAAATCATTAGCGCACGGGCCGGTAAAGCCGCATCAAAAATCTGACAGTATAATTACAGAGAGACTCGCGCAAATAGGGGACATTATAAAGATCTTGATGTAACATATATATTTCTATCTCTCACATCTGCAACAAGGCTACACCTCAGCAACAGCATTTTGGCCGTCACCATAAACAGCATATATGTTTACGATCAAACGCGTGCTTTTTAGAGCCACGTGACATTTACTGCTATTTCCAGTAAATTGGATCAAACGCTTTAAACACAAGAGCCGCCCAAAGACGCGACTACCACAGCGTGATGGAGGGGTGGTGAGGGAGAGTCTGAGTAATTATCGCTGACGTCACCTGGCTCCCACACACCCCCATCGAGCGCTCCAGCCTAAAATTAAAACATGCAAGTTCCTAAGCATCCAATCTAGAACCGCCTCACGCTAATTAAAAGGTGAGGCACCGCAAAGAAAAAGTAGTACCACATTTCTATGTTGATCGAAGGCTGTTAAATGCGCGAAATTAAGACAAGGTTATCGAGCCATTCTTCCTATAATTAAAAGTACTCCCTTTATATGGGAAGAATTAATCCCTAGACGTCTAGGTCAGAAAAAGAGGAAACTTTCACATAAGAATGACCGAATCAGCTGTTAAAACTTTTAGGTGTGGTCATCCGCCACCTGTGACGTCACCAAATAGTACAAAAGGAGGAAGTGCGCTCTGAAAATTTGTCTTCCCATCAAAACTCGACACCAGGGAAGAACGTAAAGCATTAGGCTTCTTTCGTGTCGCAAACCAAATTCTGCTGTTTTATTATTATTTCATTATTATACTTGGCCTGGAAAGTTAAATACAATGAAGAGATAGGGCATTAGGTTTTGAATAAGGTTCCCGCAGCCAACTACCATGCGGGAACGAGATGTCACTCCTTGAAGATTTAGCGTTATCGGATTCGTCTGAAGAAGAATCGGTACCAGTTCCAAAATGGTTTCCGTGCAGCTCGTTATTAGCTAGCGGAGAGCCCTGTACTAGAACTTTTACTAGAAAATCTGACCGCACACTTCATGTTAATAAGGATAATCTCTTCCAGCCAGCCTTCTGTGTGACGTGCCAGTATCTCTACACCACTGCTCGCTACAGGGTGACCCACGCACTCCGATATCATCACCATGTGTTAGAAGTAACATTAGTTCCTGGGGAAGAAAACGAGGATCGTGCCGTTTTAGCCACCCGTTTCGAATCTCGGTTCCCGGTCAAAGTTCTTCCGACCGAGAAAATTGCCCGCACGAAGAACACTACTCATAGATATCCCGTTAGTCATCGTCTTCCCATGGCTACCATAAGCACCGTACCGCCAGATAAACTAACTTTTGAGCTATTATTATTATATACTATTTTTCTTATTATTTTTCTTCCTCTCTTGGATGTCAGGACGGATATGGGGCCAGCGAGAGCTGCCCATTGCAGACCCGCTAAAACGGACCGCAAATATATATTTTTAATAAATAATAAGAGATACGTGTTGCATACCCCTTTATTTACCCGGTATGCGCAAGTAGTTCGGAGTGATTCACTAAATACCCCATAAGGATATGTTACATGGTTCATATATGTATACTTATATATATTTTTTTACTATATTATGTATTTAAAACTTAAATTGTGGTACGTTGGAGCTTGGGTGTTCTCTGCAGAGATAATGATTTACCGCACTCGGAGAGAACACCCATGCGAGCTATTGTTATTTGTTATTTAATAAATAAAGTTACAGCACGCACCGTAATATTAATAAAACAAAACAAAAAAAAATTGAAAACTAAAAGTATGCCTCCCCCCTCCTCTTGGCACCTCTATGTGCTCTGTCTCTTGAATACGCGTCTATTGCGTCACTACTCCTCACCGGCCACGCACCTGCCCAGGAAGTCTATAATTCCCGCCCAGCATACGTCCATGCGTCGATCCGGCATGCATGATCGTTTGCCACGGATGTCAAACTAGGAGAGGGTGGTGTAGTTCGGAACGACCGGTCAGGTACCAGCTGTGCCAGCTAAGCTGAGTACGCGCCGCCCGTCCTGGATTAGTTCCCTGAACACGCCCCCCCCCCTTGGGTAGAGCAATAAGCATATATGGGCCTATGAAAGAGATCGCATTGTGAAAAGGACTAAGTTCATTAAAACGCATGATGCGCATGCACACGTCTAGATGCTATTTTTGATGGAGCACGTAGTTTACGACCAAGATAGGATGACACTTTTAATGTAACGAGATGGTACCCTGTAATATTTATTGATTCCCTCTTCCCATTGAATCGGGCATTAATCAAGACCAGAATTCAATGGGATTTTTAAATCTGTAAACCATTTCAAAATCG
Source organism: Chaetoderma sp. LZ-2023a (assembly GCA_034401795.1). Classification (NCBI taxonomy): domain Eukaryota; kingdom Metazoa; phylum Mollusca; class Caudofoveata; order Chaetodermatida; family Chaetodermatidae; genus Chaetoderma; species Chaetoderma sp. LZ-2023a. The sequence goes on along the minus strand of CM067370.1, from coordinate 66,198,026 downwards.
GTTAAGAAATGCCACGGAAAACCCTTCTTGATTATCTTCAAAATATTGCGTCACGAGGAGTATAAAAGGAGACGCGATCCAGAGATCGAGAGCATCCTCAGCCAGGGACCGAACAGGTTGGATTTGTACCAGCTACTATCAGTGCAACAGACAATGTATGCGTATTACTTCGCTATGAGTTGGGGTTTTCTCCTATAGCTGGCAGTTGCCCAACCCACCGCAGTAAAACAATTTTGTAACTCCGTACTTACAGGAGTAATTTGTAACTTTCTGATTATTGTTCACGAAGATCAATATCTACTTCGGAACACGAATTTGCGGTGAGGCCTTTACGGCCTGAATATCTGATTCTACAGATGTAGAGGCAGGATGTTCTTTGATGGATGACTCGCCGGATCTGCCGGCCACGCCTAAAAGTGGTATTTCAACTGTCATCGCACTAATATCGTGTAGGTTCTTCTAACTTTCGACCGCAGCAAGTACACTCTGCCCGGTGAGTCTTCAGAGCTGGCTGACGTACCCAGCACCATGAAGCTTTGTTTTGTATCTGTGTTTGCCTCTGACAACCCTCGCATGTGATCGGGTTGTTTACAACTTCCATCCGTGCCATCGGTGTACGGGAACTTTCTTCACCACAGTAGTACTATCGTATCCTATTAGGCTAACAGTGCTGAGCGATGTCCTCCCGCCATAAGTGTTCTTGCGGAAATCTTGTTTGCAGAAAACAGCTTGCGGGAACCAACCTGCAGGAACTTTCCAGCTTCCTGAGAATGCATCAACTTGACTTCCGATATTCAAGTAACTATACTTCACAGTTTAATTATTTCTCTATATGTACTTCTTTAATTATATTGTATCCGTAAGAACGGTCCTGATGACTAAAAGGTACTGTAACGGTCTTAGGACCGCTAGTTATAATTTCTGTATTTGTTTATAGTAATTCTCATTTTCTGTAAGGTGTTTTACTAACCGCACCGTAGTAGGTTCGTTAACCTGTACTAACTATATAACTTTGATCATTTGATACCGTATTGATTGTTCTGGCTAGATTATGTATATATATATATATATATATATATATATATATATATATATATATATATATATATATATATATATATATATATACACATCAAAAAAAGTAAGTTCCCCCCTAAATATGGGCTAATATTTTCCAAACTATACAACCGAGTGTAATGAAATTTTTCACAGATCATCAATATGACTATAAGAACAATCTCTGCAAATGATTACAGTGTATGACGTGTTACGCCTGCATAAGCATGCATTGAATGAAAATTTGCCCAATTTAAAAAATTTGAATACAGATTTTATTCAAAAACAAGAAAATCCGGAGAGTTACTGACGACACCGTCCTCGGCGACCTCCATCAGCTGCTACATGAAGAGTGGGTGGCGATCCCACAACAGAGGATCACCCGTCTCATCAACAGCATGAGAGCACGGTGTCGCAACGTGATAGCGAATAATGGTGGATACACGCGTTATTAACTGTGGTCAAGTCATTAGTTGTATCTTTGTTGAGATTTAACAGATTTGAAATTTTCTAATGAAATCTTTATTATGCTTTACCCGATATGAAATTAATGTATAGTGAATATTGTTACCCGCAAGATCTGTATCTTGCACTCTAGCTGTTGTTATGATTTTCTTGTTTTTGAATAAAATCTGTATTCAAATTTTTTAAATTGGGCAAATTTTCATTCAATGCATGCTTATGCAGGCGTAACACGTCATACACTGTAATCATTTGCAGAGATTGTTCTTATAGTCATATTGATGATCTGTGAAAAATGTCATTACACTCGGTTGTATAGTTTGGAAAATATTAGCCCATATTTAGGGGGGAACTTACTTTTTTTGATGTGTATATATATATATATATATATATATATATATATATATATATATATATATATATATATATATATATATATATATATATATATATATATATATATATATATATATATATATATATATATATATATATATATATGGCCAGTGGCCATCAGTTCATATGTTTTGCTTATTTCTAGAAAATATAGGACTGCAGTGCACGTAGGAAACACTATACAGCAACACTTATATATGCAGCACCGTCTCCCGCCACCAACAATTTTTCACTGAGGTCACTGTCCGTGCTATAACTCTGTTTAGCCCGGCATGCTACTGACTAAACCTTTTCTATTCAGCTCGATAGGATAGGTTCAAAATGATTAGAGACACTTTCTTCATTACCAACTCGGCCAGGGTGTGATATCACATACATTCGCCTTGTATCTTTGGATACTTAGTAGTTAGCACTTTAGCCAATGTAGGAAAGCACTGAGAAAACATATATTAATAGTTATTTTTATTACTGAACAAACCTCCCACACTGCAGTGCAAAACAGGGAAACTTGTATAAAAACCTAATGACAGGTTAAACGATTAGTTCCATAGGACCCGGTGACGGGCGAGATATGTATCCCCACTGAATTCCATAAGAATGTCTGGGCATGATATTTAGATCTGCCACGCACTTGCGGGAAGGACATTTATGGTGGGTATTCGTCTCTCTCACCCCCACCATAACGATAGAACAATGGTCTAATAACACTTTTGTGTCTTGTAACATTCTATGTGGTTATGGAGCGGGATGTCCGGATTCTTATCCAGTTCGGGGATCTTACTAAGTAACATGTATGAGCGCTGTCTTCAGTATTGATGCCTTAGGGCATCTGTTCTCAGTGACAGCCATGTCTAATAGCTAGGTAGATACCAGCCATTTGCGGCCAAAAATAGTTCTTGTTTTAAAAACAACTAAACGCTAATTAAGCAAAGCAGAAGGCCCGCATAAATAAAGCAGCAACTACTAATTCAGCATACTAAGAATCACATAAGATGGTGACAAGGGAATCCATCAGGAATCGCTCGTCCCGTCTTCATGTAAAACAGCACGAATCCCGATAGTCATAATCTCACTAGGTAGGGTCTTTTCTTTCTCAAGCATTTTTGGTTGAAATATTAGAGTAGGCCCATTTTTGGCTACTATTCTTCTCCCGCTTTAAGCAGTGGCGACACCTTCCCGAGATGGAGGCCCGCGCGAGGCACTTGCCTCTCGCAAGGATTCAGCGACGACAGTCCATGCGAGGATAATACTCCTCACCCAAACTAGCACTAGGAGTAGTGCCCGCATGAGGCACATAACTTTTCGTCCGTGATAAACTTCTTCCTTTCAGCCTAGAGGTATAATAACTTATATTAAGTTAATTAGTTAAGGCTCGTGTACGGGAGCCTCCCTTGCAGGGGTACCTGTGCAGACTTATGAGTCTGTGTGGTACCTCCGGGAGCCCCATGTTTAAAAGGTCATCTACCTGTCTCTATGTCTCATATTTTTGTATGCTCTTATTTTAGTTTTATCTAGCATATTTATAATTGTTTAGGTAAAATCATTGTATAGACGTATATTTTTAGGTCACCAAAATCAAATCTTGTAAGTCCATAGATCACGAAATCGCTATGGACAGCCATACTGGTGACACAAATTCTTGGGATGAGACTGCTGTATTTAATGTCCGTGACGATGGTCACACGGCCCCACCGGAATGATTGAGTTCCACTGGCCTTAGGAGCCGGTTTTTGTTACCCGCAGGGCAATCTCGTACAAGGTCCGTCACCCCGAGACCGGATACTAACCAGCGTCATCATTCGTCGTGCACTTGCGGCATGGCGAGTCGACATGATACACTGGAACGGCCCGACACTACTCGGCGAGCTACAATACAATACTCGGCACCATAATTTTTAACAAGTAACTTAACTTTTAACTATATTCTCGATGTCTTAACCTTGTTTATGAACTTGTAATCCTCGTTTCTGCATTTTATATCTTATTGAAATAAACTCTAAAATACACATCCAGAGGCGAATTGGTCAGAGAAATCCTAACTCAGTTAAAGCACTCGAGTATCGAAGAATTAAGTGATCAAATCCTGTGATAGTCAAACAAACTGTGATTTTTTTTCAAACATAAACTTCAAACCTGTAATATGAACCAAAGAATCTGTGAAAATCATCATACTTACAAGAAATTGTTTTAATCGGTAATCGTTAAATCTGCAAACCTAAGCCTAACATTACAAAATTGATCAACGAATCATCAAATATATAATCAATTTATCATGCGTTGTGATCAGAATAATCGGTACCAGTGATCCACTGCCACCTTAGGAGCTTGCCAATGAGTTCAATGTCACTAGAAGCAAGAGGGTCCTGTGTAATCTCAACTCGAGAGAGCAGCCCAGTAGAGTCAGCAGCCCAGTGAGAATTGACCCGACTCTACATGGTTTGGAGAGATTAAGGTAGGATCCATCCACAAAATAAGTAACCTTTTATTCCAGTAACTCTTGAAGTAACCGTACATGCTAAAATGGCGCTTTGACTGAATAACTAACCTAGATCCAAAACAAATTCCAGGACAACACTGCGGTGACTACCATAACTGAACAGTTTACAAACCTTACCTCATCCGATATATATCTGCCCACTAGCACAATGAGTAATCACATTACCCCACCATCAATGGTGAGGAATTGCCACAACTGCAAGCAACTGTCCACCTAGGAATACACAGAAATGTGGAAAACAATGTTTAACATCTATGTCAATATAAAAACTGCAAGAAGCGCACTCTATCAGCGCCTAGGAGCCAGTCTCCACAGAAGGAATGTTGTTAATCTCATTATAACAACAAACATATGGAAAGTGTATGTTCTACCAAGGCTACTACATGGGCTTGAAGTATTGGACCTAAAGAAAAGTGATATTAAGCAGCTTGAAGACTTCCAAAAGTGAAACAAATTCATCACCTTCCAACCCAATGTGCAGATATGGTGGCGTTATTATTACTAGGAGTGGAAAAGACAGAAGCCATACTGGATAAAAGGATAATCAATCTCTTTCTAAGCATATGCAAAAACGTTGGATCAATGGAGCACGACTTAGCGAAACATCAGATTGCCTTGAAAGCGCTAAATGGCAAGAGTTGGTTCAGTAAAGTAAGACAGCCCATACAAAAATATGAGCTACCGCATGTATCATGTAGCTCATGGGCTATTGTCGGGTCGTTCCGGCACGAAGAACCCGCCCGTCGTGCCATGCGTGCATTATGAACGAGGGGGCTGGTTAGCTCTGAGTCTCAGGGTTCCGGATCCTGTAGGACATCGCTCCATGAAATACATAGACCGGCTCCTAAGGCCGGTGGAACTCAATTGTTACAGTGAGCCGTGCGACCATTGCCGCTAAGATTGAACTGCATGGTATCAGCCCAACTATTTGTGTCACCGGTATATCATATATATATATATATATATATATATATATATATATATATATATATATATATATATATATATATATATATATATATATATATATATATATATAAAAGAAAATAACAGTTTGTCAAACAATGGTAGATCGTTTGACAGTAATTGAGCATATGCTATAATACAAAAAGTAGAGTTAGCTAATATACTTTGCACGTGGGGTCGCCGGAGGTAACACAAGGACTCGTAAATCCGCAGAGGTATCCCCACAAGGGAGGCATCCACATAACGAGGGCACTGGTTAACTTAATATAAGCTATTATACCTTCATGATACAAAAGAAAAATACTCCTGATATTACGAGAGGGATATGCCACGTGCGGGCTCTGGTTACCTAGATGCTACTTGTTAGTGCGAGAGGTAATAGCCTCGCATGGGCCTCCATCACAATATATCTCGCTTATGTAAGAGGCAAGTGCCTCGCGCAGGCTTCCATCACAGGAAAATGCCTTCGATCCCGAAGTGGAAGAAAAGAGCTGGCAAAAAGGGGCACTCTTTTGTTCAACAAAAATGCAAGGGAAAAAGACCATCCTAGTGAAAAATATAATTAACGTGATGCATACTGGTTTACGTGAAGACTGGGCGATCGACTCCCGGAGGATTCACAAGTCCCCGTCTTATGTCATTCCAAGATACCGCTTTTATTTATGCGGACCTTCTGCCATTCCTAACCTATCATTTAGATTTTAGAAAAGAGAACTAGTTTAGGCCGCAAGTAGCAGAGAATCCTACTTATCGTTAGACATCTGGATATCCAATGAGCGCAGATGCCCCGCTTCCTGTAGGTTGCCTTAGAAAGCATCTACCTCCATGGACAGCGGCGTACATGTTACTTCACAACACATCTGAACTAGGCGAGAGTCCAGATGCCTTGCTTCATAACCACATAAAACATCACTGGACGATGGCTACATTTTACACAAGCAAATTTAAAGACTGGCATATCGTTACAGTGGGGGTAGAGAGACGAATATCCACCACGAGTGTCATTCTCGTAAGGGCGTGGCAGATTCCAAGATCGTGCCCAGACACTGCAACGAGTTGGGTGGAGATGCGTGTCTCGTCCGTCACCAATCATATGGACTTAGCTATTGACCTGGCGTTAGGTTTATGTTCCAATATGTCCAATATGCACTGCGGGCTGGAAATAATATATCCTATTATAATAATAATAATAATAATAATAATAATAATAATAATAATAATAATAACTATATATTGTCGCAGTGCTTTCCTTCCTTGGCAAAGATGTCTAACTACTGAGTATCCGAAGATACAGTGGGAGATATATGTAAACCCGCACTTTGGCCATCAATGCTTGAAAACCTCCGATAGTTTTCGAGAGTCAGATCAGTACAATGTGGGATATCCAAACAATTAAGAAGCCTTGCGGCTGAGTGGATCATGGAAAGAGACAATTACTTAATACATATGAGGCCATATAGGTATTTGGCCAATTTTGCACAACCTTGCTGGTGTGTGGGGCTATATTACCACAACAGTCTGAAAAGAGGCATACACTAACGAAGAAATTGTCCCTGACCACTTTAACCTATTCTACCGAGCTGAATAGTCAAGGTTAGTCGATAGCATGCCGGGCTCAATATGTAGAGCACGGTCAGCGACCTCAGTGTAAAATTGTTGGTGGCGGGAATGAATGATGCATATATTGTTGCTGTATAGTATCTCCTAGTGTACTGCCGTCCAAAGTTTTGCATAAATAAACAAAACATATGAACTGGACGGCTACCTGCCATATACATAACTAACCATTGCAATTGAAACAATATCACAGGCTTTACAGTTTGATTAGATGAGGTAGAAGGTATACATAGGTCAATAACCTAATACGGTGCGGTTAGTCAAGCACTTACAGTAAACAAATATAATAGAGACGGTTTAATTAAGAAATAATAAATTGCAGTCCCAAGACCGGTACAGTACCGGTTGGTCATCAGTACCTTATACGGACGTAAATTTATGATGATAAAATATAATATGTGTAGTTACTCGAATACCTAGTAGTTACTTGGATGGAACAGGCTACTACGTTACTGAAATTGAGATGCTACATACACGTAGCGCGAGTCGACACATTTTCTGAGGATTGAAGGTTTCCGCATGCAGATCCCCGCAGCTGGTTTCCGTAGATTGGTCTCCGCATGCTGATTCCAAGATGATACTGTACAAACTCAGGACGGTAACACAAAGCAATGAGTAATGTCTACTAGATCATCTCTATAACTAAATCAAGAATTAAACGGGGAGAAGAAAGTTCTCCGTCCGGCGATGGAAGCATGAAAGTTAAACATAACCCATTAACAGATAGGGTTACTATAAATAATATTTCTATGCATGTACATATTGAAGCACACAGTGCGGGGTACGTCACATAGCTCTTGCGGCGCACTGGGAAAAGTCAACTTGGTTGTGGTAAAAAAGTTACAAAGGTGGCCACACGACATGCAGTACGGTGGTTTGCTTTCCACTTTCGCGTGGTCGTCAGATCCGGTGAGTCATTCACCAAGAAACATCACTGCTCTACATTATGTAGAAGTCGACATACTGGGTCTGAAGACCCTCCCGCAGAAAGTTCCGCTTATTGGTCTTCGCAAATGGGAACCATGATTTTAGATTATTATTGCATCCAAAATTAGTTGATGCAGGTAGCCAAGAACTGCTTTCCGGAGTGAGCTGAACTGAAAGTCGTGCGGAACCGAGATGATGTGCTGTATCTATCTAACAGTGTTCCGGTCCATGTGTCAAGCTCCCACTCTTAGGGCCAGTCCTCGACTCTCGGCCTCCACGCCGACGATGCTCCTAATCTTCGAATTTCACCCCCTTTCATACACGCTTGACCAACCAGCAATCGCTGTACCAACCAATCAGCGCGCTAGAATACTGTGACTTGTACACAATTATCTATGTATTACTATATGTATAGATGTGTAGTGTGACGTAGTAAGTCGCGTGTACACAACTCACTATCTATCGAGCTATATATATATATATATATATATATATATATATATATATATATATATATATATATATATATATATATATATATATATATATATATATATATATATATATATATATATATATATATATATATATATATATATATATATATATATATATATATATATATATATATATATATATATATATATATATATATATATATATATATATATATATATATATATATATATATATATATATATATATATATATATATATATACACACACACACGCGATTACGACTTTATAGAAATATTTTGAACATAATTTATCGGGGAGAATCGATGATAACTCGGCCATTTCTGAACCGATTTTAAAATGGTTTGGAGTTTTAAAAAGCTCGTCAAATTCTGGTCCTAATTCCTACCAAGAACGACGAGAATAAATAGAGTAAAGGCATTTACTAGTACCAACTCGGTACACTAGAGGTACACACTCACCTACATTCTTGACACGCGTGTCGTCGATGAAGCGTCTGAGTGCGCGCATGTACACTATGCATTCTAATGAACGTAGTCGTTTTCACGACGAAATTCCTCTCGTATAGGCTTATACACACTTATTGCTCTACCCAGGGGCGTGTGCTTATGGGAACGACTCCAGGACGGACGGCCCATACCCAGCTTGGCTTGGATGGCCAGTACCCGCCCGGTCAATCCATGTCACAATCACACCCCTAGTTCTAGGACCCACCTACTAGAGATGAGGGGAAGCGATTAGCCAAGAATCAGATTAACAACTACTGGTACACAAAAATGGAACAGGAAGCCTCTTCCATGAACTCACTAAGATATCTCAACTTTAAAGTATGCTCAAATAAGCAGCCACCCCCAGTCTGGTCTACAGTCAAGGGAGAGGTTAGAAATGTCGAGAGAGCTTACATAAAATTAGACTTCTTACTGGATGTTATATACTCCAGACCAATCGTGTTATATTTAACCAGAACGAAGTCGACCCTACACGCATACTTTGTCACGAATCTCCAGAAGATCGTGAACATTTCCTGTGCCAGTGCAAGAGATTACAGAGCATCAGGTCACGATATCTTCCAGAGATTGCTGATTTACTATGGCTATGTAGAACTGTTAATCTTAATTAGTCAATCCACTGGTAACCTGCTTCAGTTATTGCTTGATGCTTCCAAACTTATTGATATAGACCACATAAACAGACACTTGATCTGTAACATTGAATTGCTAAGTAGAAGATATATGTTTGAGTGCCACCAAACTCGTTCTAGGATTATCTGTGAGGACCAAGCCATCACTAAATCAACCGACGGTGCTCCAAGTTAACGGGAGGAATCTCCAATCAACCAACGAGAGTTGGTGAGCATACCATCATCTATAAAATTGTTGAATAATACAGTCTACACGAATCCATGTGGGCTACCATATGTTGATACATTTGTCTCGCGCCTGTCACCCCGCCCCTGGTTGTTGAGGCCAGGTATGTGTCGCGTGGAGGGCTGGGTAGTCGGTCAATCACGAAAGCATTCCTGCTCCTCTTATCCATCGAGCTCCAGATTGGGCATCGGTCTGACGTGGTCATGTCGCCGAAGTGGATGATGTCCACGCCCCGAAGTCCTTCCAGGCAGTTCTCAGGTACTGCTGCTCTCGGGGGCTTGCGACGCCATCCCATGGATGCATTCTTGGGGTTCCTATCCTTGAAGACGTGCTGGTCTGGTCGGGCATTCCCAACAAGGCTGGGTGTCTGTGGATGATGAAGCCGGAAAGCCGGGCCTGCCCAGAGAGCGGAGTGTCCCTATCCATCCTGTTTGCATGCCAGCTCTGCGCGGCATCTCTTATATGTCCACTTTAGCACTCTATCAAACTGACCACAAATGGCTTCTTGCGGTGATCGTGAGAAATGTCCATTTGCATTAGGTACTCGCCGGAGAACTTGTTTTGAAAGTTTACCACTGGAATGACTGGTTGGATAACCGATCCTATAACTCAAGTAGTACATTGCATTAGAAAAACCACAATGGTCTCTTGGACGGCAATTAGACAAAGGACATTTTCTATGATAATGGATTTTTCTGATCTATTTCTGCAGTATATGACGCCATAGTTATTTAGGTCAGATGTAGCTGGACGTCACAATCAAAATAGGTAATGAATGACGTATCTAGCTCCACCAGGAACATTGAATAGCCAGTCAAGTATGCGAATTGCACGTCTTTACTATTTAATCAACATGCTGTTGAATATTTTGAAACTAATTTGACTAGACGCTGTTCGAATTGTATGTCTTTGCTATTTATTCAACAGTCATTTTCTATGATAATGGCTGGATTCGATCTGTAACTGAAGGATATGACGTCATAATCAATTACGTCATATACAGGCTGACGTCACAATCCAAAATGTGTAAATGAATGGCGTATCGAGCTCAGTCATGAACATTGAATAGTTTGGCAAGTGTATGAATTGTATGTCTTTACTGTTTAGTCAACATCGTGTTGAATAGTTTGAAACTAATTTGACCTGGCATTTTTGTTGCGGCCAGGGGCAGCAAACCTTTAAAAGCACCCAGTCAAGTTAGTTTCAAAATAGTCCTCAGCTTACCTGTATAGTTACCTTGAAATTGGAAGTCTGGGAATTCATTATTCAGCGTATATATACATCGATTCCACCACGCAAAAAGGGGTGGAGCTTAGCTGGAAATAGGCATAGCATACCTAGAAATGGATCCCTCTATTGAAATTGTCATGAGCAAATTGAGCATTACATGGCTAATACGACTTGGTAATGCGTGGCCCACACAATATGGACCACTTGTATCAAGAGACCACCCATATTTATAGGTCACATATTTTAACAAGGCCAATCATAGATTGTTGCCCTGAATACAATATACTCGTCCTCTGACGGAGGGAGGATAATTAATACCACTTGCTAATGGGCATTTTTTTGTTGTCTATCCATCATATTACGTCATATGACGTCATAATCAACGACGTGACGTATGGGATGACATCATAATCATGACGTCATGACTGACTCGATTTAGTCCGTCTTAAATGCTTAATAGTCCGACACGTTGTACGAATTGTATGTCTTTGCTATTTACAAAACATGCTGGTGAATATATTGAAACTAATTTGACTGGGCGATGTTACCGCCACAAGCAGCAACAACACCCAGTCAAATTGGTTTCAAAATAGTCAACACCTTACCTGTATAGTTTTCTGGAAATTGATAGTCAAGAAGCTCAGAGATCCATCGATACCAACACGAGCGCGGTATTAATGTATTAATAAACCATCCGGATTCAGTGACCGATTGACTAACGTTAGGCCTATGGAAGTCATTTCAAGAAACCGCCACCAAGATGTGACTTACTTGGGCACAATTGTGTGTTTTTCTAACAAAATCCTTTAGAATGTTTAAAACCGAAATTTCAATATCTCAGATAAAGACAACTACACGAATATCTTTTTAATACTTTGACTGGTAGCCCACCCCACCCTACCCACCTACTTGTTGCTATCATAGACCTGTATTAAGTGTTGCAACGACAACGACTGTCCATGTAAGCCTATCATCTTCTCTTATTGTATTTAACCCTTTCATGAGAAGGCCGCCAACACCGGCCTCTACAGTGATCTTGAGGATGTTAATTTGCAGGTCAAGAGAAGATAGTTTTTGAAAATTCACTACTGAAATGACTGGCTCGATAATTGAGCCAGTCATTCCAATAGTAACTTTTCAAAACAGTCGTCTATTGGCCTGCAAATAGGCACTTAATATGCACTTTTTTTTATTCTTGACTCAATTTAGGTAATACAGGGTTAATAAATTACGAGGACGACGATGATGTACCATGTCTGTTTAACCTTTCCCGTATTGTATTATAGTAAGATTCACAATCGTTGCATTCGAGATAGGGTAAAAATTACAGACTTGTTACAGACAGTCTTGAGGCGTACTATGTGGGTGGTAAATTTCAAAGGAAAAACATGCATAATAATATTGTAGAGGGCGAAAAAGTAGACAGAGTTCGCTAACAATAATGGATCCATCTAAAAAATAAATTCTTGGCTTCTTCGAAACTACACCTCTAATGTAATGACCGGTCATCTTCTTACGTTATCACAACGACTAGACTGTTACACAGACTCAACTTCGGATACCAGGCAGACCGGGACCCAGTCTATCTCCGTAGCGGACTGTAAAAGCAACGCTGTGAATCGTGAAATCACTACGTCAATGGCTACTCAATAGGCCCCTACATACGAGATACATTTCTCGATCTCGTATCGAAAGAGAACTCGCGGGATACGAATGAATAATGGATGTGTGATTATCAGTAGTATCCTTTTGTCCCATCCGTGGGAATAAATCCATGTGGGGTCAATGCAATTATGTAGCAGTATTGATAGACTACCAATGTTCCAAATTTCCAGTCAAAACTGCTGTCAATAATATTGTAGCGGATTGTTGAATACAGAAATCAACCGAAAGTGTAGGCCTATGCATGTGCTAAGTTAAGAACGTCTACAGGAAATTCGGCCACAGAATTTCAACCATATAGTTAGATAGGTGTATCAATACGCTAGTGAAATAACGGATTGAGGGTTAAACATTTTTTACCATGAAGTAGTTTCGTAGTGCACAATTTCATACCGAAAATTTGCTAAATCTCCGGTGATTCACAGTTTTCAGTGCCCTATTGTCTGTAGTATGTTTAGCCCCAAAATTTCACCTACATAGACTTGAGCCGTAATATAATAGGCATATTCCGAATCTAACAAATTCCAGATGAAATAATCTCATTAGGCAAAAATTGGCTTAAATGTTGGGTTTTTTCGTGCTTTTCGTTGCCCTACTGTCTGTATGTAATATGGTCACATAGACGTAGACGGATTAGAATACGATAGTTATATTGGGAATTAAAAAAAATTCGACAGTGAAGTAATTTCGTAGTATGCGATTTCATCGCGTAAATTCGTTCCAATTTTGGCAGATCTGCCGGTTTTTAATGCCCTACTATTACCTGTCTGCAATAGTTTTGGGCACATAATTTCACCGATATGGTTAGATAGCGATATGAACACGCTAATGAATCTTGAGTTTTCTATCACGTAGTAATTTCGTAATATTCAATTTAGTAGCCACGGACAGTTGTCAAATACCAACAATTTACTATATTTGGTATCATTCTGTTCTCGATTTGTAATAATTTTTTTTATATATGGATGTATATAACACAATATGAGCTAGTGCTTTTGCACAATTCTACCATCAAGTAATCTCATCGTAGGTAGTTACATATTCGCCGTATGGCCCCATTGTAATATGGTTGGTTCACATTCACCACATTCAGATAGGTGTCAGTATGTCCTGGCATATCGCTCATAATGGGTTCGGCCCCAGAATGTCACCCATGTGTTTAGATAAGTATAGGTATACGCTTACGGAGTAGTGAGATTTAAAACTATCTACCATGAAATAATTTCGGCTCAAATTTAGGCCGGTTCACGGTTTTCGTTGCACCCAGTCAAATTAGTTTCAAAATAGTCATCGGCTTACTTGTATAGTTACCTTGAAATTGGAAGTCTGGGAATTTATTATTCAGCGTATATATATATATATATATATATATATATATATATATATATATATATATATATATATATATATATATATATATATATATATATATATATACATCGATTCCAACACGCAAAAAAGGGGTGGAGCTTAGCTAGAAATAGGCGGGCATACCTAGAAATGGATTCCTCTATTGAAATTGGCATGAGCAAATTGAGCATTACAGGGCTAATACCACTTGTTAATGCGTAGTCCACACAATATGGACCACTTGTATTAAGAGAGCACCCGTATTTATAGGTCACATATTTTAACAAGGCCAATCATAGATTGTAGACCCTTGTCATCCCGAACGCACATAGACCCGAATACAATACACTCATCCTCTGACAGAGCGAGGGTAATTAATACTACTTGCTAATGGGCCTTTTCAGGTTGTCTATCCATCATATTACGTCATATGGCGTCGTAATTAATTAAGTGACGCGTAGGATAACGTCATAATAATGACGTCATGACTGACTCGATTTAGTCCATCTTAAATGCTTAATAATCTGACACGTTGTACGAATTGTATGTTTCTGTTATTTAATAAAAATGCTGTTGTATATTTTGAAAGTAATTTGACTGGCCGCTGTTGCTGCCATAGGCAGCAACAGGACCCAGTCAATTTAGTGTCAAAATATTCCACGGCGTACCTGTATAGTTTTCTTGAAATTTATCGTCTAGTAGTTCAGAAATCCATCGATCCCAGCTCGAGAGTGGTATGGGTGGAGTTTAGCTAGAGATGGGCGGGGAATAGCTAAACTGGAACGGTTCATTGTGTTAATAAACCACCACAGTTTTCGGTGCCCTGTTGGCTGTAGTATGTTCAGCCCCATAATTTACCCCACATAGACTTGAGTTTTAATATGCTAGTTATATTCCGAATCTAACAAATTCCAGATGAAGTAATTTTAATACGCAAAATTTAGCTTAAATGATGGTGTATTCGTGGTTTTCGGTGCCCTACTTTCTGTAATATGGTCGGTTCCAGACATTTCGCTCACATAGACGTATAGGAGTTTGAATATGCTAGTTACATTTGGAATTTAAAAGAATTCGAACGTAAAGTATTTTCGTAGTATGTTCGGCCCAGCATATCACCCATATGTTTAGATAGGTATAGTCATAAGCTTACGACGTAGTGAGATTAAAAAAATTTCGTAACGTAAATAAGCTCAAACTTAGGTTAATTCATGGTTTTCATTGCAATACATTCACCCCCAGAATTTCACCCACAAATATTTATAGGAAATATGCGAGTTGTATTCCGAATTGAAAAAGATTCTACAGGAACGTAATTTCATAGCACACAATTCCATGCCGAAAATTGGCACAAATTCTGTCAGGTCAACGAGTTCCGTCTTGGCTCGGTGGTCCAGTGGAAAGATGTTTGGTTGCTGATGGCATGCGGAGTTGCAGTATGACGGTTCGATCCTCGACTGGGGAGATGGTGATCAACAAATTAAACTAATGGGTGCATGACTGTCGGCTGGTTAGCATGTGGAAATTGAAGCCGCGCGTTGCCAGTGCATCAATAACATAAATACATATACTACCAGAGCCGTGATGGAGTCAGAGTACAATAGGCTTAAAAAGCCTAGGATTGAATCGTGGCAGATGCATTCACAGATAGTCCCATTTGAATCGTCAGAGTGTCAGTATAACAGACATGTGAAAGCTGGTCGGCTAAACATAGACATTTTGTCTTGGCGCGGTGTTCCAGTGGAAAGATGTCTGGTTGCTGAGGCCATGCGGAGTTGCAGTATGACGGTTTGATCCTCGACCGGGGAGATGGTGATCAACAAATTAAACTAATGGGTGCATGACTGTCATCTGGTTAGCATGTGGAAATTGAAACCGCACGTTGCCAGTGCGTCATTAAAATAAATACTAATAAAGTATCAAAGGTTTAAAAAATGTTTACTATACAGTAATTTCGTCATATGCAATTTAGTAGTGGCACACCATTGTCAAATTCCAATAATGTACTATATTCGGTACCAGAATATCTCTACATGCATTGTAGCCAGTCTTTGAACATAAGGTCGTGTAGAACTCACTATGTTCTCGTGATGTGCGAAATATTGTAATAATTCTACCACCAAATATTTATTATAGTAATGTGAAAATATTTCTATATATCCCATATTATTAGCCGCGTGTATTGGTAGAACCTGACTTATCAGGCTAATACCCACACATTTGTACATATGGTCAACAAGATCGTCATCATTACAACGGTTGAGGCCGATTTTGGCCTTTTTGTCGAGCAAAATATTTGATTTAATAGTTTGTCACTGTTTCCTGTAAAGATATCGCTTAATAGGTGACATAGATACGATAACTAAATGAAACAAATCACGATGTCGTGGCTGTTTCCCACTGGGTCTTCAGTCAGAATGTTTTCTACTATATCATCTTCGTTGGAGAAATCTAGGTTCACGGTTCTTAATTTTGTCTGTTCCTCTCTCTGTTAAGGAGTTTGGCCTGGAGAAAAAGGATGGATTGAAAAATTGTTGGACTGACCAAAAATATAAGCTGATTTTCCTAGCCCATAGCTAATACTGCCCATGTCATTTTGCAAGAAATATTCCTTCTTTTGTGGTATTGTCCGCCTATATTTTTGTCATGAGTCGCTTGTATGCCTTTATAAAACTTCATTTTTTCATGAAACTATTGAGTTTATTCTCAGAATTTTAATAACCTCCAGGCACGCTATTTACCATTGATGCCTTACATCAATATGTGTACTTGTATAGTTGTCTATTTGTGGCACCTTGGGGCTAGAGGTGACCATTTTGGTCGGAGATTTAGTCTTCTCATTTGTCTCGGTCGGGATGGAGGAGGCGGGCACTGAAGTGCGCTGTTGTTCTTGTAGGAGTGGTGGTTCCTATGGTGGCGAAGGTGGTGGTGGTGATGATGATGATGATGGAGGTAGTGGCAGTGGTTCTTGTGATGGAGGTTCTTGTGGTTGTGAAAGTGGCGGTGGCAATGACGGACGTGTTGGTGGTGGTTCATCCTTTGGTGGTGACAGAGGTTCTCGGTGCGCAATGTCGAAAGGGGTGTTCCCAGGCTGGCAGGTGCTCCCTAGGTGGGTGAAGTCCAGCCAGAATACCTGTGGGGTACAGGAGATGCGTGCAGGTGGGGTGGGTGCATAGCTGACGGAAAGGGCTGCAGGTGGCTCGCTTTACCGCAGGTGGCATTCAGTCTTTCCTTCCTGCATTCAAGCCAAGCTCTTTTTAAGCAATTCTCTCTTGGGTGCTAATGTGGTGAGTAGAAGACGCGAGGCAAGAGAGAAGTCGTGATGGTGAGCTTATCCTATCTTTATTCCAAGGCTCCGTGCACACTATTTTGCGTCCGCCTCATCAGACGAACATCACCATAACCTACAATCATCGCTTGGAAGGCAGGAGGGCCTGTGAGGTGGCGAGCAGCTGTCACTCTGGAGTTCTTAGCCAGGAAGGGAGGGGGGAAGGTGAGTCTTAATGAGCGGGAAGGAGAGAGAGCAATATTTTTTCCAGTGGTCACTATGTCGCTAACGGTCACTATTCGTTCCGTCGGTCTATAAGAGGTTATTCTGTCACGAGAATCATTGATACTAAAGCTAACTCCTAGAGGCCATGGTAAGCAAATTTTAATATTGAGAACCACGAAAATACAATACAAAAATGAAAAAGTATATATTCAAGCAAAAGCATATATATATATATAAATTAAGTACTGCAATTATATATGCTTCTCTGCCTTTGATGGTAATATAAAATATGAGCATAAACTGATAATTCACTATTTATACAATGTCAGACGTGAGGAAATGCGATGCTTTTCGTTCGCCCAATATGATGATTTGTTGCATATGTTCCGAGGGGATAAATTAGTTTTCGACCCATCAGGATTTGGATGTATTGTAGCGCGTATTCTCACCATTTTATTCGGGAAAACGAAAGCAAAAATCGATCATTCATTAAACCTTTCCAGCCATTAAATTGTATTAATATAGATAATAAATGAAACCATTGGATCATAATTGAATAAAGTAAAACGTTTTAAACCTATTTGGGCTTGCAAAATTGGTGGATTTCCCGTGGCAATGCTCCTTTAACTATCAGAATTGGATTACTGTCATTAGTAACATTAACACATTAACCCAGCTCATCATAGAAGGTTCTGTGCTAATTGACTCAAACGTTGTTCCAAATGACCCAGTACTGTGCAATGAAATATAATCAATCGTGAGATTATGCTACAGCATCCACTGCATGCAAGTTTACATGCTTAACACCATAAAGAATAGATGCCGCTCTGTGTTCTGCACATGCATGCTCTACACAGTCACATGTACATCTACGTGAAGGCGGAACGAGCGATTTCCGAAGAATTCCCACATCACCGTCTTTTGTAGTTCCAAGATGCTGTATTGGTAGATGCCGCTTTATTTATGCAGGCCTTCTGCTACAATCTAACCTACCAATTAAGTGTTAGAAACGAAAACTAGCTTTGGCTGCAGGTGGCAGGGATTCCTACCTATCGTTAGATACAGCTGTCCAATGGGCGCAGACGCATCCGAATTTGATGAAAATCCAGCTACCTTGCTCCGCAACCACATACACATCACCTGAACAATGGCTACATTTCACATAAGCAAGTTTGCTCACTGACATATCGTTTAAGGCGGCGATAGAGAGACGAATATGCATCACACGCGTCCTTCCCGTGAGGGCGTTGCAGATTCCAAGATCCTTCCCAGACACTCCAACGAGTTGGATGGAGATGCGCATCTTGTCCGTCACTGTTTCCGACGGATCTAACTTTTGACCTGTCGTTAGGATTAGGTTCCAATGTGCCCAGATATACACTGTGGACCGGTAAATAAACCTATCAAACTCACATTTATAACCATATGTTTTCGCAGTGGTTTCCTTCGTTGGCGGTGTTAGCTAGCTAACAAGTATCTGAGGATACGGGGGAGATGTATGTAAATCAGCACTTTAACCATCACTGCTCAGAAACCTCCGATAGTTTCCCAGGGTCGGATCAGATCAACGTGCTGATGGGACATCCAAACAATTAAGAAGCCATGCGGCTAGTGGATCGTGGAAAGAGACAATAACTTGATATATACGAGGCCTTATAGGTATTTGACCAATTTTACGGGGCTACATTATCGCAACAACCGGGAAAGAGGCATACATTATGTGTCTCCTAACGAAGAGATTGTCCCTAACCACTTTAACCTATCCTATTGAGCTAAATAGTAAGGTTTAGTCGGTAACATGCCAGGCTCAAACAGTTAGAGCACGGTCAGCGACCTCATTGTAAAATTGATGATGGTAGGAATAAGTGATGCAGATATAATGTTGCTGTTTAGTATTTCCTAGCGTACTGCAGTCTAAGTTTTCTATAATTAAACAAAACATATCAACGGAATGGCTATCTGCCATATAAACTAACCAATGCAATGAACACTGACATTTTATATATAACTTAATGAGGTAGTATGTATCAGGTTGATAGGGCTAAACGGTGTGGTTAGTTAAAGCACCTACAGTAAATAAGGAAAATATGAACAGTAATAAGGAAATTATAAATTGCGGTCCTAAGACCGTGAAGGCACCTATTAGTCATCAGTGCCATATATGGAAATAATAATTAGATGCACAATAGTATAGTTAATTCAGTACCTAATAGTTGTCGGTATGGAACAGGCTACGCTGTTACTGAAATTGAGGCGCTAACATATTCATAGCGCGAGTTGTCACATTCTCTGGAGATGGAGAGATTTTCACAGGCGATTTCCGCAGCTGATCTCTGCAGGTTGGCTCCGCAAGCTGACCCCTCCAGGCAGGGTAGATACAGTGCATACTCATGACAGCGAAACAGAACAGTGAAGTAGCATCTATTAGATAGTCTCTATAACTCAATCATAATTTATACGGAAGTCAGAAAGTTCTCTATCCGGCGACGGAAGTAGTAAAGCTAAAGGTTGCCCATTAACGGAGAGGGCGGTAGAATAATGTTAAGCAGATACATAACTTGGCACACGGTGCGGGATGCGTCGCATAGCTCTTGCGGCGCACCTAGCAAAGTCCACCAGACTGTGGTCTAAAAGTTAATTAAAACACACACGACATGCAGTGTGGAATTCAGTGTCCACTTTTCAGCGTGGTTAGCACATCGCGTAGGATTACATCCCGGGCCCGCATGGCCCCTCCTGCAGAAATTGCGTTAGGAAAGTCCGGATGCGGAAGGTCTAACTTTAAATTTAGTTTATTACTCCGGGAGTATCCAAAATTCCGTGGAAGCCGAGGACGTCTTACACCGCAGATGTGCTGGGTTCCGTAAGACACCGGTTGAAGTGAAGATCACTGGTAGGTCAGCAGGCTACATCCGTCATTCAGGTGGTCCAGTCGTCCTGCGCGTGTCCGGATTCCATGCTGGTGATGCTCCTGTTCCTCGATTTTTCACCTCTTTTATACTCGCTGTGACGTAAAAGCTGGGCGCCTCAACCAATCAGCGGCCGAGCGCCGGCCAATCAGCGTGCTGGTATGCGAGTGACGTATCGACCACGTGTACACGCATCTTTGTATTTAGTTTAATATATACACGCGACTACGATGTTATAGCGATATTCTAAGTATAATTTAACGGGGAGCTTCGACGATAACTCAGCCATTTCTGGGCCGATTTTGAAACGGATTACAGTTTTGGAAAACTCGTTCAATTCTGGTCCTAAGCGATACCAGGAACAACCAGAACTGATAAATTATAAACATTTACGTGGCATGCACTCGCTTCCAATTCCGAGAAGTGTTGTCTGGGAAGCTCTGACGCGCACGTATGCGCACCACGCGGGTTAACGAACGTAGTCGTTTTTCGACGAAATACCTCTCGTATAGGGCTTACATACGCTTATTGCTCTATTCAGGGGTTTAGAACGAATCCAGCATGGCCGGGCCGTACACAGCCTAGCTGGGACGGCCGGTGTACCTGTCCAGTCGATCCGCGCTACATATCGCCATCCATGGGGCAGCCACGGCGTGGCCCGGTGGCGACATTTCTGCATTGGCTAGTTCTCCCCATTATCTGACCACACACAGCTCATTAGTCAAAATTCCTACAAACATTGTTAAACAAATGTTCAGTAATATGTACTAAAGCCAGTAATTGAACCTCACTCATAGCTACTGAATCGTGATGCATCCGGACACCACAGCAATTACCATCAATTAATTATGAAGAACATCTGTTAATGATCTTGTTATTATTGTTGTATTAGGATGTCTTAGGATGTTGCTGTGGACTTAGACTTGTTCAGCCCGTATCATCATCCTAAAGTCTTTTCTTCAAGTCCTCATAATTATCAAATACAATTTTACTTTGCGCATATATACGGAACAGAGAGGTTAAATTTTAATTGAATACGCATGCCCAACAGCAGCCAGATGCGGTATGCTGCCTACAGCTGCTAGACACTGGTCCAATAGTCAGCTGTGGTGTGCCGCCTACGTTTGAAACCAGTTTATGCACCCAATATACAATGTATGGTTTAGTTACATATATCCAGATTTCATTTTCTTGTACAATGTACAAGTATATGCTTAATTATTTATGCACCAGCATCTACTACAGGTCTAGCCAATAACCATGTGCATGCCCAACAGCTATCAGCCGTGGTATGCAATCTAAACATAGATAGAGCTGTGGCTTCGCGCTATGCCGAGAATACATGCTCCAGTTAGCTAGAACATGAATACCGCGGTATGCTGTCTACAGCTGCTAGACGCTGGTTCAAGAGACAGCTGTGGTGTACTGCCTGCGCTTGAAACCAAATTAAGCACCCAATTACGCGAGATATGTTTAGTTACTATATGCACACTTACTTGTAGGCCTACAGTATGTCTTTACGCCAGTAGCTATTTACAAATAATTTATACTTTATACCTTGGTCTGTACCACAAGTATTTTATACCTTGGCCAATATTACAAGAAAGTCCCATATTTTGATCTTATTTGATTACGTTGCACGCCACATTGTAGTGCTATTACATTCTGCTTCTAGGTACTAGTCGAAGTGGTATAGCATATCACTCAGATAGCAATTCAGTCTGCTCTTGAACTAGTCTATATTCTTAGCCTCGACTATGTGTGTATGTAGAGCATTCCAGGTTTTCGGAGTAAGCTTTGTGAAAAAGAATTTTCTCGTGTTCGTGTTACAGTGCTGAATTCCTATTTCAAGCTTGTGTCCACGGATAGTGCTTGCTGATGGTTTGCTAAAGAAGTTTAGTTTGTCGACGTTATAGATGTTGTTCATAATTGTCATAGCTTGGGGGCTTTATCTCATTGACGATTCTGGTGGCTCGATGCCCAACGCTCTCGATTGACCTTGATTACTTCAGTAGATGAGGTGACCACACAATGTTACAATACTCTACTACAGGTCAAAGTTGTATACAGTGACAGGAACATAGTGGGATCTATATAAGTGAATGTTCTCATTATGACACAAATTATTCCATTTGCTTTGTCTACAACTGTGTTGTCAAAGTTCAGCTTTTCATCAATGTTTACTC
The DNA here is from genome assembly GCA_034401795.1 of Chaetoderma sp. LZ-2023a. NCBI lineage: Eukaryota > Metazoa > Mollusca > Caudofoveata > Chaetodermatida > Chaetodermatidae > Chaetoderma > Chaetoderma sp. LZ-2023a. The sequence goes on along the minus strand of CM067370.1, from coordinate 66,175,433 downwards.
CAAGGTCTGTTTCGCATTTAGTATTCTTGGGTGATTTTCAGTATCTATAATGATGTATTCTAACTTAGGATTGTTTATTCCTCGATGTAGGGAATGGATTTTTGTCGAGCTAAAGCGAAGTTGCCAGACAAATGACCATTTACAGCTTAAATCGATAATTTTCTGAATGTCTGTTGTTTTTGGATTTCCAATTAGTTTATTGTCACAAGCAACTATTTTGCAAATGCAGTCTACACCTTCAGGTAAATCGTTAATAAACAGAACAAAGAGGACATGACAGAGGACACTGCCCTGTGGCACACCATTAGTGACATCCTTGTATTCTGATTTTGTGCTCTCTATTTGAACTCGCATTCCCTGTTGCTTAAGAAGTCTTGAGTTCATGCTGTTAAATATCCCTCATATTCCTCATGCATGAAACTTGTTTAATAGTCTTGCAGTGTCGAATGTTTTGCTGAAATCAAAATAGATTATGTCCACGGGCTCTCTGGCATCTAACATTTGAGTTAAAATTTCCAGATATTCTAGTAGCTGTATTTTACACGATCTTCCTGGCCTAAATCCATGCTGGCATTCTGAAAGTATGCAGTTTTGTTCCAAGCACTCCATGATTGCATCTCGTATAAACGACGCAAGTACTTTGCACATAATGCCTGTAAGGCTTACGGGGCGATAATTTCAAGCATCATACTTTTTTATTTATACAAGTAACATCGTCTGTTTTCCATATCTCAGGTAGACTGTCCACCTTCAGAGATTTATTAAACGCAATGCTTATAAGCTTGCTTATTTCCTTAGCTGTCTCTGACAAAAGGTGGGGAGATATGCTGTCAGGACTTTTGCTTTTGTTAGTATTTAGACACTTAAGTTTATTCTCTATGGCACGCGGTGTTATTACAATATCTGCTAGATAGTTTCCATTATTTCTTGGAGCAAGCCGTGGTATGTTTCCTAAATCATCCTTGGTGAAAACGTTTGCAGAGAAGTTGTTCAGTACCTCAACCTTCTCACTGTTTATTGTAGCAATGTCATCACTGTCTGGGTATTTCAAGTTTCCGACGCTATCGTTTAGTTGCATTTTGCTCTTTACGTAGTTCCAAGAGGCGTTTGGGTTTGTTACACTTTCTCTGGATATTTTGCTTTTCGTATGTTCGCCTGCTATTTCCATTGACTTATACGACGGATGCACGTGCCTTCCAGGCATTTTGTTCTCGGCAGTAAAGTTGTACTTAATTTCCTGATCATACCAGAAACGATCCTACCTCGAATTTAAATACTGAATGGATGTTTACTAATGCATTTTTATTAGGCTGTTTCATACATTGTTGACTTGGCTTGTAAATCAATGTTTTCTTATATCCAGTTTGGCCATTTCCTTTCATACCCGCACGCTGTGGCCTCTTGTAGAGCCGCTTTCTATTACATCAAACATGTTTGTCACCTGTGTGTAATACAATCCATTCAGAGTTTTGTAAACTTCAATCATGTCACCTTTCAGTCGTCTGTACTGAGCGGTGGCAGGCCGAGCTTCCTTATTCTGGCTGGGTAATTCAAGTCTTTCAGCCTGTGAACAAGCTTTGTTGTCTGCTTCTGTACATTTCAACCACCAGTGTTTCCGTCTTACTCTGTGGTCCCCACACGCTGACTGCATATTCAAGATGCGGCCTCACAAATGCTTTAACCCCTCTTGTGTCAACTTAACTCAAACTGACCAAAAACTATTTTACAGTGGTCTTCAGACATGGCTATTTGAAAGGGCCAGAGAAGAGTATTTTTGAATATTTACCACTAGAATGATTGGCCAGTCATTCTAGTGGTAGAGTTTCAGAAATACTCTTCTCTCGGCCTGCAGATGGACACTGGCTAAGTAAAAACTTTATTTTTCTTTACAATTACCCCTTTAATGGTCAAGCCTGCGAAAAAAAAATTCAGTGGTAAATTTACAAAAATAGTCTTCTAAAATTAAAATATTTTTGAAAAATATTTACCATCAAAATGTTTAATTGATATAGCAAGTAGTATTTTGAGTGCGTTGAGGCGCTGTTGACACAAGAGAGGTTAAATAAGTACGTGAAAATCTCCTCATCAAAATAGGTAAAAGTTCTTCTTATTAACTCCATAATGCTGCTTGCTTTGTTTACATACGCTTGCCTGTGTGCCTTGAATGATAGGTTGTTGTCGATGACCACTCCAGAATCATTTTCCTTATCTACAATCTCAAGAGTCACCCGCTCTCCATGTTGTTTATTTAAATGATAGTCTCTCTTTATTTCCTCCTTGTGTTTTTGGCTTTGTGTTGTCATTACTTTGCATCTGCCTGGATGAAACCTCAATAGTCATTTAGCTGTCCAGGTCTGAAGTACATCCAAATAATTTTTACGGATTCTTGACATCCTCCACGCCCTTTATTTCTTTGTATATCTTGGTATCGTCTGCAAAGTGAAACGTTGCTGCCTTCACAACATCTGGTACATCATTTATGTAGAGAACAAACAATACCGGGCCCAATACACCACCTTGGGCGATGCCACTTGTCACATGCCTGCTTTCTGACATTGTTGTTGTAACGCCTCTGCACTCCGGTTTGACATGTCTCCTATCCAAAATAAAAGGTACTGAAGACTATTCTCGACCTAGTTGGACTTTTGGAGGACAGTGCAGCAGTAATGTCTTCCAGTACAAATGCGTTCAGAGTGTTGAGCAGAAGATTTCTTAAATCAGGATCAAAATTGTTTGGTTCTGGAATCATGTTGGCCATTGTTGTCTTATTTATGATGTATTATAACACTATTCATAATCATATTTAGTTTAATTTATTTATTATTTCTTTTATTTGACCGTCTGACTGCTGAGTTTTGCAGACGACATATTCCACGGGTTATATCTCTGGACTTGCTGCATGTTTTGAGTCCTGTGGGTGGCTAAGCCACCAATAACCTTTGGTTGGATTGTTTTCAGAATAGTCAGCAAATCAGGTTTTGCTCATTGAAAACTAATGTATGGTGATATGTAGCAGCGAGATGGTTAAGTGACCCTGTGACTTCGACATTGGATTTTTGACTGAAACCAACTTCAACTCTAGACGACCACAATATGAATGTATTTTACAGATTTGGTGACTACTTTTTTGCATTGCAGTATAATCAATGACCTCAAACCAAAGTTTTTTCTAGCCATTCATAATATGAACAGTCGGTCTGCTTAAGAAGGAAATGTAAGTTTAATAATACCCATGGAGAAATTAAAAGTGTTAAGCTTAATGATACCCTCGGAGAAAATGCGATTTCTTTTCTCTTTGTGTCTTTTATATATATTACCAGTTCATTACCTAACCTGAGAATACTATATCATCAGATGGTTTCACATTGACTTTACACTGACAACTAAACTTCCAATAGATTACTGACAGGCGACGTCCTAAGTATTCTGGAATCTTAGTATTGTAATTCTGATCGACCGGTCGGGTGCCGGCCGTACCAGCTAAGCTGGGTACGCGCCGCCCGTCCAGGATTCATTCCCTGAACACGCCCCCCCCCCCCCTGGGTAGAGCTATAAGCGTATAGGAGCCTATGAGAGAGATTTCGTCGTAAAAACGACTAAGTTTGTTAAAACGCGTAGCGCGCATGCGCGCGCTTACCACTGCATAGACAGAGCGCGTATATCACGTCCAAGATAGGATAGCATTTTAGTGTACCGAGAAGGTATAATGTAATCCTTTATAATTACCTGTTCCCGTCGAATCTGGTATCAATCAGGACCAGAATTCGACGGACTTTCCAAATCTGTAAACCATTTCAAAATCGGTTAGGAAATGGCTGAGTTATCCACGGAAAATCCCTTTTCATTAGCTTCAAAATATTGCCGTGACGTCATAACCAAGTGCACGCCGAAGGTCTAGAATGTTCTAGAACATTCATCTGCGTCATTATTAGCTGCGCGCTGATTGGCTATTTCTCGGCCGATGATTGGTTGCCCAGGGGCCGAACAAGTTGGATCTGCAAAAGCAGCTACGATCAGGCAAGACAGTATTAAATAGATCACTTCGGTCTTGGTCAGCATCTGTCCCGTAGCTTACGGCAGCCACCCAACCCACCACACCTTAAAAGAATTGTGTAACTTTTTGGAAACCTTAGATAATATTGTTCTCGACTGAACAAAGAACTAACTCGGAACACAATCTTGCGGTGAGGCCTCATCCAGTCTGAATATGTGATTCTACAGATGTAGAGGCAGCGATGTTCTTTGGTGGATAACTCGCCAGATCTGCCGGCCACGCCAAAAAGTGGTTATTCAACTGGCCGGCCACACCAAAAAGTGGTTATTCAACTGCCCCCGCACTGATGTCATGCAAATTTATTTAAAACTTTTCGACCACAGCAAGTAAACTTTGTCGGTACGTCTTAAGAGCTAACTGACGTACCCCGCACCATTAAGCTTAGTTATGCATCTTCATCCGTATTCGACAACCCCCGCTGATAAAAATAAAGTTATTGTCTCTCTTCATGTTCCACTAAGCCTTATGGCTTCTTAATTGTTTGGATGTCCCTATCACCACCATGGACTGATTCGACACTGGGAAACTATAGGGGTTTCCGAGCGGTGATGGCCAAGGTGTGGTGTCACATACACTCCCCGTGTATCTTCTGATACCTAGTAGTTAGTTATCCTTGCCTATGTAGGAAGCACTGCGAAAACATATTATAATTATTAATTTCTTTTTCATCTTCTAGGAAGTCCCCTCCGCACCGCAGTGCATAACTGGGCAACTTGTGTTTAAACCTAACATCAGGTTAAAAGGTTGGCTACAAAGGACCTGGTGACGGGCAAGATACGCATCCCCACCGAATTCTCTAAGAATGTCTGGGCAAGATGTTAGAATCTGCCACACCCTCACGGGAAGGACATTCACAGTGGGTATTCGTCTCTCTTACCCCCCCCCCCCACCATAGCGATAGATCAGTTGCCTAAACTTGCTTTTGTGAAAAGTAACCATTGTCCTGTGACGTTTTATGTGGTTATGGAGCAATATCTCCGGATTCTCACAAAGCTCGGGGGGTCTTGCGAAATAACAGGTATGCACGTTGTCTTGAGTGTTGATGTCTTAGGACATCCGCTCTCAATGGCAGCCGTATCTAAAAACTAGGTAGGCGCTCGCCATTTGCGGCCTAAACTAGTTCTTGTCTCTAAAAACTAAATGTTAGGTTAGGCATAGAAGAAGGCTCTCATAAATAAAAGCGGCACCTACTAATTCAGCATATTTAAAGATACATAAGATGGTGACATGGGAATCCCTCGGGAGTCGCTCGTCCCGTCTTCACGTAAAACAGCACGCAACATTATATTCATAATTTCACTAGGTATGGTCTTTTCTCTGTAAGCATTTTTGGTTGAATATTAGAGTAGGCCCTTTTTGGCCAATACTCGTCTCCCGCTTTAAGCAGTGGCAGCATTTTCCTGTGATGGAGGCCCGTGCGAGGCACTTGCCTTTCGCAAGGATTCAGTGACAACGGCCGGCGCGAGGCTACTACTTCTCACCCAAAAAGAGCTTCAGAAGTAATGCCCGCGTGAGGCACATAGCTTTTCGACACTATAAAAGATAATTTTCTTTCCTTTCAGCTTAGAGGTATAATAACTTATATTAAGTTAATTACTGATCTCGTATGCTGGAGTCTCCTTTGCGGGGATACCTCTGCAGACCTACGAGTCTGTGTGGTACCTCTAGGAGCCCCACGTTTAAAAGTTCATGAGGCTGTCTCTATGTCTTGTATTTTCATATGGTCATTTTTAGCTAGCATACTTGACGGTCTGTTTAGGTGAACTAATTGTATAGACTTATTTTAGTTAGGTCACCATTCAAATCTTGTAAGTCCATAGATCACGAAATTGCTATGGACAGGCATACCGGTGACACCAACTCTTGGGCTGATACTGTTGTATTTAATCTTCGCGACGATGGTCGCACGGCCCCACCGGAACGATTGAGTTCCACAGGCCTAAGGAGCCTGTCTTTGTTACCCGTAGGGCATCGGACAGGATCCGTAACCCCGAGACCGGAAGCTAGCCAGCGTCATCACTCGTCGTGTACATGCTGGAACGGCCCGACTCTACCCCACGAGCTACAGTGTATGGCCACACACTCTCTGTGTTAAAATTTGAATTAAGTTGGACCCGTACTCCTCAAGATATACAAATACCCAAAAATTTTATCCGAACTGGATCCAGGTTCTTCTATTCAGATCATGGCCAGGATCTGGGATCCTATTGCACTGTAAGTTCCTACACTGTGAACACCTGAGCCAAAATAGATTAGTTGATTTCTGATATATCCAGACATGCCAGACACATTGAGAAACAGACTCATTCACAGTATTCTAATACTCAGGGCCCTTTAGATAAATTCGGGGGGGGGGGGGGGTGTTGGGGTGGGGGGGGGGCGTGGGGGCTGAGATTGGCTGGAACAATTTTGTTGACTATTTTGTACTTAATTGGACTTTTACTAAGACACCAACATATTTTTTTTAAATTCCAAAATATTCAAAAGCATAGGCTACTTCTAGGACTGCAGTGAAATTGAGGGTTAAATAATTACTGCTTTTAGCACATTGTGTACTACAAATTTTAGATGACTTAAGATATATGCTGTGAAATATTTCGAAAATAATTTAACTGGAAGAAAAAAAAGTTGAAGATTTTGAAAATAATTGTGAAATTTGACTAAAGTACAATTTGACTAAATACTATACAGCAGGCATTGTATTGGCATCTGCTGTGTGTGGTGGCTGATGGGAGATAATGGAGGCAGGTCTGGTTTGCATCTTGAAAATGTAATCAGTAGTTGTTTCCCCTACACCGTTGGCGTTAAAGATAATAGGTTTGACTACAGTTTTATGGTTTTATATATGATGATGGATCGGGAGGATTCGGATGATTGTTTTGAGGTTTGGCGCAGTGGAGGCTGAAAATCTTCTTGGTGTCCGTGTTTCCAGTCTAGAAATTTTGAAAATATTATAGTTTTTCTACGGCTCGTATGAGTAGTAAAAAGATTTCGGTTGTAAGTGTTACATATTCATGTGCATTCCAATATTATCACGCGCGTATGTGTCTGCTATCTCAATTCAGTTCAAGTAAATTTTATTTGCTTATAGTATTAGTGCATATAGGTGGCCTATCGAAAAACAGCTCTTATGAGGTGACGAACCCCTTACATATAACATTTATACATGCCATAACATTGCAAACGACATATATATATATATATATATATATATATATATATATATATATATATATATATATATATATATATATATATATATATATATATATATATATATATATATATATATATATATATATATATATATATTCCGCAGCACTGTCATAGACTAGTGCACAATTCCATAGACAGTCTAGCAATTAATACCTTTAATATTTTCGGCTTCTTTTCTGCACTTTCATCCGTTTTATTACATTAACCCTCTACGTTAGTACATTTAGATATATTATGTAGCACCCATTGCTAGGAGCTTTCCTCAGATACCACTTAGTGAACTAACCATTACAGCATGGTGCTGACCTCTGCAACTACATCCTATGTGCTCAGTTATATATAAGAGCTAAGGAGACATTTGAGATTGGTTACTTGCACACTGTTAAAATCAGCTATCTTGCTGTTACTATCAACTCATGGCATGACAACCTTGCTTATTTGCCTGGCCTGAGTCTTTTGACTCAACCTTTGTACATTGTTAGATCCATTCTGTGGAAAAAGTGTCCTAATGACACAGCACGAAACGTACAGATTCGCCATCATCTTCATGAGCACTTGCGCACCCTCTGAACAGTTGTGTCTAAGTTCATGTTAGTTATTCCTATATAAGGTATTAGCTGTCACCGTAAATTTAATTACTATTCAGCAGAAATATAGTTATTTTTATCTAGCATCTCATCTTAATAATGGAGCTTTCGCTCAACATTAGCTATTTATATTGACTTACATATAACTGAGCCCATATGCACATGGCAGGCAGAGAAAGCTGTCTGTAGTTCCCTTTGACTGCACCATCCTCAACACTCTGAGACTATCCACTCGGAGAGAAGTAGTAGTCCAGGTGGTCGTCAGCCGCTATTGTTATGCAAATGACCTCTTGACATATTTAAATACTGCATTCTGATTGGTTGATTTGAATGAGTGGGTGGAGTCTATCGTTCTAAATGAGTGGATGGCTGCTTGATGCTATTGTTCTAAATGAGCGGGTGGACGCTATTGTTCTAAATGAACGGGTGGCTGCTATTGTTCATGCAGGTGTCTGCTCTAAATGTCAGGCTAGACGCTATTGTCTGTTATGACATAGATTAATGTCTTTTTAAATATGTGACACGTGCATAACGTATTAATTAGGTGTGCGGCGGCGGCTCCCCCCCCCCTCCCCCCCCCCTTCGTGGTTAAAAAGAGTCAGTCATTTAATTTTCTAAAAAAATCAGATGGCAATCATTTAATTATTAATGTTTCAAAATCGGTATGGAAATGAGTAAAGAACAATGTCCGCTATTATCATCGGTGATGAATAATGACGTCCCTTTGTAGCATTTAATGTATTAATTAGGTGCCCCCGCCCAGTCATTTAATTTTCAAACAAATCAGATGGCAGTCATTTAATTATTACATTTTCAAAATTGTTATGGAAATGAGTAAAGAACAATGTCCACCATCGTTGATGAATAATGCCGTCCCTTTGTAGCATTTAACGTATTAATTAGGTGCCTCCCCCCCCCCCACCCACTCGTGGAAAATGCATGCATACATGTGCGGTTGCATGCGGAGCCACATGCGTCCGCATGTTGCGGATTTGTGGCCGCATGTTGCAGATTTGCAGCCGCATGCGACTTTATATGTCAAATTAGTATAAAAAAATATTCGCTTGCCTGAGATGGGGGCGGGGCGGCGTTTCCCAGTTATTTAATTTTCCAAAAAAAATCAGAGCGAAGTACAGCATCACACAGGTAATATAAAGGTAAACTAAGCGATGTTGTATGTATAATATTATATAGATAATAATCATGTATCGTATTTAAGGAGTGGTCTTTAAAGTGGCAGTCATTTAATTATTACATTTTCAAAAACTGTTGCAGCTGAAATCTTATACAGGCGGCTGCACATTTATACATGCGGCAACAGTAATTTTTCCTAGTTTTATTACCCTTTTTTGGAAACCACGCTGCTGATCACTATTGAATGTTTTTCATAAAATACGTCTTTCATATCACAGACTCTAAAATACATTAATTATACTGCATGAGAGCGTGCAGCTTGCCGCGATGGAGTGTTATCACTTGATTATTTGAGTGCACTCGCATACATAAAAACACATTCTAGTGAACAAATGATGTGAGATTGATATTTGGCAAGATATTACAATGTCCTCGCTGGGAGTAAAATCTTTTTTTTAAATCGATAATTACGCGCGAACCCGCCGCTCACTGGCTATTGTTGTTTACCACTAAAGATTAACGCATTTTTAATTCACGGCGTTCATATGTTAACAGTAGTCATTGTGGGGAGTTGGTTGGAGATTGAATGCCTTATCATTCATGATGTTACATTTCAACAATTAAGAGCCACATTAAGAGTATAGTAGCATAATCATAGATGGTCGTTTACTACAAATCAAATATAAATATATCCTTTTGGGCTACACAGCAGTGATACGTTATAACCATATTTTTACTAAATAATTCAGTCAAACCTGCCCTAAGTGACCACCTCATGTTGCACCATTACATGGGTGCTATAGACTTTCTTAATATTTTAACACTTTAACCCTCGAATTTCTTCAAGAAAATTTCAATTTTCTCATAGAAAACGTCCAGTTGCAGACCAAGAGAAGACTATTTATAAAAATTTGGCATTGGAATAACTGGCTCTGCTGGCTATCCATTTGTCTAGACATTACGCCAACAAACACCCAACACCAACCACCTACACCAACCATCAACACCACCATCATTATCATCACCAACACACACCACCATCACCACCAACATCACCAACACCACCGCCTTCACCACAACTGCCACTAGCACCACCACCAGAACCGATACCACCACCACCGACATACACCACCATCCACAAAGCACTACCACCACCATCATCACCACCACCAGCATCAACACCACCACCCACCACCTTCACCACCTTCACCACAACCGCCACTAGCACCACCACCACTACCACTACCACTACCACCAGTACTGACATACACCACCATCCACTAAGCACCACCACCACAGCCACCACCACCACCACTACCACCTACACCCATCACCATGCATTAAACCCACCCCACCACCAACAGCCACCCATCAACCCCTTTCGAATTTCTTCATATTAATATTTGCAGACCTATAGAAGACTATTTTTGAAAATTTATCATTGGAATGACTGACTCTGACTTTGTCTAGACATTCTGGTCAGAATTTGTGAGAGCATGGTGTGTGAAAACTGTCATATAGGTTGGAGAGGGTATGTCAATAAGGGTTTAATAAAGGTCTCGCTCATATGCACACGTGCCTATGTCAGCATGAATGCATTATGAGCACCTAGTCAATGAGGCCCTGACAACAAAAATAATATAGCTGGCTATCCATTGTCTAGACATTGTGGCCTCAACTACCTACTACCAACATCCACCACCACCACCACCATCACCACCACCAACACCACCAACACCGCCACCAACATCACCACCCCTCTAGCACCACAGCAGCACTATCAGCCACCACCTTCACCACAACCACCACTAGCACCAGCACCACCAACAGCCACTGCCAACCACTAAGCACCAACACCCACCACCATCACCAGCACCACCATCATCCACCACCACCCATCCACCACCACCCCCACCACCACCCACTACTTCCACCAACCACCAACCCCATTGCCACCACCAACATCAACAGCACCCACTCCGATTTGTATATTGAGGGATGTGGGGGACATGGCTGGATAAATAGCTACAATCATCAAATCAACAAGCACATAAAGAACCAATGTTTTATTTGTATCCATATTTTTACATTGAAGAAAATATTGCATATGATAAAACATATAGTTTCTGTAGCATAAATAAATAGTCAGTGTTCTGGAGATCCATTTATCGATGGGTAGACTGATTCTTTATGAATCAGATCCATCACCGACAGAATCATCATCATTATCGTCAGCATCTAGATTGTTCCTTATGTACTTCTTGATCAGAAACTCTTTTTTGAAAAGCTGAGAAGACTGCTTCATCGTATGCATACCCCTCGGTGATAAAATCTTTAGTTTCCCGACGAATTATTTTAATGCGTGTAAAGTTCTGTAATCTTCTCCACTGGAACATTATGTCTATACACTTTGCAACTAAAGCATCACCATATACGGAAATAGACACATTGCCTACACCATTTTGGTCTGTGTTCACTTCACCATCCTCATCTTCTAAACCTGATTGTTCAGCGTCTAAGACCTGCTTAATATTTTGGAATATGGTGAATATTTCCTGATTACCTATGGCTTCTTTTTCATCTTCACCTTCATCTTCATTCTCAGACTCCACTGAGTCATCATTGGCTTCACTCTCCAACTCCATTGGCTCATCATCTTCACTCTTCATCTCTGTCATTTCTTCATCTTCACTGTCTAGATTTTCTCTATCTTCATCATTATGGAATTCGATCTTATGCCGCTTCAGGTCATTTGATATATCAAAAGTTGAATCACATTCAAAACATTTACGTCTCGACATCTTGATTATAGGATAAATCTAGCAAGCATTCAAGTTACAAGGTTCTTCAAAGAAATCTTCTGACTGACTAAGGCTACCTAACTACTCTGCCGTTATACATGATTATTATCTATATAATATTATACATACAACATCACTTAGTTTACCTATATATTACTCGTGTAACGCAATGCTCTGATTTTTTTGAAAAATAAATGACTGGGAGACGCCTCCCCACCCCCATCTCAGGCAAGCGAATATTTTTTGATACTAATTTGACATAGAAAGTCACATGCGGCCGCAAATCCGCATCGTCGCATATGTATACATGCACGCGCGTCCGGGCATGTACATACACATGTTGCTGCATGCATAAATGTGTAGCCGCGTGTATAAAATTGCAGCCGCAACATTAAAAAAAATTTAGTAATTAAATGACTGCCACTTTACACCTTTTTTGAAAATTTAATAATTAAATGACTGCCATCTGTGCCGTTCGACAATTTGGCATAGGAAGCCACAACTCCGCTTAGTTTCAAAATACTTTTTTCTACAACCACGAAGGGGATGGGGGCACCTAATTAATAATTAACCACTACAAGGGACGTCATTATTCATCAATGGGCTTTACTCATTTCCATAACAATTTAAAAAATTTAATAATTAAATGACTGCCATCTGATTAAAAAAAAATTTACCACACTGTCCTAAATGTACAAATTTATGAGTCAGAGAATGATCGCCAATGTATCACACATGTTCTCTAATCCTCTCTTCTGCTGCAACTGTTGAGCCAGGTCACAAGGACATCCTTTGGACTAGTACATGACCGGGGGCATTAGAAATCCATCCAACATTTTAGATCTTGACAAGGATTATATGTAGGCCACACAAATCATGAGTCCTCGCATACGAGTCACCACACAGGACCATACCTGGATTCCTGTTTACATTTTCAAAGGAAATCAAATGCAGGTTAAGCTGGAGGCTGGTAACCTATGCAGATGCCTGATTGCAATCTCTGCAAACATAAGGAACTTACACCTCCCCTTGTGCAACACCTGTATTTGGACATGGATCATCCTCTCCCAGACTATCATCAAGAACTAGACACAAACGCCAATGACACCCTGAATACAAGTTTACAAATTGCTGCTGGATCACCAACATACATTCCCCGCCAGTGATTTGGATCACGGAAATGCTCTCTTGGTAAAGCACAGCATTCATATCAGAAATAGTCACCCCTCCAAGAACCTGTTATACGACTTCCCATTCATAAGGAGGAAAGAGGCACACACACAGGTTACCAACATGTTACGTACCAGAGTCATTGAGCCCTCAGTGTCTCCGTCAGCTAGCCATATCATTCTAGCCATGAAATAGGATGGCTCGCTCCATTTCCACATTGACTACCTCCACCTGAATAATTTAAGCATCCAGGTTGCCTACCCACACCTAGGCATCGAGCAACACTGGATTCTCTAGCTGGATCTCCTTGTGCACTTTAGATCTCGCCAACGGTCCTTGGCAATTTACCATAAAATAAAGGTAAAGAAAAGACCTGTTCATCTGCAGACAGATTGTTCCAGTTCTGTAAAATGTCTTTTGGTATTTGCAATACCCCTGGAACATTCTGATGGCTTATGGAACAAGTCTCGTGAAAGTTGCAATGGAAGATATACTCAATTATTTGGATGACAGCATAGTCTTTGGATTCACGTTCCAGGATGCTGTTCAAACCCCGCAAAACATCCTTGACTGTTTTGCCATTGTGAGCCTTTAACTAAAACGCAATAAGTGTTCAGCAAAGAGGTAGAATTCCCTGGTCATATCATCTCATCTCATGGAGTCGCCATGCAACCTGAAAAGATTGTTGGTGTGGCCCATTGGTGAACACCCATCTCCTTGATGGAGATACACATGTTACTCAGACAATGTAAGTACTATCAGAGCTATGTTTCTCACTTCAGTGAAATCGCTTTTCCACTATAATGTACCACTGAAAACAGTTGTCAATTTAAATGTGATTCTCCCTGCGACGAAGCATTCAGTGTTATAAAGGAACAGCTGATGACCATCCCATCCTCGCTCACTCAGATCCATCTCTTCAGTTCATCTTGAACACAGATGGATTCGTGTTCAGAATTGGAGTGGTACTCCCTTAAGTAGGTGAATATGGATGCAAAGAATTCCTCAATTATGGCTCCCTCATCTATAGAAAGGTGGATAAACCACATGCAGTGGCAAAACATGTATTACATCGACTCAAACACTTCAAATACTTTCATTACAGATTCATTCTAGGAACTGATCCTCGTTTCGATGGCTGCAGAATTTACGAACCCTTAAACGATGGATTGCAAGGACGAAGGAGATGTTACAAAGCTTCCAGTTCACTAAGGGCCCACAGGCCTGGAAAGAAGCACTGCAATGTCGATGTACTCTGCCATCAATATCCTGATGGGGAAGCTGACCCAGTTACCACAGAGGCCATCCAAGAGGCAGCAGCACGTATCTTGCATCTGCTAGATGTGAAGGACTGAACTACTGCTAAAATACAACATGCCCAGTTGGCGCCCATTTGCATCCCCCTGGAATTGCTAGAAAATCATAACAGCCCTCTGTGAGAAGCCATCTACACTCTCTGCACAACTACCAAATACTATTATCAATGACTTGGGGAGTGTCAACACGTGAGCTGAATCCTTTACCTCTGGAGCCACCTGGTCATTCTGTGGAATTACATAGAATGTGTAATCGAGCAGCTGCTATTCTATTGTAATGCTGGCCAATTAGCTGTGGAAAAGAGTAAACCATGGTTTCATTAAAATAATCTCTTTACCAGCGCAAAGTCATGGGCAACAAAATATATTCCCTCCAGCGGAGAGCACCTTTTGAGCGGGTCACCATTGAATACTAGGACCAGTCACTACCGCTAACAATGGCGTCCAGGAAGATGTAACATAAAGAAATAGTACAGGAGAGGCACTCGTGTTTAATGACACATGAGCATATCCTATTGTGGTATGGTCTAGTCTGTGTATTGTTAAGGCTATTGGGATTCAAGTCCATCTTATCTCAGTAAGTGGGCATGCATAGTGCTTGGAGGACAGTCGACACCCAGGATATCCTTGATCGAATGAATGTTGGGACATCTGCCAATGATGATCTGAATGTGAGGTTTAGGAAATGATTAAAGGTTGCATTACATTAGAAACTTTGATGCAGATCAGAACAACTGTTGCATCTAGGCATGACCTTGACTAGTGATCGATATCAACTGGGTCACCAGCTAGTTGTCTTGACCATATTAGTTGATCGGTATCGACTGGATTGCCATCTGGTTGGCTTGATCATATTATTTGAATAACCCATTTCTAGTTAGAAGTGATCAAGTCAACTAAATGTACATTCAAGCCATGGCAAGCAGTCGTATTGCTAGTCATTCCTTCTGTGATCAGACTTCATGAAATATGATGTTCAGGAAGCAGTAGGGCATATGTGTCAAATAGAAAGAGCAAGTTGCCATGTTTATTTAGATAATAGATGGGTTGACTACATGTCTGCATGATTTCTGGTGCTGAGGGAAGTGCACAATATATTGTTGTCAAAAGATGGCTTCATGACTTTATGTTGTTTGTTGTGTTAATTCGAGTACACGATGGGTTTCTGTTGGTCCACAGAAGATGGTCCATTTAGCTCTTAGACATAGGTCATGCATACTAGGTCATAATGTATATTGTATCTTTTATGTTCTGTTGCTTATCTTGAGAACAGTTTGAGAGAAAAGTCATTGAAACTGGTGGCAACAAGTAACCATTCTCCGTCACCAACAGAGGTGTGTGGTGAGGTGTACAACTTTAAAGCATTTGTAAGCTTTGCTACAACCTAAAGACATTTTTAGGCAGACTGAACTAGATGATATACATCATATGGTTCCCCACAAATGGTAGCCATTCACGAAACCCTGTTTGCCACATGGATTAACTGATAGATTGTACTGGCAGACAAAAAGGCAAACAAATACACAGATAGGTAGGTAGACGAAGTGACTGTAGTAACACATCCATTATAAGTGAAGTTATTGAGTCAAAACCAACTGCATGGGCATTTTTGACAAATTTTAAGTATTGTAAGGGAGATAACTACAGTAAATCTAGACACCATTTGCTGACAAAATACTGAGGGCATTCAATCAGTTGATATACCAAATTTGAAATGAACCCATCTATTATAAGTTAAGTTATTGAGCAATCACCAAATGCATTGACATTTTTTTTTTTACGAATTGTAAGTATTTCAAGGGGACTACTGAGGACATCTCATTAGGAGTTGACAAACCAAATTTTTAATGAACCCATCTATTATAAATGAAGTTGTTGAGCGAAAATCAAACCCACGGCCATTTTTGATGAATTTAAAGTATTTCAAAAGAGATAACTATGGGGAATCTAAATATCTTTCGCTACTATAATAATAATAATAATAATAATAATAATAATAATAATAATAATAATAACAACAATAATAAAATCTTTATTTATAGAGGGTAAAAAAACATGGTCAGCAATACAACTGTTCTTCCCCGAGGCCCTACACAGGGGATATTTACAGCATACAGAAAATTTAAAATGACATATGAAACCTATTTCATCCTGTATGCTAGATGTATAGTTAATCCTTTTAATGTATATTGTATCTTTTATATTCTGTTGCTTTTCTTGAGAACAGTTTGAGAGAAGATTTATTGAAACTGGTGGCAGCAAGTAACCATTCTCGGTCAAATTGATTCTAAAGATAGATAGAAAATAATTTTTTTCTCCTGAAAACATGTTTTAGACTGGAAATCAGGATGAAATGGTTCAGTAGAAATCACAATGAAATAGTAAGATCAATCAACAATAGCCTTAATAATTTCTGGATATGGTAGCGTATTGACCAGAACTCACAGTTGTAAAGCATTAAGGCAATAAACATGAAAAATGCCAAAAGTTAAAAGACATGAATTGATGTGAAAATGTGAAATAATATATGTAGCATCTGTGATAAATAGAATCTCAAACTCGTTGCCCCCTCGTATCAAATTAATAACACTGGTCTAGTAAGGTCTCATTTGAAACACTCTAAAAAGTCATTTCAAATGAGATCTCGCCAGTCCTGTGTGATACAAGGCAGCTCGCAAGCAACTTTCAATGTAAGATATAGGCACAACAGATAGATGTGAAAACGAGGAAAGGTGTGTTGATCGATTAGATAACTTTGCTACTTAGATGTGCATGGAGTTGTATCTTGAATAATGCCAGTGATGGCATATCTCTAATATGAACAGGTAGATTGTTCCAGATTTTTGTACCTGTACAGGGAAAACTATTGTTGTACAATTCAGTCCATGATCTGGGTGGGTATAGGTTTGCTTTGGTTGTTGACATAAGCTTACGATTATGCACATCTGATGTGTAGGTGAGAAGATTACGTAGGTATTGCGGAGTTTGATTGTTTAAGATCTTATAGACCATAGCTGCTGTACGAGCATCTGCGAGATCACAGAATGGTATCCAGTTCAATTTATGAAACAAGACCAAACTTGGTTTACTCATTTTAGTTTCTCCTAGAATAAGTCTTGCTGCTCTTTTTAGAAGTTTATTTAATCTGTCAATATTGATTTTTGAACAAGTGTTCCATACTGTTGCACAATAATTTAAGTGAGGAGGAATATATGCATTATAAAACATAATGCGACACTTTTGATGCATTAATTTGATATTGTTTCTCATGAAGGCTAACAAGCCAGCTACCTTCCTACACAGAGTGTCTATATGTACATTCCAGCTTAGACTTTGATCAACTGTTACACCTAAGAGTTTGAAGCTAGAAACTTGTTCTATTTTGTTATTATTTAACTGAATCTGCATGTCACTGTTATGAACTGCATTAATAGTTCTTCTGTTGGATATCATAAGTAATTTTGGTTTATTACAATTAATTAGCATGTTGTTTGCATTACACCAATTTTCGACATTTATCAAATCGTTTTGTAGTGAAAGCTCAACATCAGGCATAGTTTTCTTAGCAACTTAGATTGTCGTATCATCAGCATACATGTCAATAGAACAATTTGTGGTACAGATAACAGAGGCCCTAAAATTGATCTTTGTGGCACGCCATATTTCAAAGTTTTTTGCTGAGATTTCCCACTTCGAATAGCTACATATTGTTTACGCTCCTTAAGGTAGGATTTTAGCCAATTTATGGTGGACTTACTTACTTTATACAGAATAAGCTTATTAAGTAGCAGATTATGGTCCAGTAAGTCAAAAGCTTTTGTTAAATCAACCATGACATTTCCGACAATAAGCTCTGTATCAATAGCACTACGCCACTGCGCTACAATCTTTAGTAGAGCAGTTTCACAAGAATGTTTTGGTCGAAAACCTGACTGGCAATCTGAGAGTAGCATATATTGTTTTAAATAGTCATACAGAGCATTGTAAACATGGCGCTCAATGATCTTTGATACTACAGGTAGAATAGAAATTGGCCTATAATTTTGAACATCAGTTTTGCAGTTGATTTATGTAGTGGATGCAATTTTGCAGTCTTCCAGCAATCTGGAAAAATTGATGTTTTGAATCTTAAGTTAATTAAATTTGTTAAAGATGGGCTATCACATGTGCCGAAAGCTTGTTACCGAATCTAAATGTTTCCACTGCCCGGAGCCAGGACACCAGCTACTTCAGTGTCAACACAATAAATCAGTGTACTGCTGGGAAGAGCATCTTCAGTGCCTTGGGATGGTTTTAATTGAAAAACTGTAAGGTAAACCTTGCACATAAAAAATGCACAATTTTAAGAGCAAGGGCCGCTATGTCTCTAAAGATGTACTGCAAGTGGATCCAGAGACACTAGCGCTGATCTAAAATTGAACAATACCATCTAGTTCTGAAGACGTGAGATGATTTGTTGGTTTCGCTGGATATTATCAGAAATTGTGAAAATTGTCCCAAAACCACTGACCGACCTGATGCCAAAGACACCTTGTTTGTGCTAAACTTTAACACTACCTACCGTCCTGGAGAAATGAACATTGATGTAGACACCTTTTCCAGAATACGACCTGCTGAAATCCCAGAAGAGCTGCAACAGATCTTTTCTGATTCTCTAAGTGCAATTTGAACACAGCTTTGAAAAGCAACTTCCTAGTAAGTCTATGTTTATCTACCCATATTGTTGAAGACACATATATCACTGATTAACTCTGTGATTTCAACACAAGGGTGGAGAAAGACACAATGTAGAGATTCGCTTCTAGTAAGAATACTTCAAAATCTCAAACCTGGACATACATCAAACAGGAAGTTTCTGAAGTATTTTCAACAGGTCAGACTGAAAAGAGGTGTTATGTATTGTGAACAATAATTGATGTGATTGAGCAAGGGCAGCTATTACTTCTGAGCAAGTATCATAGAAAAGCCACAAATAGTCTATATGATGATAATGCTGGACCCCCAGGCAGTGACAGGGTGCGTTCGTTGTTAAACTCTCCATTCAAATGGCCATGGATGGCTAACAATGTCAAAACATATTTACAAATTTGAGAAAGTTGTCTGCCACGCAAGAGTCTCACAACTGGTAGAGCGCCATTGATCAGCATACAGACATATCAGCCATTCGCCCACTCAAGCTTGTCTGCATTAATTTCCTTTCAGCCAAGCCATCAAAACTGGGCACAAATATATCTTAGTAATCACTGGGCATTTCACTTGGTATGCCCATGCCTACTCGACCAAATATATGACTGCTAAAACTGCAAAGATATTTCTAAAGAACTGTGTTGTATATTATGGCATACCGACGCACATCCATTCAGACGAGGGAGCTAATGAGGGATTATGCTCAATCCGCTTGATATAAGGAAGTATGTGTACACATTTAGTCCCAACAGGGAGACGCCATGTTGATATATAGGACGATGTGTTGATCTAAACCAAACACTTAACCATACACAATAGTTTTATGCCAAGGAGATAGTGACCTTGAACGTTGACAGTTGATCTCAATGTCATTGTGCTTAATCCCGTTGATATAAGAAAGCATATGTCCAAGAGTAGTCCCAATAGGGTGAACCCATGCCAAGATACAAGTTGACATGTTGAACTAAGCCAAAAACTTAACGGTAACAAATAAATCTGTATACCAAGGTCACTGTGATCTTGAACCTTGACCTCAATATCATTGTCCATGATATAAGGAAGCATATGTCAATGTTTGTCCAAATAAGGTGAAGATATGCCGAGATATAAGACAATATGTTGAGCTAAACCAAAAACTTAACTGAGATTGCACGCTGACAAACAGATAAACAAACAGACAGACAGACGGAGTAACCGAACCAATCTATATACTTTATAATGAATGTACTGTTTGTTACTCTATTACGTTGCTCTATAGCCAAGCCATGTACCATTCCACAGTTACACTGATTCCACCTGTACATACATCACCACTGGTTCGGTCATTGTCTAATTACGGTTAATCCACGTCCTGCACAGTATCTGACACATACATGAGGTCCTGTGGTAACGAGGTAGACTCGCAAACTCGTAAGGTCTCATTATGTGAATAATTCAATAATTAGGATTCCATAATATCCCACAATTACCTATATACCATCTGCTTGGTCTTTTTCCTGCTTGGTCTTCCTGGTAGACGTTGCTTCTCTAAGTCGCATTGGAGAACTTTAAATGGGTGCGTCTATTGTCTAAATTTAGTACATGTCCCGGACTTTTCCTAGCAGGTATTAGTGTTAGCTACACAAATTTGTTCTCAAGATTTATAGAATGTTCATGTTCTGTAACACATGCTATTTCACAGGAAAAATAGGTTTATATGCCAACTCTGTTCAGTAGCTCCGACTGAGCTATCAGCATATCGAGGTTATGCATATGCCTCCTAAATTGAGATAATAGTTGATTTGACCTCATTAGGGTGTGAAATAAATAAAATTACAAACTGTCGACACCCGTACCACCGTAAGGCCCAGAAATCCAAGAGGCTCGTCGTCGCTCATGGAAAATACAAAGAATGGTATATCTCTGGAATCGCTTGGCTAATTTCAATGATGGTTGTGTTAATTTTAGGGTTTTCAAACATGCCCGATCATTTGGAAGGAGTTTAAGATTGAGAGGAGGCCAAGCTCACGAAACAATGTCAATGCCATTTTTTCACCTCGGTGCAAAGATATCAATAGGCTTGCCTCTGGAGTTAATTGATCAATTTGAATGATGTCAGACTCTATAGAAGAGGTTTCATCATGTCCGATAATTAGCAATACGTTTCAGATCGACAGGAGGTCAGGGCCACGCAACAAAATCAAGGCTAATGCCATTTTTGCGCTCTCCGTGCAGAAAAACTAGTCTCTCCGGTGTTGATTGATTAATTTGCATGGTGTTAGACTGTACTGTATGGTTTTCAAACATGCCTGCTCATTTTGAACAGGTTTCAAGTCGATTAGAGGTCATCGTCAAGCAGTAAGTTCAAAAGAAAGGTCAACATATGCTGAATATTCCAATAAAATCAATTTATAATGACTTCGCTGTGTTACAATTACAACGTAATATAATGCAAACGTAGAACCCTCAAGGAAACACATACAGGTTTCAAATAAAAAACCAATGAGAAATCTGAATACAAGACAGCAAATACAAGTAATAATCAATCGTGGTGCAAATAGTGCTGTAAACATAGAACTACAGTATATGTCGGACAACATACCCCCTCCTGAAACACACATACAGGGAGATACACACGGGCAGCACATTGAATAAGATAAAGCTTAGGTCGGAATAGACTTGTAAAATGTTTGATTGTTGAAGCATATAGCACATCTATCATGAAACGTGCTAAGGTGTACACTTAGTAGGTGGCTCGTCTACCATCATCCTGGAAGGTTGCTATAATATCTAGTGTGGTATTTCCATAGCACCCTGCATCGGCTGTTGCTCTTTTTGCATGAGCAGTGTCCACTGCAATATGTCTGGCAATCAGAAAAGCTTTACATCACTCAACCCGTGCCTTCCAGCTTAGTGACGGTCATCTCGTCATAGGATCACGAACTCCATCTCGTTTCGCTCTGCTTGTTTTCCCCTTGTCTTCTACGTCAGTGATTGAGCAATGCTATAGCGTTCACATAGACGAGCCTCTCATCGTACGGTTTCACCATCCTTGTAATACTTGAGAAATGCCTTGTTGAAGTTGAAGATTTTCTTTATGCCTGGACCTTTTCATGCATTGAATACACTGGCTCAGTTCTGCACTTGATATCCATGTGAGAACGAACTCACTGTGAATCAATATATATATATATACCTCCCTCCCTCCCTCCCTCCACCCTTCCCCCTCCCTCCCTCCCTCTCTATATAAATAATTACTTTAGTTTCAAGTTTAAGGACAGAAAGATGTTGCATGCGACCTCGTAAAAGGCAATTCATCTTATAGGCACAAATTATTGTTCATATAATGTGTACTTTTATCAGGGATAAGCATATTCAGATTATTAGCAGATTTCAGATTTGTTCTTGAAAATTTTTACTAAGGTGACGTACGCATGTTTTTAACGTCGGGAAAGCGGGCGCTAATAAAAAGCGGCAAATGGCAAATAAAAAGGTCTGCTGGGCTTTCAGATGGTCTCTGGTGCCCTCCCAGAGTTAAAAATTTACTGTTAGTTGGCTGTTAGCACATGGTTAAACATAATTTAGGCGTTACAATTGGGAAAATGCGCTCGGGGAGCAACTGCTACGCACCCCCCCCCCCCACCTGACTATGTTACTGCAGGGGTGTCTACCCGTTTAGTGGTCCTCCCACAGAAAATTTCAAATTTAAATGCCCTTAAATGGCTGAATAGCTACGCTACTCGTTTCTTAGGCTCAAGTAAAGTGACAATGCAAGACGTTTTAAAACTTAATTGTTCTCAAGAAAATGTGCATACCCTTGCACAAATCGGCTCATATTAAAGCAAGCATACAGGACAATTGTTGATTACTTTGAAGCAAATTTGCATGGAAGGCAAATTGGCAACAATGGCTCTCAAGCAAATTAGTTTAAGAATACTCAAGTAAATCATGATAGTACTGCATTTCCACAGGCATTAATATTTACCAACCATTGGCATCAGATTTACAAACTAAAACCTAGCAACAAGTTGTTATTAGTTGTTAGTTTATTATCCATGTTAAACTAACAGGGTTTACACCATGGCGCGCATGCGCATGGGGATGAAGCCTGTTTAGTGCTGTGCAGTTTAGACAAAGTCCTCTAAATTTTACTTAAGACGAATTCTCCTATTATTGTGGGTTTCAGCATATTTGTCAGCAAACAGCTCCACATCTTTCACTTTCAATTGATAGCAAAGAGAGGTTGCTAAATCTGGTGTTAGCCATGGATGTTCTAGTCTTAATGAGTTTCAATGCAGAAAAGGGTCTCTCCGCAGCTGCAGATGAAACTTGTAATACTAGAGCAATTTTGGGCAATCTATAGAGCTCTGGAAATGTTTCTTCAAACGGTTCAAGCAATGTTTCAAATTCGAACAATGACTCTGGTCTGGTTTTAGCTTCGCCCCCATCAGTCTGTGTGACACAACGTTCTAGCAAGCGCTTCACAGAGTTAAGTTCATGCTTAAGATCCTCACTGTCAGCTTTCTAAGCATTAACGAGTCCTTGCATTGCCTCATAATCTAAAAACTGTGCACTTTTCAGAGATTACACTGATTTCATAATAGCACTGTATTCAGTGATGAAGCCTATTTTCATTTCAGATAGCATTCGGTCTAGCATAAAGAACAGATCCATTTTGCAGGTACAGAGACAGGCGATGTTTTCTTCCTCTATATTGACGGATCAACTTTCAAAATATCAACCAATTTCATACCATTGGGTTCTGTAATCTGTTTCAGTTCATGTCAGATGTGGTCATATAAAGCTGGATTTGAACGCAAGTCTTCAAGTTGTGAAATAAGGTCTTCCGTTATTTCCACTGCCTTTGCCAAGTCAAGATGGGTGGACTGCAACATATTAGATAACTGACTTGTCCTGATGAGAAGATCTGCCATTATAACCAGCTTTGTTAGAAAATGGGAGTTTATTTGAATAAGAGTCCTCTAGCATCAATTGCTGGATCTGCAGTACTGTCTTCAGATAAACTTCCAAGAATGCTTATTACCGCTGATAATATATCACGCATCACTTTGCATGTATCAACTCGAAAACCCCAACGTGTCTCTGACAGGCGCGTCAACTCTCTAGGTTGGTGTGCAAGATACAGTTTCTTCTTAGTGTCCAGCCATTTGGAATGCACATCTGAGCCACTTATAAACACATACAGTCTCTCTCATAAGGAAAGCAATTGGGCAGCACATGAAATGGCTTTCGTCACATCAACGAGTACAAGATTCTGGCGATGAGCATGGCAGTGTACATAA